>OZ038375.1:24058432-24532035 GCA_964036015.1 Leptarthrus brevirostris | reverse complement strand
AGCTCATACCGCTTTCACCATCAAAAAGTTATCAGATCTCATGAGGACCCAAGCCCCTTACTCTACAAGGCCTATCTCTACAACCCCTAACTCTAGAAACCCTATATCTTGGTTAAAAAGTATGGCTCGGCCGTTTCATGGATCTAATGAATGACACAACATTAATTTCTTACCATAGGTCCATAGGAGTGACTGTGCGACGGCTGCAAAACTGCCAATCCAAATTTGTAGATCAAGATGTAGGGTTTCTAGAGTTAGGGGTTGTAGAGTTAGGCCTTGTAGAATGAGGGGCTTGGTTCCACATGAGATCTGGTAACTTTTAAACGGTGAAAGCGGTATGGCTTGTTAGTCTTGACAACCTTCTTTACATGAAACATTGTTGGTGGGATTTTCATTTCTCTTTTGTTTTCATCCATTCATTTCTTCGAAAAGTTCAGAGAGTTAGTCGAGCCTCCATATCGATCTCATATTTTCGGGATGTGTGAAATGAAAAACTTCATCTTGTTCATCTTGTCAGATAAATTTAAACCACTTGTATGCTACGTAACCCTTATAAAAAGTCAGTATTATCTGCACGACCAGACCAGACCTTCCTTTCGAAAATCAATTCCCTAAATATAACAAATGCCTCGAGGTGGTTTTACTATTAAATAATTCCGTGCTCTTTATTCCAGGTATCCGACTACCTGAAAGTCTGAGAAAATACTTTGAATTTCAAGTAAGTTAACACAAAATAAACATTTGCCGCTAACATTTAAATTTTAATGAAGCAATGAACGAAATAAACCGCCATTTCAAGTCAAAAACAAATTTCGAACACGAATTTTCTACCCGAAAACTTTTGACATTCCCATTGAAAATTAAAGTCTTTACAAAGTTGATTATAAGGAAAACATTAAGAACAATAGACTTCGAAATGCCCAAAGGACTCACTTGTCAACACTCTGAACTTAATGGCTTATTTCTTGAGTCCTAAACACCAACCGAAAGGTTTACAACAAGTCGACTGCGGGCGTTACAAATTTTCCAATACGAAAAGAACTACGACATTGTTGTCTACGAATCGTTTATATAATTTATGTACGACAGAAACATGTTCTCGCTTAAATTTAATATCCCTAAAGAATATTCCAGGATTCTGGATGGCTCGGTTTGCGCGTTCAATTTATCGTCGATAGCATGAGAAACAATAGCAATGCGGTCGCGGCGCGGAAACACGTTGAAAGACCACTCTCGCCCGAAACCCCATTCTGCCGCAATCCTTTCAATCATTAGATATTCATTCGACTCCTGGAAAAGTTCTCCGCAACAGGGCTCTTAAATTATTATCGGAACCGTTGTTTTCGTCATGTGATGTATTGCGAACATCCAAGGAAAATCTCGGCAATCATTTACCACGGTGCGTTTCAAGTCCTGATTTGAATAATTTATGCCGCAACTGGGATGGCAATCCCAGCCGAAGTTCTCACAGTATATTTCGCCTTCTGCTTGCTCCTATTACGCACAGACATTTCGCTTCAAATGGCACTAAACATCATCTGCCAGGAGCTGCCATTTGCAGCACCGAGATAGAAAGGAGGAAAATCATTTGGCAATAATTTATTTCGCCACCCGCACCCGCTAACTTTTCTATATCGCTGCGGAAATTACCTTGAATTTGAATGTCCTCACTTTCGACTGATGCTCTAAGGCCGTGTAATATCAAAAGAAACCAGACGTGAAAAATGATTGCGAAATTTTTCTTAACGTTTATCTTGAAATTATTCAAAACAAGAACTAATGAATATTTTTGCAATTGTCTGACTCGTCTGAGAAAAAATGTCCACTTTGCCTTTTCAATTCGCAGATGTCAGAGATTTTGAGCAAATGATTGAGTGCTGCCAATTTTCCAGATGAAATTCTTTTGACTATTTTTAATTGAAATGAACCATTAAGTATGTATTTCAGTTAAAAGCGATGAGGGAAAGCAATATTGAAGAAATTTAAAAAAAAAACCTTTTAAAAGCTCACATTTACTTTTAAAATTGCTTTTCTTAAACTAACCACAAATTATTCTTACCATTAGCAACATTAAATACTAACAATTCGAATTATTTTGTGGTTATTGCCAACATAAATATTTCCTAGAGAACCAATTTGGAGACTGTAAATATGTTCTGTATGTGCTCCAATCTACTCTGTCTTACTAAGCTGCGAAAGGGTTTTCAACTGGTGAAAAACTTTTAAGGTCGGAAAACTCGATAAGAAATTCAGCTGAATTCCAGACGTAAAAATACCCCAGATTCCACCCAAAGAACGAAATCCGATGTACTTCGAACTGGTATAAATTTACACATTTCAGCGCAATATTATTTTATTGTATTCATCAAAACATACCCAATTTAAAATAAACAATCTTCAATGTAACATTGGTAACAATAATTCTACATTAAACATTAACATGTAACATATCTGTTGAATTGTACGGGTGCCAGCCAAGTGAACTGTGATTTTGGTTATTTGCTTTACATTACATTACAATGACTCCTTAAACTACTTTCGCTCCTAACCCCCCTGCTTTCCCTATTTCTGACTTCCCCTCTATTGCATCCGCGGTTTCCGATCAAGTTCCTCTCCCCAACAGCTTGTCAGTCTGTTTCTAGAACGTAAGAGGACTTCGTACAAAAACATCAAATGTTTTCCTTAACTCCCACAAATTCCCGCACGATATCTTTGCCTTAACTGAAACCAGGAATTCTCGACAACGAACTATTTTCCGTGTTGACCATCTCCTCTCTTCCCTCGACTGTCAACATCCTCCCCTGTTCCACGTTTTCTCCTACGAGCACCCTCATGTCGTTTCAAGCTCCGAGTCTTCTTTTTCCTTCAATTTTCGTAAAGGCGACTTTGACAAATTAAATCACTCGCTCCTCAACTCTAATATTGGCGATATCCCTCAACCTCTCCCAATTGACGTTGCTTTAGAGGCGTTCTATTCGGAAATACACGCTTGTCTTACAAAATCTATCCCTCTTTTTCCTCGTAAAAATTACTCCTCATCTCCCGTATGGTACGACAAGGAATTTCCCTTTCTCCGCAACAGGAGAAATAATAATAATTCTAACCCAGACTGAGTCCCACTATTCTCCCTACCTTTCTGCTTATACCTCTTTTTCCGAACGTTGTGATACCCTCTACTATGAGTACCTCCAACTGGTATTTCGGCCACCGTTCTGAAAACCTACTACCTCAACAACCGACAGTACAATGTTCTTTTCAGCTCATACATTTCTAACCCTATTCTCGCTCATTCCGGCGTCACTCAGGGCAGCCACCTCGGCCCATTGATTTTTATCCTTAAAATTAATGATGTTGATTGTGTCATCAAATACTCAGAGCTGTCCATTTATCCTGATGACATGAAAATAATTAAACATATCTCCTCCACAACCGACTCTCTACTTCACCAAAATGACATCGATTCGTGGACCATGTGGTAAGGTGTATGAAAAACTTTCTTGAGCTCAATGTTTCCAAATGCCAGTCCTCTCTGTGTGACTTAGGAATAATCTGTGATAGCAAACTCAATTTCCGTTCCCACATTGACAGCATAATTAACAGAGCTAACTCCGCGCTAGGGTTTGTGAAGCGCTGGTCTAGAGAGTTCTCCAATCCTTATGTTTCCAAATCTCTCTACATCTCTTTCGTTAGACCTCTCCTTGATTATGCCAACCAGGTATGGTCACCTACACAAACAACTCACATTAATAGGATTGAATCTATCCAGCATAGGTTCATTCGCTTCGCTCTACGTGATCTTCCGTGGGTAGACAGATTCAACCTTCCACCTTATGAAAACCGTCTGAAACTAATCGACTTACAACCTTTAAGTAAACGTCGTGATGTTTCCGACATTCTCTTCATTTATCAGTTATTAACTGGTGCCATAGACTGCCCTTCAATCCTGTGATCTTTACCAATCTATACCAATCCCCGCAACCTTAGGTCCACTCTCCTTTTCCGACTCGACCGCCATCGCACAAACTACGGTCAAAGCGATCCAATTACCAGGATGCTACGAAAAGTCAACGACCTTTCCTCCTTTGCCATCCATCTGAGTAAATCATCCCTTCACAAAGCCTTATATCTTGATCCCGCCCATCCTGATCTTGATCGCCTTTCTTAATTTTCCTTCCTTCCGCCTTCTGTCTGTATCTACTATATTTATAGCTCATATTGTAGCTTATACTATTTATTTATTATTACTTATCATTTATTATAGTTTGTAGTATTAGTATTATGTTTTAGCTTGTATTTTTGTATTTTTTTAATTAATTATTTAATTAATCATTTCTGATGTGAGAATATTTTTTCAGCAATAAAATAGTAGAAAGGTAGCAGTAGGTAACCAATTTGTTAAGTAATTATGCATTTCACTCACAAGCGCACCGATGGCAAGGTATTTTGGCGGTTTGTTAACTTGAAGCGCTATCCATTTTCTTTAAATTCAGCACTGGGCCTATAATGATAGCCAATCTCTTTGCCGATTATTTTTAAACTGCGTTTTTGGACATCTTTGATATTAGTTTTAACGATTTTACCCATTAGACGAGGTTTCCACCGACTTTTCTCGAATCCAAAGTCCTTTTCATTGATGAAGCATCGATTTTAAAGAAAATTCCTACCTTGTCTGATAGTTTTTAGATTGATCCTGACGGTATTCCCGCCTCATTTATGAAAAGATGTGGTTCATCTCTTGCTCCTATTCTGTGTTCTTTATTTAATCTATCACCTCGTTGTGGTGTATTTCCGAAAACTAGGAATTATTCCTCTTCACGAAAAGGTGATAAGTGCGAAATTTGGAACTACAGACCTACTGCTAATATTTGTTGTATCTCCAAATTTTTTTAAGATATTGATTCCATGTTCTTTACTTTCACTGCAATCCTTTCTTGCAGCCAATCGAACTTGGTTTCATAAGAGGTAGATCAACTACCGCCAATTTAGTAGAGTTATCCAATTTCTGTATCTCTGAAATTGAAGGTAGTAAGCAAATCGAATGCATTTTTACTGATCTCTGCAAAGCATTTACACAATAAATTATCCAGTTTTTGTCCTAAACCTCTCCTTTCCCCGGGGGTTCCGCCAGTTTGTATAAATTGGATTCATTCCTATTTGTCTGATTGCATCAGTGACATATATGTAGCTATGGACCGACCGTATGTTATTTCATTATATGAGACAACTTTTATTACCAGTAGTGGGAAACCTTTTTGCCAGCATATTTATTTCTAGTATTTTGC
Source organism: Leptarthrus brevirostris (assembly GCA_964036015.1). Lineage (NCBI taxonomy): Eukaryota > Metazoa > Arthropoda > Insecta > Diptera > Asilidae > Leptarthrus > Leptarthrus brevirostris. The sequence continues at coordinate 24,526,753 of OZ038375.1, read as the reverse complement.
TAATACGACAAAAAACCATTATTATATACAGATTAAATTGTCTTCTCTGAAATTATTTTTTATGATATACTTTTTCCCTGTACTCCTCTTGTTTATTAAAATAAAATTTAAAAATAAATGGTGGATTTCCTCTGGAAAGTGCTTAACCAGAATGAGAGCGGAGATATTTTCCTATACGTTCGTCTATTTCTATTACATGTACTTTCTTGTTTTGAATGTTCTTACAAAGCTACCAACATAAGAACGCATTTGAATTTGCTGGCGGCAATTTAAAATCAAAATCGAGAAAATTATGAATATAATAAATATTGAAATGTCTTTTACGAAGTGTAACATAATGATTAAAGTTAAAGAAATGAAAATTTGCACTTGGAAATAGAACATTCCCAGAGTCTTCATATTGCTAGGTCTGAAATAGCTCAACGAACTGTGTACGAATTTACCTTTTAGAGTTGAATGCAATATGTTTATAGGGAAAAGAATGAACATACAAAAGTATTTTATCTTGCGAGAAGTAATTTTGACAGCTCTATCTATCCACAATTATAAGTCATTGGATTTCATTCAACGGTTTTTCTTTCGTGGAGTTTTGTCAGATGTTATTTTCAATATCTCCGAGGTACCGCAGGGCTCCCACCTCGAGTCATTGTTAATCCTAATTTATATTAATGATGTGTATTCCTTGTTACGCTAACAATAGCGCACTGTGCCAAGCAATACCGATTGCTTCCTTTAAATAATAATGTGGTCACATTTTAAAAGCGGTGTTCCATTAACCACCTACTCATAAATACCAGCAAGTATACATCTTTGTCTTTCTCTCGAAAAAGATCTCCTTTTCCTTTCAATTTCACTATAGATAGCTATTTTTTAACTAGACATACAAAGACTAAGGATCTGGACGTCTGGCTTAATTCCCATTTCACCGTCGATGATCAGCAGGGCTAATATAACTTTGGATTACGTTAAAAAATGATAAAAGAAGTTGGATGATCCCTACATCATACAGCATCTCTATTGTACTTCTGTCAGGTATTATTCTGAAATATGCCTCTCAAGTCTATGTGACACACATCGATCGCATTGAAGCTGTCAACCGGAGGTTTGTTAGGTTCACTGTTGGTGGTCTTCTTTGGAACTACTCCCTCTTTATAGTACCACCTTATGTCGATAGGCTAATACTATGGTGTTCAGATACTCTTGAAAGTATACGCTATAACTCCATGGTGTTTTTTGGTTTCGACTGCTAGCGAGGGTCTTTGTTATATCAGTTCCAGCTCGCTCTCTGATTAATCACGGCCCTTTTCGAGTCCACGCCATTTTCTAATGTCTTTAACCTCACAAACGGTAACATATTGTTTCCCATTGAAGGATACTTTGGCTAACAGAATTATCCAGAGATTTTCAATGGGGATAAGGTTCGCACTTCGCGAAGGCCACGATATAGTGTCGATATTTGCTGCATCGAACCAGACTCTTGCACTATCCTATTTCAATTCAAAATTAGTTCCTCTTACTTCGTCTTCATATACATCTAAAGAAAATTCTAAAACTTGTTGGCATTTATTCGCGTCCGTTTTTCTTGAAAACCACACTTGTTCCCTTCAGTGTTGCCAAGATATCGATCAAGCGCCTCACTACAAGGGGCGATCACCTTTTTCGAAATAAAGTCACCAAATTCAAACAGACCTTTTTTATTTCAACTTCTCTTCCATTATTTATAATACAACAAAAAATCTACACTATATAATATTTATATGGATATACAATAGAATGGCCTTAAGTGGTGCATTACTTTATTTTACACTTATTCTTTATATTTCACAATCTCTTCTACATTTACTTTAACAACCTTGGCGATTAAAGGGGGCCATGTTAATATTTTAAAGAATCATTATGTAGCAACGTAAACCTTAAAGCGTTGAAAAATCGGTGATCATTTATTTTCGAAGGGTGTCACCAGAAATCACTCAAAATCGCCTATTTTTGCCATGTCGTAGTACAAAAATGCTGTCACTAGGCAAGAGTTTGAAGACACCAGATTTGATGATAAAGTCACCGAATTGACAATCTGGTTCCCATTCTTGGGTCTGGGACATGTTTTGTTAGCAAACTTCAACATTTATTTTTTGTGTACAACTATTTAAGGAGATTTTCTTAACCTTTTACTATAATCAGGTGTAAGACTGTCATTTAAAATTTCCTGCACGCATCGTACACCAATTGTTAAACCCAATGTTGATTTTTTTGGCTGCCTTAAGGGTAAGGTTCTAGTCGAGCGGCCTGAAAAATGGCTGAAGTTTATGAATTTTTTTCTCACAAAAGAAGGTAAATGTAATGTAAAATTGTATGATTCGACTTTTTCAGCTATTAGTACATTTACTTAAGTTCACAAAAAAATTTCTTTTAATTCTTTAAACTGTAACATTTGCGAGATATCCATGCGCTTCTGGAGCCGTGTAGCGCGTGCAACCCGCTGCGCCGTGCAGGATTCCGCCTTCATCTTTGATCTAAAACACAAAAATTAAAGTTATTTGCAAAGTAGAATAAATTTGCGGGGCCATGGATCATTTTTAGACAAATTCAGTGATTTTTGATAAAATAGCGACCGTTTGAAAAAAAGCCGATTTTTTACTCTTCTTTTTTCCTTCATAGTGGTTAAAAAAATAGTAAATATTACTATTTTTTGTTGAAAATGTTCCATGGCCCCCTAAATTCAATAATCTTCATTTAAAAGAAAAAAAATCAATCGGTTAAACGGTTCGACTGCAACTCTGCACGGCGTGGCTAAAAACATGGTTTTGAGAAAAAGGCGTTTAAAGTTTGACAAAGAAAAAAAGTGGGAAAAAATATAATTTTTGTTTCTTACAGCTAGTCAGCTGTTCCTGGACCATAGAGCAATCCTTCCTTTTCCTTGTGAAACTGATTTTGACTATTATATTCAAGGAACATTATTTTGTCCAAACAAAACATATAAAAGATTTTTATACCTTCTGAGCACACAATACGGCGCACGGACATTTGCATTTAGCCCGAACGTAAGCATGATTTTCGGCCGGTACGCGTTCCCACTAAATCGGCTGTAACTTTTACATTTTTCCGAACTTCGTGAAATTGTTTTAGAAGCTTATTCTAGACACTATAAGGATTAAAAATATGCAAAAAAGGAAAAATTTATTTGTTGAAATTGCTCGACTAGAACCTACCCTTAAGTTTGTTTTCGATTCTTTACTGTACTGTAGTTGTTTTGTTTGTTTAATTTGCACCGACTTCAAAATGTCGTAATAGATATAAAATTAACCAACTACCCCACCCCCATTCCAATAAACTTTTTTTTCATGGTATCAATCAAGGAACATACTCTGCCGAACAGAAAAGGAATCATCGAAATCGGTCCACTCGTTACGAAGTTACTACTCCTCCCCATCCCCCACCCCCACCATAGGATAAAATTATTCTCCTATTAGCAATGGGGGGATCACACTCTATACAACAACAAAAGAACCATCTAAATCGGTCCACCGTTACAAAGTTATGTTCCACCCCTTTCTCCCACCCCCTTCTCCCACCCCACCAACATTTGTTTTCTCGTAGTATCAACCAAGGATCATATTCTACCCAATAGAAAAAGAATTATCCAAATCTGTTCACGCGTTACGAAGTAAGACTACCCCCCCCCCCCCCCCACCTTTCACCCTAGGACCAAATTATTCTCCAAGTAGCAATGGGGGATCATACTCTATACAACAGAAAAAGAACCATCGAAATCGGACCACGCGTTACAAAGTTATTTTCCACCCCCCAACCCCATCCCACCAAAATACCAACATACTCTACCCAACAGAAAAAGAATTATCCAAATCGGTCGACGCGTTACGAAGTTATGCCCGGTCAGACATAAAAAAAAAATTTAAATAAAAAAAAAGAAAATAAAAAAAAATACGCGTCAAACTTAGAACCTCTTTGTTTTTGGGAAGTCGGTTAAAAATAGTCATTCTCTTAATTTACCTTTTAGCAAATAACAGGAACTTGATAAAATTATAAATTTTGCAATTTTACTTTTCATTTAGCATATTTTTGTAACTTTCATTTTTTTCTTATAAATTGAAAAATATTGACAATATTGAATTTATTGTAATAATTTTGTGCTGTTCGCAAAATTACTCTTTATAGTTCCTGCAACAACTTAGCATGGGACGGGAGAAGAGCTTCACTTAATTGGAATAGGTACAATGATTGCAAATGAATTTAAGGTAGATTTCAAACCGCCAACATTACTCTGCAGCCCCAGTCACTTTTTATTGCAATCTGCTATCGACAGAAAACAATCTTGGATCGCCACCTTCAAACTTGAAACCCTCATAATGGAAGGCCAACACTTTATCATTTACCCCACAGATGTCACAGAAAAATTACACTTCTTTTACTTTGAAAGTCTTTGCGACATATATTTTGGGTTCCAAATTTTTGAAACCGAATTAAGGTATAAGTTCTCTCTCTCTCTAGTTCCAGTAACCCTTAGTGGAGCAGGGAGCGGGAGAACAACTTCACCCGATTGGAGACAAGCATTGCAAGTATACCCACAATTTAAAGTGGATTCCAAACCAGTAACATTTTCTCCGCAACCCCAATGGCCTTTTTATCTTAATCTGTTCTTAGCAGAAAGCAATCATGGGTCGCCGTCGGTGGGATTTGAACCTGGAACCGCCGGATTGGTAGGCCGACACGTTATCACTTATTCCACCAGCGTCTTTAAATAAATATAAATATAGAAAGAGATTACTATTTATAATATTTTATAACTGGTTATAATTATTTATTTCAAAATAAATTCTTAAAATAAAAATTAAAAACTTGCAGCTGAGCTCAATTAGATTCAATCACAATATACACTTAAAAGCTATCCTCCTTTCCAACAACTTCGAAAAAGTCTTGTAGGTACAATTAATGTTAGCTATAAGGCATTCCAATCTCCAAGAAAAGCTATGGAGATATGGCAATCGGTGGAAACTGTTGGAATGCGTTGATAAGATAAACTTTTCGCAGTCACTAAGTTATCAACACTTCGATACTATTTGGTTTGGAGCTCTACTATAAAATTTCCCAAGGCATTGAGAGACTTTGTTATTAATTTATTCAACTAATCTACGATTGTTTCAAATTTTTTTATTTAAACTAATCTAAAAAAAAAAGTTCGAATTAAAATTAAACTTTTAACTGAATTGGATGTGAATTGTGTAGAAAAAAATAGTTTTTAAAAAATTGAGCCGACTTCACAAAAAGAACTAAAAAGCATAAAAAAATTTTTAATTTTATATCTATTACGACATTTTGAAGTCGGTGCAAATTAAAGAAACAAACGAAACTGCAACAAAAGTATTTAATCGTCCTTTTTTATGATCCCTTGAGCTGAAACGTTTAGGTAAATTTATATAGTATCTTCGATTATGGTTGGGTAGTTGTTTTGTTTCTTGAATTTGCACCGATTTCAAAATGTCGTAATAGATATAAAATTAAAAATTATTTTAAGCTTTTTAGTGCTTTTTGTGAAGTCTGTTCAATTTTTTTTAAAAACTATTTTATTTTTCACTTTTTAGTGTCTTCTACTATGTACAACAAAAAAAGAACCATCCAAATCGGTCCACTTGTTAAAAAGTTAAATTCAACCCCCCCTCCCCCTCCCCCCCCCATCACACCAAAATTTTTTTTCTCGCGGTATCAATCGGGACGCATACTCTATCCAACAACAAAGAAACATCGAAATTGATCCAAGCGTTACGAAATTAGACTACCCCCTCCCTCCCCTTCCTCCTCCCCACCATAGAACCAAATTATCCTCCTATAAGCAATGTAGGATCATACTCTATATAACAGCAAAGGAACCATTCAAATCGGGCCACGCGTAACGAAGCTAGACAACCCCTCCCCCCACCCTTGACCAAATTTTTTTCTCGTATTAGAAATGGGGGATCATCCTCTGTACAACAAAAAAAGAACCATCCAAATTGGTCCACGCGTTACAAAGTTATGTTTCACCCCCACCCCACCAAATATTTTTTGGACATGGGACTACCTCTGAAGCATGACCTACCAAACAAACAAAGAATAATCAAAATCAATTCATAATTAGTGGAATAATCGCGTAACAAAGATACAAAAAAAACACTGTCGAATTGAGAACCTCCTCTTTTTTTTTAAATCGGTTAAAAATAGGCCTGACTTGGGTCCTTTTAAAAGTTTTCTTCGTTTCCTCTGAAAATCTTATTTTTATATTTATCTGGTCGACTTACTTAAATTGCTTCGATTAACTGCTAAAAATATTTTTTGCATATGGTTTTGATTTAATAACACAAAACAATGGCATTAGTGGCGTAGGTAGCAATCACACGAATCTCCTACATTGACAACAATACTTAAGGGGGCACTCTACTGTTAATATGCTAAAATGGCATGTTAATTTTGAAATGATTTATAAAAACACTACGGAAAAAATCAATTAAATTTTTGTATGCTTATTTACTGAACTGAAAAATTAAACAAAAAATTGTATGGCGGGGTGGGGGCAATCCCAACCGTTTGGTAGAGGGTGATTCATAAATTTAAATTTGTTACGGTATGCACATTACTCTTTTATTTTTATATTTTTATCTGAAACACCCTGTATAAAAGGTAAAAAAAATTTAAAATCGCGGCTTCCATAGCCAGATAATCGAGCATGTGCCGACGAAAATTGTTTTTCGGTTGGTCGTGCATAAGTCGTGGTAGTGATCTGAAATATTAATGTAAAAGATTCTTCCTTAGTTTATATTATAACTTATACTTGGACTGATCTTTTACTTGCATTCCTTTATTAAATTGTTTAGTAAAAGAATTCAAGTAAATTATCAGTCCAAAAGCAATTACATTCGAAACAGCTAGTGCTTGAAATAAAAGTCAAAAAATTAAAATCTGGCCAAAAATTGCCTTAAGACCATTTAAGAGTTAAAGGAATAGCCTAAATTTAGAACAAAATATTGTTTTTTCACATTTTGGCACATGTTGGAAAATTGTTACCAAATAGTGAAAAATTTATGTTTATGTTTCAATTTTGTCTATTTCCATGACAAAATATTTGCTTAATATCTGTGCAAAATTTGAAAATGATCAGCTGAGTAGTTTTTTGTTGTGGCTCTCAACCGCACCAAAAAAGTATGTTTTATGAGAAACTTCTTTAAAGTTTGGACAATACATTTGTTTGGCATATTTCCTATTGTTCGTTTCCTTTTTTAGGGTTTCGTACCTCAAAACGGAAAAAGGAACCCAACCCTTATAGAATCACTTCGTTGCTTTTCTCTCTGTCTGATAAGACAGACACGAATTAAAGTAAGGGGCCTCAGGAAAATTGGATGTCTTATTTTTGCATTGCTGCGAGCTAGACAATAGCCCAGAGACGGAATGAATTTTTTAATTCAATTTTTTTTTCTTTTTCTTAACCCACTGAGAGAGCTGGTCTCGAACCTAGAAACCATGTCATGGTGGTCGTGCCGCTAAACCAATTGATGCAACTCCGTCCTAAAATCATGAAATTTGGCAAGAAGCAAGGTCTCACAGTACAAGTCAAGGAAAAAATCCGAAAATCCTTAATTTGTAGTTATATCACATGCAGGGTTCTCTTATCCTTGGTGCGGAAGTCAAACTCGCTTTTGTATGGTTTTTTATTATGAGGAAACATGACAACGAATTTTTTGTGATGTTCGCAACCAAAATAACTTCAGTAGCCAGTCGAAAACAGTTGGGACCACACGCGCTTGAAATGTGTATAGGATAAAAATGAAAGAAGATATCGATCCAATATTTTAGGAGGTCCTTTTTGAGACATATCTGTCAAAATATGTAAAAAAAGTAATTTTTTTTAACAGCAGAATGCTCCCTTTGGCTGCATTTTGATGAAATTGAAAACATTTAATATTTAAATACTGTTAAAGAAGAAATGATAAAGCCTACCCCCTTCCCGTTCTTCTGTGGTGTTCAGGAAACTTAGTATTAATATTACTTTTCAATTTCTTTAACACCTTTTAGGGTATGTGGTATGTGTTTTTTGCTGACAAAGAATGCAAATTGATCAAACTTTAGAGTGTTTCCGAAGTCGCAAGGCAAGAAGAAAAATATATTATTTTTTTAAATTCTACCAATAGAAGTATTCACCTTCGTTGCTTCTATTAAAAAGTATGCATTTTCAAAATGATGTACTAACAGCAAGAACAACGACTGCGTCATAATCATATTACATTTGTTAGGTTTATTTACTTTTGTTTTGTTCACTATTCCTGATTAATTGTTGTAAACGTTCCCTTAGTAAGTCGGGACAATTTTGTTTATTGACAAGATGTATATATAGTGCAAATATGTTTCCTTAAGTTCAGTTTTAATTTAAGTTAGATTTCGTAAAGTACAATCTTCTAAATTTTTTTTGGACATAATTATAATTTTTTTCTATAATACTTCAGAGGTATATAATTTCGGCTAAAATCATAAGTAAAAGAGTAAAAAAGTTAACAAAATAAAAGTTAAAAAAAGTTATAAATTCAAAGGAAGAAAACAACTGCAAGAATACGTCATATCCATCGTGAAGAACAGTTAAGACATCCTAAGTATCGTTATTAAAGAGGAAACAAGCTACCAGTAAGAAGACCTGATACTACCATAAAGTAGAGATAGCCAACTTTAAGGAGAGATCTATAGTAGCATCAAGTTGAAAGACATGTAGAGGAACATTTATCAACCCGAACCTACCTACATACTATTAAGATAGCTTTTGAAATAAAAAATGCGATCAGGTGTAATTTAGTAAATAATTTCTGCAGATAACTTCACTTTAATGTTGAGTTCCTTACTCATTGCACAATGCTTTTTCAGATCTTTGTCAGTTGAACTTCAGCGGGTACAATAGACAATAACCTCGTATTGTAATTAAAAAAATAAAAACATCCCAATAAATTATTTAGTTTTATTTGACATTTTTGTACATTGACATATATGTAGCTTGTTGTGCGTGGTGGGGAGAAGGGTGGTTGTAAAATATGTTCTTCTTATCCACTAAAATTCTTCTTCTTATTCGCTAAAATTTACTGAAAAAAATTTTACAATAGATTGGTGTTTCAAATTAAAAAAAAATTTAACAATGGCGCTGTTTCCACCACATAATTGTTCCATTTTAACTAATTTTGGTACAGAAAACTAAATAAAAATTAAATGGTGCATTTTCGCATTTTTATGGAAAACTTTCAGCTTATTGTGATTTCGTTGATTGCTATGACAGCTTCTTAGCGTTATCTTCATCTTTATACAGGGAATACCTTGATAATGTTCGCGATAACTTGCTTAATGATCCTCGTCCTTTTTTTAAATTTGTAAATATGAAGAAGAGCACTGATAATCTGATAATTATCCATCTACAATGTGGAATAATGGAACCTCTAATTGCAGCGCGCCCGACATAGCCAACAACTTTGCATTATTTTTTTAGGGCGCCTTTTCATCTGGCAACTTTGTGCCTTCCCTGGATGAGTTTGGTCATATTCAAGACAGTCCCGCTGCCTCCATTGCTTTGCCAATGATATCTAGTGATATTATCATGGATGGTATCAAGGAGCTTAAAATGGACTTTTCTTTTGGTCCTGATGGTGTTCCACCTTTGTTCTTGAAATCCTGTTCTGACACCTTACTGACTCCACTGGAACTGATTTTCAACAAATCTCTTCAGGCCGGTAGATTTCCTACGTTATGGAAGAGCTCCTTTATAATTCCTGTTATAAAAAAGGGGATAAAAACTTAATAACAAATTATAGGCCAATCGCAAAGCTTTCCTGCATACCCAAGTTGTTCGAATCTATTATATAGTATTCACAGCTTGTTGGGCATTGTAAGGGACTAATCTCATCTAATCAACATGGCTTTCTACCTGGTAGATCGACGACAACTAACCTGCTTGAATTTACATCCCACATAATCTCTGCCTTCCGGCGAGGTCTCCAGACCGACTGTGTCTACACCGACTTAAGCAAGGCATTTGATAAACTTCCTAACTCTATTATTATACTTAAAATTGTAAAGCTGGGGTTTCCGCCTCTATTGCTCGAATGCACCCGCTCTTATTTAAAATATAGGTCATACCGGACATCTTTCCGTAACACTTTATCTAGAGTTGTTAGGGCTTCTTCTGGTGCACCGCAGGGTAGCCATCTGGGGCCGGTGCTGTTTATTCTTGCCGTTGACGACATTGTCCCTCTGATTAGGCACTCCAAAGCCTACGCAGACGATATGAAGATTTTCTCATGCGTTAGAAACAGTTATGATTCTTGCTACATTCAGGATGATTTGAATACCTTCAGGGTTTGGTGTGCCTCAAATGGACTGCAACTTAACCTAGATAAATGTGAAGTTATGTCATTTTCTTGGAACATCAATCTGCTCGTCTTTGGATATACGATTGCGGAAACTACTATCCGTCGTGTGGAGTCCGTTACTGACTTTGGTGTTAAGCTAGTCAAAAAACTCAATTTTATTCTGCACATTAACTATATCGTATCTCGGAGTAATCCAGTTCTGGGCTTTTGTTAAGCGGCTGTCAAGGGAGTTTTCCAATCGACAGACCCTATTTCACTTATTTTTTTCTTTAGTTAGACCAATTATCGAGTATGCATCTCAGGTTTGGTCTCCCTGCTATGCTGTTCATTCTAGACGCATTGAATCGGTGCACCGGAACTTTGTTAGGTTCGGACTAAGGAACCTTCCGTGGAGTGATCCACTCAGGCTTCCTTCTTATGCGGATCGCCTCCAGTTACTTAATATGTACTCGTTGGAAGAACGCCGTAGAGCTTTTGAACTTGAACATAGATTCTCGCACTCTCGTAAATTTGGTTTCTTATAGGCATACCCCGTATAGCTTAAGGAGATTGCCTTTACTACATGTTGTTCATTCTCGGTCTAACTATGGTATGCATGAGCCTATTAACCGCATGTGTAGAGCCGTGAATATATGTCCTATTTTTGACCTGGCTCTTACTAATGATTCGTTTAAACGTTCTCTGTTGTCTGTACACCCCTGATTGTAGGGCGTGTTTTAGTTTTTTTTTCACAAATTTTTTTTTTAGATGTTGGTTGGGAGCCTCATTCACCTCAATATATGTTTTATTCTGGTGAATAGGTCAATTGATTCCAGGCGTCTGCTGTGAAGTGCTCCTTTTGAGTTATAAGGGTTAATTCAATAAATTTTTTTTCCTATGATCGTAAATCTAAAAAATAAGCAAGAGTAAAAACTGCCATGTTCTATCTAATGTAAAAAAATAATAACTCTTACTAAATTTAAAGGGATAATCCAAATCAATAGCTATTCCCCCTTTCCTTTATCTCGTCACCATTTCCTTCTCCTTATAATTCCAGTTTCTTCAATATTTAATAATTTTAAACTATGGTGTTACTTTTCCTAATACTATCTGATACTATTTCTTTAGTCTATCATTTTTTTTCCCTTGAGAGGCTCATGGTCAGTGAAGTAGGTCATTTTCGTTTAATCAAAACTGCACAAGTCGAACTTAAAAATTTGCAAACTCTATACACCGAACCGATGAAAGTGTTGCACTTGCAGTGCGACCCTGTGTCACATTCAAACATTTTACGATTTAACTGAATGAATAAAATAGTTTTAAAAAAATTTTAACCGTCTTTACAAAAAGCGCTAAAAAGCATAAAATAATTTTTAATTTTATATCTATTACGACATTTTGAAGTCGGTGCAAATCAAACAAACCAAACAACTACAACAAAAGCATTTAATCGCCCTTCCTTATGATTCCGTGAGCTAACACGTTCAGGTAGTTTTATATATTATCTTCAATTGTTTGTTTAGTTTGAACCGACTTCAAAATGTCGTAATAGATATAAAATTAAAAATTATTGTATGCTTTTGAGCGCTTTTTGTGAAGTCGGTTCAAATTTTTTTTAACTACTTTATTTTTCACTTTTTACTTTTTAGTGTCTTCATATATACGACTCGAAGAATGTTGCTCGTAAGAATAAAGCTATTTCAAAAGTTTCAGAGGTATTGCATTCTAAGCAATGAAAACAGAATTATCCAAATCCGGCAACATTATACGAAATTAACCACCCTTTAATACCCTCAAATTAAAAAATTCTTAGCAGGAACCTAGTGCGCCACCGTAATCTATACAGTAAGAGAGAATTATCGTAGTCAGAGAATTATCGTAGTCAGAGAATCATCGTAAAAAATTGTTATCATTTATCATTCATCAATCCACCACGCCACCCTAAAACCAAATTTTTTTCATTGTTAGCAATGGGGTATCATACTCTATACATCCAAAAATGAATTATCCGAATCGTTCCACGCATTACGAAGGTAGATTTTACCCCTTAACCCCATAACCACCCCACCCCCCCAATTATTTTTGGCATGGTACATACCAATTTGGGAACATACTCTACTCAACCCCCTGCCTCCTCACCCCATCCTGGGCCAAAATTTTTTTCATTATTAGTAATGGGGAATGATACTCTCTCTATACAACAAAAAACGAATTTAAAAATAAATAAGTAAAAGAACTTGTTTTACTTCCAGAAAACAGGAGTAATAATTTCTTTGGGATGGTGATCGCTGAAAAATATGAGCGGTCAAAGAAAAATTATGAATGTTTCGATTGAAAGTACAAACTGGTCTTCATCAGCGTAGTACTTGCACTTTCCCACCACGGACATCCATGAAGAAAGGTCAAAAACACAACTCCTATAAGTACTCAGTTTTAAATCTAAGTACGAATTATTTATGAAGAGGATTTTTAGTCCATCAATTTCATAAAATACCAATACTTGTTAAATATTGTTTAATCAGAAATTTTCCTCTCGAGAAACACTTGGTGGAAGTCATTTATTTAAAAATGAAAAACTAAAAGCAAAAGCAAACTTTTTGATTCAACAATATTTAAGCAGTATTGGTATTTTATGAAATTGATGGACTAAAACCCCTCTTCATAAATAATTCGTACTTAGATTTAAGACTTAGTACTTATAGGAGTTGTGTTTGTGACCTTCCTTCATGGAAGTCCGTGGTAGGAAAGTGCAAATACAACGCTGACGATGACCAGCTTGCACTTTCGGTCGAAACATTAATCATTTTTCTTTGAGCGATCACCATCCCAAAGAAATTATTACTCCTGTTTCGTGGAAGTAAAACAAGTTTTACCTTTTCATTTTTAAATAAATGACTTTCACCAAGTGTTTGTCGAAAGGAAACTGTCTGATTAAAAAACGAATTATGTAAATCGGTCTATGCATTACGAAGTTAGGTTTCACCCCCCTCCACACCCCCCCCCCCACTCCCACCCCCTCTCAAACATTTTTTGACATGCTACCGATCAGGGAATACACTTTACCCAACAAAAAAAGAATCATCCAAATCGGTTCACGCGTTACGGAGTTAGACCACCCACCCTCTGCCTCCTCACGTAACCCTGCGGCCAACATTTTTTCATTATTAGCAATGGGGAATGATACTCTATACAACAAAAACAGAATTGTCTAAATCGGTCCATGCATTACGACGTTAGGTTTCACCCCCAACCCCACCCCTCCAAACATGTTTTTGACATGCTACCAATCGCGGAACATACTTTACCCAACAAAAAAAGAATCATAAAAATCGGTTTACGCGTTACAAAATTATGCCCGGTAATACATAAAAAAAGCATAGCGAGCATAGTTTCAAATGAACACTTTCGTTGCTCGTTTGTAAAATAAACTGAACAAACAAAGACGCACGTAGTAATGAAGTAGTCGATATCCTAAATTGCAAAAATCACCTCTACCTCTATCAATATTTTACAATGGCAATATGAAGCATTACTGGTAGCTGCATTTAAACCATGATGTCGAATATATCCTGGTTGCCTTCTTTAAGAATGAACTGATTTGTAAATTTAGGTGTCCTTTGCCTTTTTTGGTTTTTTTTTTAATTTTTGAACTATGTTTATAGGAGTTTTTATACAATGCTTTATTTTTCATTTTCTTATGTACATTAATTATTTTTACTTTTTATTTCTTTCATGTTTTATTTTCAAATTAAGTGCTGTAATGAATAATGGAAGTTTTTGTAATGAAGCTAAATAAACCATTATTATTATTATCAAAATCGAGCCACGCATTAGGAAATAAGCGACTTCACTCCCTATCCCCACTCCTAGGTACAGGATTTTTATCATAGTACCAAGGAGGAAATGCATTCTGTACAACAAAATCATCAAAATGGATTCACGCATTACAAAACTAGGTGCGGCATGCTCCTTCTACCCTATCCTAGGACTACAAGCTTTGTAATGGTACAAAGCGAGCAAGCTACTCTATATATAATCCAAATCGGTCCGCGCGTTACGAAGTTTTTGGTAAATCGATTTAAGGAATCTTTTAAATAAATAAAGATTTTCTTTTTATTTATCTACAGATATCGTCTTTGAAAAATAGTTATTATATAACTTCAGCATTAAATATAGTACTTAGTTGTATGTAATATTTTTAAGAACATTTATTTTTTAATTTCCAAGGCAATTCAAAATGTGGGTTTTCAGCTACAAAAACGTAATCGTTGCGAAGTGAAATAACAAGTGCCCTACCGAATCGATGGTTGATTAAATGGTAAATGGTTGATATTTCTTTCTTGGTCTATCCAGGAAAACTGTTGAGTTCTATAAGCTTTCATGGATGAATGGAAGGTTTTAGAGCTAACCATCTGCATTGAAATGTAAATTGGTTCGCGGGGAAAAATTAATGTATTCGTGTTTGATATACCTTTTCCTTTACAGATGAAATCTTTTGTATTTCAATTTTCATTGGTTTTTCATAATTCGAAAATTATTTAAAACATTTTTCGTGCTACGTTAGTAAGTTCGGAGAAACTAAGGTAAAGTGTTTCAGTCTTGTATATTTTAAAGTTAGTTTAAGTAAATTTAAAAGCCTATGATGATATTTTAAAGTTAGTTTAAGTAAATTTAAAAGCCTAAATATGATTAGAACGAATTTCGAACTAACGCCTGTTTTTTCAAATAATCAAAATCCATGGTCCACCAAGTTTGTATGATTGACAGCCAAATTAAATTAAATTAAATTAATTTATACGGTCTGCTGAAAATTTAGGTATTTCTTAATATTAGATGAAAATAATGTGTTTTGCATTATTCTTAAATCTGATGCAGAGAAATACTCTTAACATTTTCCACTTATCTATTCAAACTGCTCAAAACATTGCATTACTATCTTTTAATCTAGGTACCCTTGTTCTGATCACCCAATCCTTATTACATTCTTATAACACCTAAATCATAAAGCATGGAAACCTTCATACTTAACAAGAAGCTACGCAAGTTTTCTTATATGTTCTAATTTGCGTGACTGATATCTAAAATGGCAAGGTAGTATACAAGGAGATGATGGTCCTATTAAGAAGCATCAATCGGATTTCCGTAACGGTCAGTTGCTTGAAACAGCTCTTGATGGTGTCATAATAATATGGAAATGGGCAGAAGCCGGTACTACAATCAAGAAAATGTTGATAGGACAAGGTATTATGGTTATGATTATCAAGGTTAAGATTATCGGGAAGGACAAGTCTCACGTTGGAATCATAGAACTGGGAAGACGTCAATGACTCTGCATACTGGTCCCGCGGGACTCTAATCGGGTTCAAAAAATTTTTCATTGACAGATTGACTCAATTTTGTAAAAATAACGCAATTAAGTTATTAAAAATTCCTTTCGCAATTAAGGCATCCAAATCGTTTTCAGAGATTCTAATAAAAGATTGAGTATCGTAATCTATATAAATATATAAAAGTTTAGTGTGTTTTCGTAAACACCCATTTGTCTCCACAACTATCCACTTTCCCCCACTCACGGTTATGATGGAAGACAGTCCTTGATCTCCCATTAGTAATGGGATAGTTTGGTAGCAGTATCTGTTCGTGGAAGTGGGTGGTGAAGATCCTTTCTCAACACAATGATTTTTCATAAGAACACTGAAAATATTTCAGGATGTTTTAGAAAATTTAGACTCACTAACTGGGTAGCGAAGTGGTGAATGGGAAAGATGTACGAACATGACAGAATGTTCTAGAAAGTTATGAAACTTTCGAAAAACTTCTCGAATTTTTCAGAATTTCCTAGGATTTTCTAACAAATGCCAGATGTTCCAAACTGTTATAAAAAATTCTGGTATGTTTCACAATGTTCTCGAAAGTTCCACTATTTTCTATAATGTTTCGAAATTCTCGAGTGAATCGAGTGTTCGAAATCGAGTGTATCCGAATGTTGTAGAATGTTATGGAACCGGTGATTGTAGATGCTACATCATTTTGATACACTATATCTTATTGGAATATAGACCTAACTGTGTATGTTTAAGATAAGGAGATGGATCTTTATTGTATTAGGCGTGCGATACATTCTTATCCGGGTAACGCCGGGTATTACACCTAGATTTATAATAATCTTCGACAGTTTCGAAGGGAGTTCTTACATCCCCCTCTAAAGCGTCACGGTATTCTCGCACTGCTGGGTAATTCGCCTGTTTTGAAATTGAATTGTTTCACTATTTCAGCACTCTTTTAAGGACTAAAATTCAGAAAAATAGAGAGGGGAAAATATCGGGAGGGTAAAGAATAAGATGCGTATTTTCTATTATACTACCCCGTTTCATCAAAGTTCGTCATTTTAATTTTTTTCGTGTAAAATGAAGTAAAAACACAAAATTTTCTATCAACATGAAATTTAAATGTTTATCTCTTTTAAATGCAATACAATTTTATTAAATATTAGAAGCAATGCCAAATCGAATAGAATCGGTTTTTTCAGCAAAAGGTGATACTAAGTGGTAAAAATCGTTGAGGTTAATAATTGAAATATCTGCCATATAACGATTTTTAGGTTTTACATACTAAATTCATTTTTTTTTGTTTTGTATCTTATTGTTTTTCAAAAATTGTATCAAAAATCATAAGAATGTATTATATTTAAAAGAATAAATATTAAAAAACTATTTTAAACATTTAAACATAAATTTATGCGATTCAACTTTATTATATAAGAAAAAATAAAACTGACGAACTTTGATGAAACGGGGTAGTATATAATAACGGGCCACTATCTGTAGTCTATATACTTCCGCATTTACCTATCCTATTCCCCTTTCTCTCGCTCTCTACACCCCACATAACTTTTCAAACTGTTTTGAGGGTGTGAGTCCAAACTAATACATCATATTTTTCTCCGACTCACTATTATATAAACATAGAGAGTCAGTTAGTATTGGCTTGATAGCTCAGAAGTTGATGAGGCAAAATATCCACTCTATATTTGTAGTGGTGTTTTGCACCCGTGAGTTGGAAATCATTTCAGTGGAAAATGTGTGAACAAAAATTACCCTTCCCTGCGATCCCTTACCCAAAAAAAACTCATTTGGATCATACTCATGAGAAAAGTGTGCGTTGGCTGAATGACTTTATAGCCCCTCATTCTAGATCAAAAATTAAAAAGACAGCGGGTATTTAATTGTTGCTCGCTCATCAAGTTGTAATTTAAAAAAATCCAACAGTTTAACAACATCTAAGTGGATCGGATTGCTATATGTAGTACAAGTCATACCTTGTTCAGATTGGTATGGTAAGTGCCCCAGCTAGCCATACCAAGATCCCGCCACTGGAAAGAGGATATACACAATGATAAAACTATAATTGTGTTTTTAGATTTAAACGTGATCTTGAGACAATAGATAGAGATAGACTGCTTAGGAGGGTTATATGAATTTTGTAAAACTGAGTTTGAATAGTTTCGGACATACTTAAGTGGATGGGAAATCGATAGTGAATCAAGAGCAGTCAGATAAAATTGAATCTTCATATGGTATACCTTAAGGTTTTATTCTTGTCACACTATTGTTCGTTATAGTTATGAATGACATAGGTGAACAATTAAAGCATGCTGTTGCTTATGGCACGGTAATATTAATTTTAGAAATTGATCTCAACGAGTATATAGGTGTAATGAAAGATGATCTTCAACGGCCGTAATTTGTGAGTGGCTGTAATTTAAAAGCAAATTAAACTATGATTTTTGATTGAAAAAGTTTTCAAGAAATAACTATGAATAATTAAGTGATTAAAAATTTATTCATTATTATTATTTGCTATTTATTCGTTTCTATCAAAAAAACAAGTAAGCTAATTCACGGCATCTTTGCATATTTAGGTAAAGCTTAAAACAGGATTAATCACGGAGCTCGGGCATGATATTTAAAGCTTTTGGGTTTACTTGGCTCCTTCTTGAATTCTTGCACACATCAAAATCTTTTTGTTATGTGTCTATTTTATCTCATAACAAATGCCACCGGTGTGCCACGGGGTAGCCAGCTTGACCTCTATTAGTTATCTTACACTTACATCAATGACGGTTTTTTGTTGGACTCAGTTCATTCACAACCGTTATTCTTATATGAAATCATGGTTAAAGGCGGCTGAGTGTATTAGGGAAAAAAGGAACTAAAGCCAACTAGAGGAATTTAAGAAACTGACCATTTCCTTAATCTTTACCCTCAAAATTGCCTCCAGGTTTCCAAAGTACTCCCCCCATAGCCCCCTTTCTGACTCAGGCAAGAGCCGGACATTTACAGAGAAGGTAAATAATGGTTTTTTTGTTCACCCGTCATAACTGTGACATTGCGTATTGTAAGGAGCGTCCAGCCAAGCTGCATGCTCGCTTAAAAGACAGTGCCCCTACAGACCGCAGTGATTTTTGCAATACCAGCTCTCAGTCTGTTGAGTAGATCGGATGTCCTAGTTTTTTTATAATTTGGCCTGGATATGTTTCATGCCTTCAGGGCGCTTCATCTGGCATTTGCCAGCGCCAAGAAATGAACAATTTTGTGTAGTTTTGAGATTTTATATTTTGTAACGTTTTTTATGTATGCGAATACGAAAATCTCTGTTTAAACTCTCACCTAGGCGTCTTCAATAAATTGGGTTCCATTACACATTTCTCTTTTTTTACTGCCAACCTCAGAGTCTAAGCATTCTGTAAATTAATATCTTTTGTATCCAACCTCCCTCGTGCTATTTAAGCACAACTCATCTTGTTATTTTCTTAAAATTTATAAATAATTTTGTTCCGAATTGCAATTCTTTTGACACCATCCTTCTAATTAATTCGAATTGGAATCATTGTTTGTTTACATTTTGAAAAGTAATTGTTGTGGCTATTCATTTACTTTAGAATTTTATAGTGTTACATGCACTAAGAGGCAGAAGAGGTATTTGGTCTTGCACCAATATTTTTCTGGAACATACTTTAATCCATTCTAGACCTTATTAATTGTTTCTTTGAAACATTTTAATGAATATGTAAATTAAATTAATTAATACTCTTTCATTGTACGTCATAAATTAGAATCACCCTATAATTCGTAAGTCGTTCACCATGCCATGGGTCCCGGGTTCGAAACCAAATCTCCCCGTGAGCTTTTATTAAGAAATTAAAATAATCCACTCCGTCTCTGGGCTGTTGTCTAGTTCGCAGCAATGCAAAAACAAGACTTTGAAGTTTCCTCACTTCCCTTACCCCAAGTCCTTTCCGGCCAAAACTATGCTAACGCATCAAAAGGTTGTCCCCTAGGATTTGGCCACATCGTATAAAAAGGGAGGAGGGGGATAAATTTTCCCATTTGTAGGAGTTTTAAAATGAAATTGTAGACAAAAGAGGACTAGGGCTTGCATCCTATAGAAAAATAATTTTTTTTATACGATGACATTATAGTTGCATACAAAAAATATGCTTCAATATATTACTCAAACTGAAACTCAAACTGAACTATACAGTCAGACACAAACTCAACAAGAAATAAGTATGGGACAAAACTTTCCGTTCAAACTTTACTATGTGTAATTTTGTGGTTACTACCAGTCTCTTTATAAGCTCCACTTCCATAAAATGGCCATCATTTGCATAGCTGTAATTTCTCCACACAAAAGTGGTTTTTACGGGTATTGCACCGGGAAACTTTGTCAATGAAATTTTTGATGCACATTGAAAATATCAGCACAATCCTGGTCTATTCTGAGAATCCTGAACGTTGGTTCTGTTGTTCCAGGACTCGCTACATGTGTCACATATTTGCAATAAAACTAGAGGACGACGCGAGTGAAATTGGGTGAATTTATTGCCCTGATATGTTCCGGTCACTGTCATACAGTACATATCCAGTCATAGTGGCTCATAGTTTTGTTTTATTATCATGACACACATCAATTTGTTTGATTTAAATGAGAACAGAAATGTGATTGCCGTGAATTTAAATGAATTTACTTAATAAAGCAGTCGCACAAAGTACTGTAGGAATTTCTGATTTGAGATAAAATTCTATCTGAATTCGGTAGATACGAAAACAGGCTCTGCGGAAAATTTACTGCTTTTGTGCACCGATTAGAAAATAGTAGTTTGTGGTAACCGAGCACAGCTTGGATTAACTTTATCTCATAAATCATTTATTCAGTTTTCAGTGGTTTTCGAGTATCAGTATGAAAATTATTCTATGCAGGTTAGAACAAGGCATTCAGGGACTTGAGAGCATGTTGTTGCAAAGCACACCTACAATAATCCTGCAGCCTTTAGCAATCCTATTTTCTAGCCGCTCCTTTTAGGCAAAGAAATAATATAGGTTTTCTAACGGGTATTTAATGTAAAAAGTGAAGTACCTATTACTTGCAATTAATACCGATTCACTGGCCTAAAACCATTTCTAATTAGGATTTCCTATATCAAGCCGGGATAATATTTCAATCTATAGGGTAACTGCACTAGTATCCGGACACTTAACTCTTTTTATGACTATTTTGTTCGATGTATTTATTACTATTAAGCGTATGCAATATAGTTTAATGTTTTATTATTGATTGGGTTGTCTTTATTGAATCCGTATATACAGGGTGTTTCAGATCTGAAGTGCCAACATGAGTGGGGTGATAGATCTCACGTAGCCAAACACAAAATTGTATGGCAGGGGGGACTCTCAACCGTTTGGGAGTTACAGGGTGATTCATAAATTTCGGTTTTTCATGTTATGCACATTAATCTTTTATTTTTATCTTTTGATATACCCATCATAGCGACATCAAGCAAACGCTAAAAAATAACTATCCCAATTACCTTTCCAAAAATGTCAACAATGTTGATCTCACTACTACCACTGCAGTTACAGTAACGGCCAAAATTGAAAAAAATGTTCTGCAATTACCAAAATTTCAGCATTTTCCTAAATTTTCTCCGAAATTTATGTAATTAGTGTACGTCTGTTTTATTTGTATTGGATTGCCCTTATTACCTTATTACCTTTCCAGAAAGGTGCAAAATGTCCAAGGAGGGAAAGTACTTAGCAATTTATACGTAGAAATCCTATCGGAGAATATTATAAAATTCAACAAATTAAAAAAATTTAACTAATATTAACTCAAAAATTTTTTTTATTGAATTTAAAAATAATTACAATTAATCTTGATAAGTAACAAAAGCCGTTCAAAATGTCCACCGCAACTTTCGATGCATTTCAAAACCTCCTTCTAAGTCCCTGTGTAAGGCGTGTTGCAGCCAGCCTCTCCCGTATTTTCGTCGCTGCATTCCCAATTCGGCCAACTAAATCCTCCCTAGTGGGGCTTGAGTAAACTTCATCCCTCATTGCTCCCCATAAGAAAAAGTCCAATGGGGTAAGGTCTGGAGATCTAGCAGGCCAAGGAATCGGTGCACCTTGGCCAATCCAGCGGTTTTCAAATTTTTCACTTAGTATTGCCTTCACAATGTTAGCCGTATGCACTGGTACTCAATCATGTTGGTGAAAACTTCCCCTAAGTTTATCCATAGGGTTATCCTCTATTATATCTACCAGTGTATTGTCCAAAAAGTCCGCATAAATTTCACTATTAAGCACTTGCGGCAAAATGAATAGTCCTACCAAATGGTTGCCGATGATACCAGCCCATACATTGACACTGAATCTCTGCTGGAATGAGGTCACCTTTGCCCTGTGTGGGCTAGTTTCCGACCAGGTTACGGAAGTTCGTGATACCATCCCTGATGAATTGAGATTCATCCGTCCACAGCATTCGGTCCAGAAACGCGCGGTTGTCAATGTCGCGTCCCAGAAGCCAAGTGCTAAATTCCAGTCTTCTCCCGGAATCTCCTTCCAGTAGTCCTTGGGCTGGGTGATGATGATATGGTCGTAATTATTCTCGATGACTAACCCACCAAACATTAGATTACGACACTCCTAATCGCATTGCGACTCGTTTCGTGCTCGTCTCAGGGTCCTGCCTCACGATGGTGATTATTTGCTGCTCGACGTCGGCAGAAGTTCCCGAAGTTTCGGGTCGTGTCTCCATGTCGTGTGGAGTTACACTTCCTGTTTCTCTTACCAGGATACAAGGATGTGAATTCTGGCTAACACATGCTAATATCGGCAATAAAACAAAATTACACTACATTTTTAAAACTTTTTTACAGCAATAATTAAAACTAATTACCTGTTAACCCAAAAAAACATTTTCGACCCTTTATCATAAAAATTTTGTTTACTTAGTGCAATAAAATAATTTGTTAGTCAGAGATTTCTAAAAATGCGGTTTTTCTAATTCTTTGTCTACCTTGCACCTTTCTGGAAAAGTAATAAGACGGGCAATCCAATAAAAATAAAAAAGAAGTATACTAATTACATAAATTTCGGAGAAAATTTGGGAAAATGCTGAAATTTTGGTTATTTCAAAACATTTTTTTCAATTTTGGCCGTGACTGTACCTGCAGTGGTAGTAGTGAGATCAACATTGTTGACATTTTTGGAAAGGTAATTAGGATAGTTG
The DNA here is from genome assembly GCA_964036015.1 of Leptarthrus brevirostris. Classification (NCBI taxonomy): domain Eukaryota; kingdom Metazoa; phylum Arthropoda; class Insecta; order Diptera; family Asilidae; genus Leptarthrus; species Leptarthrus brevirostris. The sequence continues at coordinate 24,503,819 of OZ038375.1, read as the reverse complement.
TTTTTTAGCGTTTGTTTCATGTGGCTGTATTGGGTAGATGAAGAGATAAAAATAAAAGAGTACCATGAAAAACTGAAATTTATGAATAACCCTATAACTCCCAAATGGTTGAGAGTTCCCCCCCCCCCCCCTACCATACAATTTTTTGTTTGCCTAGGTGAGATTTATCACCCCACTCATTTTGGCACGTCAGATCTGAAACACCCTGTATTTTTTATTTAGTTCAATCCTCTTTTTAATAATTTTTTTGGGTTCTGAAAAAAGTTAGCTTTTTTCTAGTATTCGGACAGTAATATTTTTGATATATATTAAGTCCTTCTTTTTAGTTGAAAACAAAAATTAGCAAGCTTTTTCAAAGAAATTTAAATATTTTATTCATTAAAAGTATTGTAGACATAATTCAAGGCAGTCTTTAGAAAAAAAAAACAACATAGGTACTACGCATTAACTTAACTGAACTTTAACCAATCAAACTAATAAAGGTACTTCAAGAACTTTTAGGTGGTAGGTACAAGATAGGAGTGCACATACATCCATACATTTAAAATTCTAAAAATATTATAGGTAGGACGTTAAATAAAAAAATCATAGACCAGTTTTAATTCATTGGGGAACAACAAAAACAAAAAACAGTACCTAATTCAAGTAGTACATTTAAAATTAAAATATCTGGCCCTAGGTTAGGTTACAAACAATTAAGACACATGAAGTCCTTTTGACTTACTTCTAAATACGTTAAATCGCACATTGGAGTGCACTTAAGGTGAAACCACCTAGTGCAAGAATCATAGCCTCTATTCTTTTGGTTATCGTCTTCTATATCGCTCTGCAATTCTTCAGAGCAATTATCACATTTTAATTATTCTTAACTAATTTTTGTTTTGTTTTTAAATTTGTTTTCATTTTTATTAGACTTTCTTTTTTTCGTTTTTTAATAGCATCGATTTTGTCCTGTTTATTTTTTCTTTCTTAGCGAATATTTCTCTCCAAGCCTCGGAAGAATTGGCACTAGGTGACCTATTAATTCCTTCTTTTTTAACTCGCGTTTTACCACCATAAGAAACATAAGAAATCTTTGGGTACAAAAGATGCTTACTTATAATTGAGCTGGCGGACGATCTTCTGCTCAAACTCGAGAGCCAGGTGTCGGAGATTTGCAAAAAGAACCAAGTTTTGGTGATACAGGAAAAGGACCAATTTGGAGATCTGGAGATGCAGTTGAGAACAGGACAACAGTACCAATTGGCGTAACAGTTGATGTGGGTGTTACAGGCTGTGTGTCGCTTTCGAGTAGTACCGTAAATAACTCATCAGCATTGGTACGGGAGCATGCCAGTTGTAGAGTTCCGTTTAGTGATGGTACCGATTCTGTTGAGGCTTCTTTTATAGTGTCCAATACAACATCAATATTCGCGTTGTTAAATTTTTGCAATGGAATTGATTCTTGTGTGGTTCTTGTTTTATGAGGAGTTTGAGCAGCTTTAACATTTTCAGCCATATTTTTAACACATTTTGTGTAATCAACTGCTTTCGGATCAAAAGGATAAATACCACATTTCCAAAAGCCGTTTTTTATTGTGGTTTCCATATTAATTTTCCGCGAAATGGTAGCTCGCAGGAAAGGGAAAAAGGCTGTTTTGGTGAGAACTTGGCCAACATTCGCTGACTGCCATTCTCGGAATGTTTTCTTCCAGTCAATTTTCAATGGCTTGAAAACACTGACGTCAGCTGACTGCATTATATGCGTGGTGTTTGGTGGTAACGAATACAAAATTATATCCTTTTTGTTGCACCATTCACTCAGCTGCAACGTCAAGTGCGATTTGAGGCCATCCACAAAAAGAATGACTGGCCTGGGAACGTTTTGCTCTTCGAGCCATCCATATACGCCGTTAACCACATATTCAAAAAATGTTTCACTCCTCATACACCCGATTTCAGTCCGCCCCAAAAACCAGTAAAAAACAATATCCTTTTGTGACCTTAAATATGAAAAAACCACCATTTGTATTATAGCAACATTTTCCCATCAGAGGAGAGGACAATTAAAATTGTCAATGTTTCTTTATCATTTCCAGCCTGGATTTGGTACACGTTTTAGTATCCCCGTGGTGCAATTACTTTGCCCGTTTTCGGGCAAAGTTGGAAGCTGGTTTCGTCCCCATTAAATATTCGTGCTGGATGATTTAAAATATCTTCTTCTTTTTAAATCCTTAATCGTTCTAGTTGCCGGAACCATTTTAAAATAAGTTCCTCTGTTATAACTGCCCTGCCTTTGGTATGCTTTCCACTTCTCTTGCACCCAATGAGGGATTTCGTTTAAAATTGGCCCTGAGCCAGGTTTTTCCTGGTCGACGATCTTTAAATGGAGTCTCTCTCTTTGTATCCTTAATTATCCGTTGCACTGAATTGCGCAAGTCATCCTGTTTAAATGGAAATCCACACTTGTAGATATCAGCACACCACTCTACTATCACTTTTTCTTCCTCAGAAGAAAGGTACGGATCTGGACCCTTTTTGGTTGGTCCCTCAGCAACCTTGCCAAAAACACGGTCATGTAGCGTAGATCTAGGTACTCCATAATTTTTATTGCCGATTTTCGTATGCTCAGTTTGTTTTCTCTGACGTCTAGAAGGGCTTTTCTTATGGCATCATCACGATGATCCATTCTGAAAACTATAATTTTTTTAATTTAGTATCTAGGTAGGTACCTATTAGTTTAAATTATTAAGTTTATTTACCAAAACAGGTATTGAGTTATTTTGTCCGGACACTGAAGCTGGCATTTTAGTAGTCGGACAGAAGAAATCGCATTTATTAAAACGCGTCCGAATACTAAAAATATATTAAAAAACTTGTTTAACTCTTTCTCTCTTATGGTTTCCTCTTCCTCCTCGTCGTGGCAACTCCTACAGAAGTCGTTTGAGGGCACGCCCAGCCCATCGGCGTGTCTACCTATGAGGCAGTGACCCGTGATTACGGCTACTGTAGTGCTAATTATTTTGAGTCCGAGTAGGATGAACCCTCTTGACCGCTTAGGGTCAAGCTTTGGCCATATCTGTCGGGTAATCAGGCAGGTGTGTTCCTCTTGCCAGTTAGTGTTAGCAATCTTGAGAGACTCCTCTGAGAGCTCCATTTTGCATGTAGCTAGCGGTTTACCCGGCTGGTGGTTAATGTCCGAATCAGGACGTGTGGTACCGATTCTCGCTAGTTCGTCGGTTTTGCAATTGCCCGGAATATCACTATGTCCAGGTACCCATACACCACCTCCTCGGTAGCTGCCCGGCCCTAGCCAACCGTAGGAACCGGTTTTTGGGCTCCGTCTACTTCAAAGAGTTAACCGAGCTGGGCTCCACGGATGTCAGAAACCTGACTCGATTTATCGGGAGTTCAAAATGGTTCCCGACGATGAATTAAGGATGAACACCCTTCACAACCCAGTCAAAATAATTTTGACTTCCCGTGAACTAGTTCCACTGGATGCAAGAAACTGGTTCGGTGCACAGGGGGCAACATGTTAACCCTCTTATTCCTTAGGTAATTCTATGGGGTTGTTAATTTCCTTAGGCCTAAGTGTGCCTTCTTAGGCAGCCACTTTAACCTAACCTAACCTTCTCTCTTATGGAGAATATATGTATATGATAATCGCATTAGAGAGTAAAGAGGTCCAAATTTCCGAAAACTGAACAATACTGCTCTTTTTCGTTTCAGTTTCCGGACACCCAATAATTTTATGAGTTTAATACAAATTATTTATATTTTACTATTAAATATTATTTAATATATACTATTTAATCAATATAAACATATATCAACTAAATAAAGTAATAAATATTCATTTGAACTTACTTTTTGTTTTGAGCCCAATGCACTATTTTCACTCTACATGAACTATTTTTTGAACTCACTAGCGCGAAATACATCAACTGAATGATACGCACTTTCGCAAAAAGAGCATGTGTGTCCCTTAAATTTTGCATGCGTATGTGTTATTCATAAAGAATATTTCAACCGAATTTAAACAGTTATGTGGACCCTTTTCTTATTATTTGCAAGTAAAATGAAAAGTCTTCGAATACTAGAGCGTGTCCGGAAACTAGTGCAGTTACCCTATATGCCCAGTATCAAAACGGTGGGTGGGAATGCAACTGCATTCACTTAAAAGAAAAGTGTGCAACATGCATATCCAACAAATAAAGGTGCTTCAAACTTCAAGCTACAAATAAAACAGTTTGTATCTCTCACAATGACCCTAAAATGCAAACGGAAATAAAGTAGGAAAAAGTTCAACAACAATTTATTTCTGTTTCCAATTCAACCTTTGCTTAGGACATCTACAAATTTCATAATATAACACCACAAACTTTTCCCATTCAACCATAAACACATGTCTTTATTCAAATCGAATGACTTTTCAACACGAGTTTACATCTCGTTACGAAAATTTCAAAATCTTTGTTACGCCATCAAAAGCACCCGGGATCCAGATAAAATTTGAATTTCATTACGGAATGGTCAGTCATTTGCAACAAAGTCGAAGTAATTAAGGGCATGCACTCAAGATCAGACATGGACCGGTGATTATTTCATGAATACATGAGACATGCACAAAGCAAACCCGAAACCTATTAGCAAAGTAAATTTGCATTGCCCCGGGTTATCGCCTCGGTGTCGTCTACTGCTCCGAAAATTGTTGCTTTCATGTTCATAAGCTTAGTGGAAAAAGTTTTTCCATGAAAGTTTTCTTCCCCAAAGTTGATACTCTCTTTCTCTCCAGGGAAGTGATTTTACTTGCTAAATAGTTTGGCCCGCTTCTAACTTCAATTGAAGTTTCAGGGTGAAAACTTTCCCGTTTCCAAAGTTTCACGACAAAACGAATTTTCTTAAAAACTTGACTTGAGGGAATTCTAAGGAAATTTGTTTGAGTGTAAGACTGCTGTCCCTTTAGGGTGTCATGCTCAATGCACATAAATGGATTTGAAATGACAAACAATTTTGACTCTTATGTATACGAGACTACTATATTTGGTCAAGTGAAAGTCAAGGAATTTATTCATTCATTCAAGTTGGACGTTTTAATTGCGAAAAACTTGGTCTGAAACTTAAGTTAAAGAAGACTGATGTGGTGGACGTGGTTGCATTTCAATTCGCATTCAACAGTTTATTTATTATTACTCATTTACTTTAATTACGTTTAATGTTAGTTGTAAATTAATTTTAAAAATGTCCAACCTCATTTTTCACTTGCACTTGTAGAAAATGTACATAACCAAACTTAATTCGAAAAAGCTAAATGAAGCATAGTTAACTTGAGATTCAAGCTCAGGACTATATACAGGGCCCCGAGAGGGAAGGGGGCGAAGAGGCCTTTCAAAAGGGACCCCGTCATCTAAGTCATCAACAGAAAATTTTTCCCATTTTAATTATATATATAAAAAAATGTTTCCCGATCGAAAAAGTGTAATATACTAGACAGATTTTCGATTGTATATGGGCCCGTAAACGCTTAGTCCTGGGCCCGAAATTTCTTTCGCGGGGGCCGAATGTGCTTGAAAGTTTCGGGATCATATGACGGTGAAAAAACAGATATGGTAAAATGTTTCACATTCGTGTTGTTTTGCTTAGAAAAGATTCCCGAAATTTGACGGTACGTCCAAATTTGACCTGGAGAGTATAGGGCTGGAAGCGACTTGTAGCTCTTGTATCTCGCGTTGTCATGTTTCTACAAGGAATCAGGCTAGCAATTTCGTTAGAACAATGGCCATGGAAATAGCGATAGAAGAGTGAGAGACAACCGACATTCCGTCGATGCTCCAGAGAGTCAAGGCCCTCAGAGATTGAGGAATCGCCAATAAGTTTAATAGCCTTACGCTGGACTTTGTCTAAAGCGGACAATGCGGTGTGGAATTATATTCAAGTCTAGGCCTAATGTGGGACTTGAAGATCAGCGCTAAGTCAGGTGGGGTGAAATATTTCTTATATGTATCTCTGTAGAAAACCCAAGCATTTCATCGCACTTTTGGCGATTGTAAATATATGATCAGTCCAGTTAAGATTGCTGGATATCTCAATACCCAAGATGTTTAGGGAGGGCAAATTGGGTATATTCACTCCGTCGACTGAAATGGGTTGGGGGTGAACTGGACGTTTTTTAAAGGAACATTAAACAGCATTAAGTTTTGGATGCATTAAGCGAAACATGATTTGCTCTACCCCAAGCAAGGACCATAGAAATGTCGATGTTTAATGATCTAAACATGCGTTCTCGATTAACTTCTGTAGCATTTCCACGTGAATTCATTACAGAATCAACTGAGTACGCGAAATCAAGGGTGCTGTCGTCGGTGAAACTATGAATAGGATTGAGAGTAAGGGATCAAAGATCATTAATAAAAAGAAGAAATAAGGTTGGTGAAAGAACTGAGCCCTGAGGTACACCGGCTGGCTGAACATGAACAAGTTTCCATGCACTTGGAAACACTCATTTCGAATATGACAGATGAAAAAGTTTGCGCAGAGGTTTAGCCAAAGCAGAGACGCAGCATTTTAAAACCAGGGGCGAGAAACCATCAGGCCCAGTAGCTTTGGACACGCCGAAATTCGAAAGTACTCTAAAAACTTCCCGAGTGCGAAAGTGTAGCGGCTTTTGCCTACTAATGCACCGTGATGGAAATGGAAGTGGCTGCGATGAAGGTGGCAAGTACAAATTAGCTGCAAACCGGTTGGCCTTGTCCAATGAGAAAGTTAAAACATTCCCATTATAAATGAGTGGTGGTGTTGACGAACAGGTGAAATTGTTCTTTGCCATTTTTACTAGAGACCAGAAGTCCTTACTGCCCTTTTGAGTAGAAAATACCTTCCGTCTAACGCTCTGGTCGAAATTGAACTTTGCCGACTAATTACTGAATTGCAAATATTTCGCACATCTCTATAGATTTATATGCCTGGAAGGCTGCTTCCTTGTTTTTAATGGGTGCAAAATAGGCATTTTTGAACCAATTGGAGTTAGTTGGATGTTCAAGATATGATCGGTGCTTTTGTTAACGTCTCTCATAGAAAAGCAATCAGATCAATACAGCTCTGTGAGATATTTATTAAGTCCCGCCCAATCAGCATTTTTATAATGCCACCCTAACCTTTCGGTGGAATTTAGGTTAGTGGTTGTCAGAGAGGAGGTGGAGAATTGGGTGGAGATAAGACAATGATCCGAATTGCCCAAGGGAGCAGTTACCGAAACCGAGTACTTCTCTAGATGCGATGTTAAAAATAGATCCAAAAGATGCGCGTTGTGCCCCAAAGTATCAGGGACACGAGTCGGATACTCAACCAGTTGTTGTAAATTAAAGGACTCACAAAGTAACTCGACGTGTCTTCCAGACGGATTTGTGGTAGAAGAATGTCATGATCTGGAAAAGTGTGTCTTCCATATGGGGAAACTGCAAGGGTGGAATATTCTAATTTGAATTTTTAATAGAATTTCCCTTCCAACTCAGAAGGCCCAGCAGGAGCCAAGAAACAATCGACCTATTCACCAGAATGTAACAATATATTGAGGTGCATGAGGCCCCCAAACCAGCATGCAGAAAACATCAATTACCAAACCAAAATACGTACACACAGAACAATCAGATGTGCACAGAGAACAGGGATCGTTTCAGCGAATCCTAAGTAAGAGTTAGGTAGAATATAGAGCACATATTCACGGCTTTATACATGCGATTTATAGGCTCATGCATGCCATAGTTAGACCGAGAGTGAACGGGAGTGACCTTACCTGCGAAAGCACGAGAATTTACATATATTCGAATTCAAAAGACCAGGTTAGCAACTCAACCTCGTTCTTCCAAAGAGTGAATATTAAGCAACTGGAGGCGATCCATATAAGGAGAGGTCTTTTAGTGTGAACCTAACAAAGCTTCGCTGTACCGACTCAATGCGTCTAGAATGAACAGCAGGAAGTATGCAGGAAAGGGACAGGATGATCTCGACAGTTTGATTGGTATGCACGAGTTAAACAGACCGTAAATCCCATCATCAAGCATGGAAACGCACTCTTCGATGTCGTTATTATACATATAATAGAGATGGGAAATCGATTGAGAAGATCCTGTCTGTAAGATCAGAGAAGTCCGCCGTTTTAAAATCAAGAATATGCTGATCTAAGATGAGATCAAAAAATATTAGAACCATCGTAGCGGAAAGAAATGAAAATGGGGGGTGTAAACTGTCGATAGCGGATAAGCTAAGAAAAGCCGATTCGACTATAGAGTTACTCGAATCAAAAGAAAAGATAAGATCTAACTACATTTCCATAGTGTTTTTTACATCACTCATTTGATGTAAACCAGAGGATAATATGGCGTCAAGAGTCCTTAGCAGTGAAACAATTTAAGGGAAGGTATTCATCGTCATCACTGTTGAATATCCACAGAACGTTGAGTAAATTAAAGTCACCAAGAAGGATTATTTTGTCCTACGGGTTTGTCATATTATTAATAAAATCTTAGCTAAAATTTAAAATGTCAACAAGACTTCGACCGTGTGCATCAACATAATTTGTTATATTTGGAGAAATATAACAACAGAACATCAAAATGTTCATCTTCACAAAAGAGAACAATTAGGAGCGTGTCGGAGAAAGCAGGAATATTAAGTAAGCTACAATCCAAATGCGATTTGCATGCAACCAAAACACCGCTACCATACGCCATGAAGTCGGAGTTCCTACGAAAAATCTGATAGGACTCGTAAAAAATTTTTTCTGCATCTTAAAACCGTAATAAAGCCAGGTTTCGGTCAGAGCGATGACGTCGTAGCAACAGCAAATTGTTCACGCATTTCAAAGTTCGAAGCAGGGACTGTTTTTGTTTTCAAGCGTTAGCCAGTTTTTTGATATTTTTAGACAAGATGTCTTTAACATAATCAAAAATTGCTGTTTTAAATCTTATTTTAAAAAAACTGTGCATATGTATCTGTTAAATCTATCATAGAAAATTATTATTATTAAATATTACTATGGTAGACTTGATCCACATAATGTAGAGGAGATTTGTTTACGGGATAAAGCCTTCCCGAATCCTGAAGTATAAAGCCTTTAACAACAATTACTAATTTTCTATTGTATACCACGCCGAAGGCGTACAAACCTAAACAAGAGTCAAAACACCACATTCCTATACTCCAAAGAATTAATCCTAGACTCCAACGAATTAAGGGAATCTGATAAGCAAGTCCTAAAAGGAAATACTTTAAAAGGGAGTGCAAAAAAAATCGGTAGTCAAGTTATGTTTCCAAAAAGATAAGTGCGCCAATAAAGACAAAGCTATCTCTACGAGTTCCTGAGGCTGCTATCTTAAGCAGATCAAGAAATTCCAACACGTTCACAGGACGCTACTTCTTGACAGTCTTCGGACCACTGAAAACCTACTACGACAGTGCGTGGGTCAATTGGATGATTCAAAATGCTGGAAAGCCGTTGACAATATATAACATATCTAAATATTTCAGCCAAGCTTTTCCACATGCGCTTACCCTACAGAACATACAAAATGGTTTCCACGTTATCGATATATTCACTATTAACTCTGATATATTTACAGAAGGATTATCTTTCATTTTACGTGTCAGTTCAACCTGTACAAGAACTAACGACTGAACAACAGACCAATAGTCTTCGAAAAACCGAGTATGTCCTTCGAAGATTCAAGAAAGCTTCCAAACTATATCAGATCTTGAACTAAATTTGACGGTACCATCACCTTAGTTGGGTGGTTTAAGTGGCGAATGTTGATCGGCATGACTAGCACTCCAATTAGTGTTTAGCAAGCCGTTCTGATACCACGATCTGTAAGACCCGGATTGTTGGTCTTGGCCTATGATAGCTGGCGAGGCGTGAAGGCTATGTCAAAAACCAACTCGAGAAGTTGAGCTAATGCCCCCCTCCGATCTTTACTCCTGAGATTGTTTGCCGATTCTTCAAGAAGTAATCTCCAAGAAACTTCCTCCTAGCACCCGCTAGTGCTGGGCACTGGCACAAAGGGCGATTTTGTCCACTGGTATTGTCGCAGCTACGACAGTGAGTATTGAATGGAGCGCCTAGCCTGCCACGTACTCACATATTAGACAGTGGCCTGTGCAGACCGCAACTATCTTAGCAACGGGAGCAGAAGACCTATGAAACAGCTCTGGACCTATGAAACAGCTCTGATGTTCAATTTTCGTTAAAGCTTGGCTAGGTCGCTTTAGAAATGTTTCAGGTTGAGAAATCACTGCATCTAAGAAGTGCTGAAAGAGTTCTCTTTTAAGGGAATTCAGTGTATGTGAACGACTTCCGCTCCGAGCAGTGCAGGACAGTGCCGTTCCTAGCAAATTCATCAGTTTGCTTCACTAGCATCGAGGAGGTGGTAACCGAGTTTAACTGTCCGTAAAGATGCCAATTTTCATCATTGGTGATTCACCTTCATCGCCAACTTTCATCATTGGTGGTACCTTCAGGATCGCAAACACTTACGCTTGGAACACGCTTTCTTTGTCCGGCAGTCTATAGGGATCTAATGTTTATAGGGTTTCAGAGAAACACCCGCACCGACATCACAGCCCATCTTGGAGCCGTCAGTGAATAGGGTGGTGTCGGAGCAGTTGAGTAGCTCAGTGTTCCTCCGCTCCTTCCTGATTGGAATTCTTACACTAAAGCTTCTGATAAAATTGTGGTTGTATAATGGACATCGTAGGAAATTGCTGTGGCCATAGGGTTTGGCCACACAGCAACTCAATCCGTAATATATGTTGATCGAATCGATACCAGAGAGATTTGCTAGAGATTTGATATTACTGTCACCTCCACCGTCAATACTTTGTGGAATAAATGCTAGACAAACGAATTCGAGAGTGCCATCACCTCAACCCCCGTGTCCCAAAGAAATTAGACCATTTCCAAAAGCAGCTCCACGGAAGTTATCAGGAAAAGATCGTTGAAAATATTTAGCTTGTACACGTAAAAAACAAATTGAGAAAGGACTAAAATTGAGAGAAGAGAAAAATATAAAAAGAAACAAAATGTAACTAATAAAGGCATACGTAATTCGGAAGCATTTAGCATCTTCGTCAGAAAAAGAGAAGAGTTTCCGCCATCTAAAGAAACAACTTATGATGTATCAGAAGACGAGAATGTTAATTCGTCTAGTTGTGAATCTGAAGACTTAAACGATTCTTCGTTACATGATAATGATTGCGTTGTAGATAACTTCCTATCAATATAGAATTTCGTTCATCGTTCTATTGGACAAATAAAATTAATATAGGTCATGGCTATGTAGTGTGTTCTGGTAAAAATATAAATAAATGAACACAAATTGAAGTGTCCAATAAAGTATGACATTTCTGAAATGTCAAGATTTCAAATCGTAAAGATAATTACTCCACCAATTATGATGTTATTGGTTTTCCTCTTAAATCTCTGTCTTCAGGATGAGGAAGGTAGGTATCTGTATTTAAATTCGTTCTTGTCGTGGTTTTCTTTTTTCTTTTATTGATATTCACATAACAGGTATTTGCTCTTATTTAAAATAGTCACTGTAGTTATTAACTTGATCACTTCAATTAATTTTTGCTCAGCTAATGCTTATTTTAGATCTTCACGAAGACCACAACTTCATGACTTAATTAATTCTAGAAGCTTATGCTTATTTTAGATTTCCAATAAGCCCACAGACTCACTCTTCGACGACTCAAAAACCTACTCACCGTCACCGAAGTTCTGTCTCGCGTCTTCCTCCAAACTTTTCTATCATGTGTCTCGCTTTCCATCACCGTCCGAATTTTACTAATTTGTTGCGTAATCCATTTGAGGAAAGTTATGCGACGAGATGTCAATAATTTTGCAAAGCCACCACTGTGCATGTTAATCTAGGTCGAAGTATCTGGTTCAAGCTGAATCATAGCAGAACTTCAAATCTCTTATCTTTCGATAGAAAGCGCATACGAACACTCGTCGGCGTCATCACCGGACACTGCCCCATAGGAACAATGGCCATTAGACTCAGCGTACCATCGTATGAGTACTGTAGAAGCTGCAGAGATGAAGAAGAAATTGAGTCCATAGTCCACATGCTCTGCAAATGTCCGGCTCTAAAAGAACAACAACTCGCATGTTTGGGAGCAAGGTTTTTTGACAATTTGGACAACCTAGCTGAGATAGTACTGGTGGACCTAATACAGAGATCTGGGTGGTTTTAAGTTCTGACCATGCTTCTTCTTTTTAAGGGCATTCACAATGGGCCTTCATGGCCTCCAAGTGAACTTGGTGCTGCTTAGCAACAAACAGCTCGACTAACCAACCAACCAATCCAAGTCGGAGTTTTGAAATTATCTCGGGTAAATAAGAGAGATCAAGGACAATTGTAAATATAGGATATTTTTAGAAAAAGGACGAAAAGCCGGTATTACAGGATATCCAGTCGAACCTGTGTAAGCGAGGGATCAAGGGACCGGAAATTTTTTCTCGCTTCTGGAGGTTTTTCACTTAGCCAGTTTCTGACTTATAAAAGCGCGGGAGCGGCTTCTCTCACTTACGCTTAGAATATATAACAACAGGAAAGGCCCTCATCTGTGAAACCGTGTACGTGTGATCGGCACTTTTCTTTTAGGCGAGGTGAGGACGGAGAGATCTTCTCCTTAGTTTGCGAACTGTCAAAGTTATTACCGCGAATTGTCCGATGGTTTAACAATTTTGTTTTGTAATTCCATATAAAGTTCCGAGTGTTTTTTACTCTTTATTTTAGTGCAATATATTAGAAAACTTTAAAGCTAATAGCTTTCAACTTTTTGAAGTGGAGACAGTGTACTTTAATAGTAAAACTGTTGTAATGAAGTGCGCGATTTTGTGTTGTGCAAACAATCGGCCTTGTACACGTGAAATATCGTTTTTGAGGGAAGTTTTTGATTAAAATAATGTTTTGTTAGTTCTTAAGCTTGATATAAGTGCATTGACACGCTAAGAACAGCAACGGAACGAAAATAAAAGTGAAGTTTTCTTGGCGTTCTTAGCGTTTTCTAAGATCGAATTTTTTGCTTCTCCTTAGCTAACCCAGAGGCTCGTGATTTAACTTTTATAAAGGGATTCGTGATTAAAATGTTTAAAAGTTTTAATTTAATTTTGTGATATATAGTAGATTCGCTACAAAAAAAGAAAATCATTCGCATAGACTCTGGAAAAGGTAAGTGTAGGGAAGTGTAGACTCTAAGCGTGAATTTATTCTTTGTCACGAACATTTCATAGGTCTTTCTCGTTCTCTACATGAAGAATACCTACTGAACCTTAGAGACAACTTATTCTCTTACCCCCGTATATTTTTTGATTACGTCAATATGAAGAGAAGGGTTGATAACTATCCATCGACTATGGAATTCGGGTTAAGTTCCAGTAACGATTCTAAGGTTATTTGTAATTTATTTGCTGAATACTTCAGGGGCGTATTTGAATCATCCGATTTTTATCCAGAAAGTAGCAACTTTTCGCACATTAATAATAGTAATATATCCCCCGTACCTATTCCATCAATCACGGAGGAGAGCTTATACAAGCATATTTTGGATCTTTCGAAAGACTTTTCTTATGGCCCGGACGGGGTTCCTGCTGCTGCCTTAAAGAAGTGTTCTTCGGTGTTATTATGTCCTTTACTTTTACTCTTCCGGCGATCCTTCTTGGTTGGTCGCTTCCCTACATTCTGGAAGGCTTCAGTTTTAATCCCCATTTTTAAGAGTGGGAATAGGAGAGAGATTGTTAACTATAGACCTATTGCTAAACTATCTTGCATTCCAAAACTCTTCGAACTGATGATCCAGTCCCAATTGTCTATTGGGTGTAGGGGTTTAATCTCTAGCAGGCAGCATGGATTCATTCAGGGTAGGTCACCGGTTTCCAACTTGTTAGAGTTTGTGTCTGGCAGTGTGGATTTCTGGAAGGTTGCCAGACTGACTGCATTTATACCGACTTTAGTAAAGCCTTTGATAAGCTGTCTCACTCTATTATCGTTTTCAAATTGGCCAGGTTGGGTTTCCCGGCCCAACTCATTGCATGGATTAAGTCGTATTTATACAATAGGACTTATAGAGTGCGTTTTCGTGGCGTGCTCTCTGATGCTTTTGTGGCTCCTTCCGGCGTTCCTCAGGGTAGTCAACTTGGGCCTTTGTTGTTCATCTTATCTATTGATGACATTACTTATTTGCTTCAAAGAAGTAAAATTCTTATTTATGCGGACGATATCAAGATTTTTCTCCCAATCAAATCTTTTGCGTATTGCGAGAAAATGCAGTCGGACCTGCAAATATTTTATAGCTGGGTGTCAATAATAATCTTAAATTAAACATCGGTAAATGTCAGGTTATGACCTTCTCGAGGTCCATCAACTGCTGTACTTTTCAGTACAAGTTTGAAGATGCTTGTATTCAACGGGTGGAAGGAGTGAAGGATTTGGGTGTGTATCTTGATAGGCAACTTAACTTCATCCCCCACATTAATAATATCGTTGCCAGGGCCAGCTCTATGCTGGGTTTTGTCCTCCGTTGGTCCAGGGAATTTCCTAGCCCTCACATAAGACTCTACCTTTATACATCCGTTGTAAAACCACTGTTGGAGTATGCTAGTCCGGTTTGGTCTCCGTTTTATGGATCTCACACTAAACGTATTGAATCTGTACAGCGTAGATTTGTGAGATTGGCCCTTCGTGCTTTGCCGTGGAGTGACCCTTTTATTCTACCTCCATATGGTGATCGGTTGGGACTGCTACAACTTGCTACTCTCGAGAAGCGTCGTTGGGTTGCCGATATAATTTTTCTACGCCAGCTTCTGCAGGGAAAGATTGACAGTGCGGAACTTTCTTCCAAAATATCACCTAGAGAACTGTCCTATTCCCTTCGAAACCGTTCGAGCTTTCAGATAGCTTTCTCGCGCACTAGTTACGGTATGTTCGAGCCTGTTAATCGCATGTGTAGGTTTGCTAATGGTGTTGGTGATGTTTTCAGCACTAACGTGGACAAGTTAACATTAAATAGGAGCCTTTATAACTTGTAACCATCCTGTTGTACTCACTTGTCTTTGTTCTTTTTGTTTTTTTTTGTAAGGCGTAAAGTTTCCTTCCTTGTATGTTTTGTATTGACTTGGCTTAAGCTGCCTGTGCATCCCTGATTGTTGTGTTTGGGTGTATTTTGGCTTTTGTTTACTAATGATTTTATGCATGTGGTGTGGGAGCCTCATCCACCTTAATATTTTGTGTATTTTGGTGGGTAGGTCAATTGATTCCTGGCTTCTGCCTGTGAAGTGCGCCTTCTTAGTTAGAAGGGTTAATTCAATAGCAATTCCTTGAGGCAATTGTAAAATGCGATTACGCTCTAATTTCCAATTTATGTTGGCCCTCCTCTAGAAATGTCGCTGTTTTACTACTGCCATGACGAAAACAAACACAACTCAACGATTCAACTACATCAAGAAAAGTGCCGAGGTTTTTTAGCTTTAGGGCCTCTCCTTATAGTTAAATACTCTAAGCACTTACGGAGGAATAAAAGAACAGGGGACAGTGACAGATAATGCAGATAGAACTTTTATTTGACGTTGGCACTAATTCACCTTAAAGTCATTAAAGCAAATGTAAATTTCTTTACAGGAATAAAATAACATATATGTATAGAGGTTTTCGGAGGTGAAAATGATGTGACCTGGCAATTAATCTCACTCATAGAGTTTTCTCTCTTAAGTAGTTCTCGCTCACCAAGGTAAATACGCTCAGCTCTAGATGTATAGGGCAAGTGATAGTCTCAGTTATATAGGTACAGGCGTCAAAAACGACTCTCTCATATAGAGTTTAATGTTTCTCACTTGTAAGGTTTTCGAGGGTTAAAATGACGGGACATGACAATTACTCTCGCTTGTAGAGGTTTTTAGATTATCCAGTTCTCGCTCACCCAGGTTTAACGGTATTATTAAGTTATCTATGATATTGTTTTAATTGGAACTTTAACTAATAAATAAATAAAATAACGTGTTGCATGAATGTGTACAGTGAAATCAATTTTAAAGGCAGACTACGAGTTTTTATGATTTAAACCTTAAGGAGACACAAATTCCAGAACCACTTAAAAATAATAAAAGATTTAGGTATAAGAACTACAAATGATTCTCTGGAAAATCTATAAATTTGAAAAACATAGAGAAGATAATAATAAACTTAACGCACTACACCTAACGAAATATAAGAGACATTCTTTTCCTTAGTCACTTTAATTTATATATATATCAATACACGATAGGATAAAGTATGTTAATCCAATTTAAATACATATTTGGTTGTCAGATTTAAGTCAATCTATTTAATTAATCCAAGCATAATCAAATTTTTATTTATACGGACCACTCATTACCTAAGTCATCAGCTTCCACAAACAGAGCAACTTAAGGCAACATGCACGAAATAGACAACGTTACGATTTCGCCCTATTTTGTTCAAAATATTGCAGAACAATAATTAAATTATGCCACCTACCTTACAACATCTAAAATTTACTAATCGCTGTAATTACCTAAACACACGTGTATTTATTTTCCCAAACCGCATTTGCGATTCCCAGAGAGAAATCCAAAATAAACAATTTCCAAATCTAAAATTAAATTGAGAAAAAATTGTGAAATTCCAAATTAACCTAATTACCACAGTTAAATACAAGTATGGACGGATTCTGAAAAAGGTGAGGACATGTTTATTCTCTGGGTAATTGGAGTTGCCTTTTGCGACCTTAGAAAAACATTACCTGTTCACTCTGATTGCTTCGCCCTTTTGCATCGGAAAATTAACGCAATTAGGTACTTCAAACATTTCGATGTTGTTTTTATTTTAACTGAATTGGTTGGAATAACTTAATTTTTAGGTTGTTATACTATAATTGCACTCGAGACATTAACCATTCAAAAATAATGAGAACTGAATGTCGAGTAACGTTTGGTTTGTGTAACTCTTAGAGATGTTTCTCCAAACCAATATATACCAAAGATCTACCTCAGGTTCCACAAATGGATGTTCCCATGGAGGGTTTTTTTGTTAAAAAGGAAATTATTTTCATGTTACTTAATGAAGAATTCTTAGAGAATAATCTGTGAAAGCTTATTCATTGCAGGAATTTAAATCTAATTTTTCTAAGCAAAGCTTTCTATTTATGTAGATGTTAACCTCTTCTCAGGGGCCGTTTAACTATTACGTAACGCAATTAAGGGGTGGGGTAGGGGGGGGGGGGGGTCAAGCAACGCGTTATGTAACATTTTTTAGTGTAGTTTTCGTTAAAATTAAAAGTCCTAAGTTTTAACTCGTGACTCACGGCTCAGTTAATATGGTATATTTACCTTACACATATTTGTTTTACATACGAAATGCGTTACGTAATACTTGGTCGGCCCCTCATCCATTAATTGCTCACCTGTCCCAACTCATGACACGGCATTAAATCTCAGAAGGTTGTTTTCATTAATATAACTTTTTCATTGGACATCTTCATCACTTGGTTGTTTTCCGTGAGATCAATCAATATCGCTATCATCTTCATCATCCAGAGTTGGGGGAATGAATTCGTCTTCAGGGCCTTAGCTGATGCTCTTAGTTCGTTGTGGCCGCTGACGTTTTCGAGAACTCTAGAACTCTTGTCAGGTTCGTTAAGTTGGAGGAAAACCCTTTTGCCCCTTTTAGCTACAGCCTTTTTTTAACGGTGTGGCCAAAGACAAGGGGACAACACTTTGATGCCTTGGCATAGCTTAGGCCGGAAGGAAATTAGGGTTAGAGGAGTGAGGAAACATGAATGTCTTGTTTTTCCGTTGCTGCGAGCTAGATAGACAGCAGTCCAGAGACGGAGTGAATTTTTTAATTCAACTTTAAAAACCCACGGGAGAACTAGCCTCGAAAACGGGAACCATGGCATGGTGGTCGTGCCGCTCAACCAATTGATCCAACTCCATCTTTGTCTTGATGGCTTTCGACCGCATATTTTTTTAATAGATAGTATGGGTGAAATATCGACTATATTAGATGATAATTGACGTAGAAGTGGTTGTTGCTGAAGTCGATGACGTTGAACCGGGTATCGCTAAAGTGTCTTTAGAGGAAGTTAAAGGTATTGATGTGGTTATCACTGAAGTGGATGGCATTGAAGTTATTTTTGCTGAAATTGAAGAAATTGAGATGGTTATGGCTGAAATTGACAGCATTAAAGTATCTGTCACAGGTCGAATTATGCTATAAGATTGTTGCGCCTCTATTTAAGATTCAATGAAGTCACTTTCCGAAAATATGTTGTTATTTAGCGGATATATTCCTGTACACTTAAAACCATTTACTGCAATGTCTCTAGTTTGTACTTTAAGGAAAGCTTTGTCATCATAAAGCGAAGGTAAGGCGCCAGTTGGGCAAAAAAAAACTGCACCTTCGTAGTTCAGGAAGAAAAGGGATCTCTCAGCAATAAAATCTCATTCCGCCAAATAACCAAATGAGGCGCCAGTCTAAAATAAGATTACGCGAAGAGGTAAAGTACGCTGTCTTCACAAAACGAAGGGAAAAACCCAAATTCGTAGTTCCTTAAAAAAAGGGATCTTTAAGCAATATAATATCATTCCGCCAAATAAACTCATGAGGCGCCAATCTAGAATGATATTACGCAAAGAGGTAAGATACGCAGACTGAGAAAGAAGTTAGACTTCTTAGAAATGTTCGATCTCGCTGTTTAAATAATAAGAGTTCAGTCTTCAAGATCAATAAGTAGTGCAGTGAAAATTAGATAATAGAGAATGTGAGTGCATTCTAGTTAATTTGCAAGTGGTCTGGGTAATTCTAAGAGGTCTACGTAAGTAGCATAGTTGAATTACCGGGTGACCGTTCTTATATGTTAGGCCTAGTAATTCTGCTTGTGTGGTGATCCTCCGGGTGACTTGTGTTATAGGTCTAGGAAGCAGTCCGTCTGTTTGTGTAAACATGTAGAGTTGCTCACTGAGACGTAGTCTCCCATATTATTTTCTTTTATTTTAGAACATAATAGTGTGCAAGGGCGTGCCGCGACGGAAATATAAGCCGTTGTGACTATTGGATTCTTCCCAGTCCTGACAAATTTGTGAGAACATACGAAGTATACAGTAAAAAATATATATTAAATAAAGTTTTGTTTTAAAATTAATTTTTAAAATCTTTAATAAGTTAATATTTTTAATAGCTTTTCCAAACAATTCCATGATATCGTACGGTGTCAATGGTGATCCTGAATGTCTAATCCACTGCCTTACTTCTTCGGAGTACAGTGATTTTAAGCAACTATAAAAGTTTTATCAAAAGGCTGCAGATTGTGTGTTATGTGAGGTGGAAGGAAAATTATGGTGGTGTAATTTTCCCTGGCAATGTCTACAATAGAAGGATCACGAACATAACTATAATGGCCATCTGATATTAGCAAGATTGGTGAATTCTTCGTTGGAGAAGCCGTTTCAATTAAGTTGCTGAACCAATCTTCGAAAAGACTGGCGTGAACCCAACCAGATGGATGAGCCCATACAACTTTCCTTTCATCAAAATTTTGAACATATTCGTTCTTGGAAAAATTACAAGCGGAGGCACATAGTGACCAGAGGCACTCATGTACGCAATAATTGTTATAGTAGAAGCCCGCTCTGCGGAGGTTTATGTTGCTATCTGTTGCTTTCCTTTTCATGCTAACCTAACCGAGTGGTGGCCTTAAAAGGCACACTTCGGCCATTATGATACCACAGTTGAGGCTGTATTTCAGACCACATTTAACCCCTAGAAAAAGAGAGTCTACCTAATTACTCTCTGTGAACCAATATAGTTCCCTGTCACCAGTGGAATCTAGTTCTCGGAGGGCCAATATGCAATATTGGCTGGGACGGAAAGGGCTTATCCTTATCATGTATCCGGGAGCCAGTTTGAGTGCCTAATGAACCGAAGTAAGCAAATTTGAGAACTAGATAATTCATACAGAAAGACTACGCAGCCCCATGGTGGCGAAATTAGCGATGACCGAGCCTATTAGAAGAAGAAGGAGAGGCAAAAAAGGATGAAATAATAAGTTGATAAGATTACTGTGAAATATTAAAAAATGAATAGCGTGATAAATTTGCCAGGCAACATTAAATATTAATTTTTAATAGGGGTCGGGGAGATCAGAGGAGAAAAAAAGGGAATAGTTCGAAATGGAAAGGTGAGATGTCGATTTCTATCATTAACCATGAAACATATCAAGACACCTAGCTTTAAAGGAACTCGGTGACCCTAGGTATCTGTGTACCAAAGGTAATCGATTCCACAAACGGACCGCACTAACCTGGAACGATAAATCCATAGCGCGAAACCAAAAGGGCGGCAATAGCAGCAACCTGGATATCACCGACCTGGAGAATTTGAACCTACAGAACAGGTAACTGGGGAGCTTTAAGCTTAGAACCCGGTAAAGCAGCTGAAGTGTCCGCAGGGAGGGAAAATCCAAGAAGGATCACCCAAGGAATGCGTGTGTTGGGCCTGAAACATGATCTCTCCTGTCGAGCGAGATGTATCCAACCCCTGAGTTGTAACTAGCTTTTAGTCTATTCAGCTGGCCTAGATTGCACCCCGAAAAGGTCTCGCATCCATAGCAAATGATCGGCATGAGTAGTGACCTGAACAACAAAGCCGTTAGCCATTGTGGAGTGAAAGACCTAGCCGAGTATAATTTTCGAAGGCCGAAGAACACTCTTTTTCTCACCTGGCTAATGTCAGGGGCCCAGGTAAGGCACTCATCTAAGATTAAGCCCAAACTAGTGACTGTTTGGGTGAGCGGTAAAATGGCGTTGTCTAACCAGATAGCTCCAACGCGATCCCGAATCGGGAAGCGACAAAAAGCAAGAGCCTGCGTCTTAGACGCGTTGAAATTGAGTTTGCTGGAGGTCGCCCAATCACAAATCGTCTAAAGATCCCTGTTTATCAATCCTACACAGCCATGCAGCTGCCCCAGCTCAGAGGAGAAGGTAATTTGTACATCGTCAGCATAAAGGTGGACCAACCCAGTACCGACACAATCAGGGAGATGCTTGATGAATATGCTGAAAAGGAGGGGGCCAAGCACTGAGCCGTGGGGAACGCCTCTGGAAATTGGCAGGAATCAAGAAAAAACCTCTTCCACACGGACACATTGAGTCCTGTCAGTAAGGTAAGAAAAAATTAAGTCACAAGCCGACGAGGAAAACCCGAGCTTTGATTTCAGTTTCACGCACAGGTGGACGTAATCGATGGTATCAAAGGCCTTACTATAATCAAGGAGGAGCAAAATTGTGGCTTTGTGGTTGACCATTTTCATTCGTATCTCCTCGCAAATATTCACAAGCGCAGTGGTAGTACTGTGCGACCTTCGGAACCCGGGCTGGCGACCATAGACGATTCAAGATGGTCCGTCGATTCAAGATATTCCGTCGATTCAAGATAGTCCGTCGATTCAAGATAGTCCGTCGATTCAAGATAGTCCGTCATCTGCTCCCTTGCAAGAGTCTCCCAAGCCTTGGAGAATGATGGTAACAAACTAATTGGCCTGTAGTCAGTAATACCTAATGCATGGCTTTTCTTAGGAATTGGACGAACCAAGGCCCGCCTCCAAGCACTTGGGAAAGCTGAAGTAGGGAAAATGCTATTGAAGAAGTGGAGTAGGTGGTGTGATATAGCTGGAAGAATCAATTTGACAAATCTGATTGTAATCTCATCCAGGCCCACAGCATTGGACCTGACACTGTAGATTGACCTATAAATATCCTCAAGAAAAATATTGCAGAAAGAGAAGGCGTTCTGGACCTCAGACACAAGCGAGTCCATTCGAGCGCTGGGCGAACGTAACTGTGGCGGGGCAAAGTGGGAGTTTAACTGTTGGGGGGTTATAGTAAGGCTTCCTTCCGACTCGCGGACCAACAGGTCAAGATCGTCCGGACTTCGCCAGAGCTCTGTAGTGGTGTGTAGTAGTGTCACTGCGAAAAAAATAATACCGTAGGTGCGCTTGGCACCTCGTACCACACGGTATAACAGCACTATGTAGCCTTCGAAAATCCTCCCAATTCTCAGGAGTGCGAGCGCGCTTGAATGCTCGAAACGCGGCATTCCTGGATGAGATCATGCGTAAAATTTCACGGGTTATCCAAGGGATCCAAAAAAGATCTCTTAACTGAACCATGTCATTATCGCTGACGATAAAGAAGTCATGTCAGTGCGAGGAAGAGCCGTGCGCTACACAGTAATGAGAGAGTTTTGACAGGTTGCAAACTAAGCTCAAACCAAGCCCCTGAAAGAAAGCCTCACTACGCCGTTTCACCGCTGTCTCCAGCAGATTCAGATTGAAATCGCCAGAAAGATTAGCCGCACGCAGAAAATTTACCGAGAAACTACATAAAATAAGTGCAGTGGTAACTACAATTCCAGGAAAATCAACAACGAGAAAATGAGAAAAAGCAACGAGAAAATGAGAAAAAAGCAAAATATTTTCCTAGAATTGTCATTTTATCCAGTATTTGTCTTAAAATTACACTTAAATCAGGACGCTTTAAGCTGTTTGTCGCCGTAATTAGCGATACGAAATTACATAGAGATTAGAACAAAAGAAAACGGGACTGGAAAAGTGCGACGTATTAAACGATGTGGTTACATTCGGGTTTTCTTTTTTGTAGATTCGATCGTATTGCGAACTAGCAAATTTCTATCGAATCGAAATACCAAATCCGGGCCCAGGATTTCGCCATAATCTCAAATAACTCCATAGCCAACCCCAAAAGCTCTATTAAACACAAATAACCTGAAGCTAGCAACCTACGATAACCCCATAAATAATTAAATCCAACCCCGTAACTACAAAATCGATGAACTCAACCCCTATATGCCCAATACTCCCATATTCTCATAACCACATTACTCTTATCATCGTACTCAACGTCGGTTTTTGCAATTTTTGTCTGGGCTAAAGTACCCCGATACCTGAAAAAAACTTCACTTGGTGGGGTTAAATGGACTTTGGATTCGGTTTCAACGACCCCAAAAACATATATTAACATGGTCTGACCCTCAGACCAGAAAAATAAATTTCCTTTTGTGGCTGTGTTATTAACACTACTAGTTATGAATAAAAACTCGCAGCTACATTTTATTGAGAAGCAGAAGTCATGTCTAGAAATTCTGGGGCAATTTGGGAGTAGGAAGTTCAAAGTGATTGCGTTAAACTTTAAAAAAATTTATTTATTACGTAAATTTCTAAGTAATTTATAAAAAACAAAAACATTTCTATTGTGCTCATAGTTTTTGGTCGCATGAAAAGTCATGCAAATCACAATCTTTGGAAAATAAAAAATATACAAACTTTAATTGACTCCTTAATTTATTCTTTCTTAAGTCGATGCCATCCGCGATGCTGAAATATTGTTCATAAAACAATGACGTAATTCCCAATCCTGATAAATTTACAAAATTTGGAAAAGAATTCGAAGTAATCCATTCCTCCAAACGTTTTTCAATCGCCCACTTTGAGGCCAAATCTTCGTAGTAACCTTTCCGTAGATAATCGATTTCCTGAAGTCGCTTTAAATACTCAAGGGATTTTTCATGATAGACATTTCTATTAATTGCTCTCATTAACAAGGATGCGGTAAGAAGTGTCCCTAAGCGCAATATGTTATTAGTATAAACTAAAGCAAAAGAAATTAACTTACATTTACTGTCTGGTTCATAAGTAAGCAGCTCATTACAGGATTCCAATTGATTCTTTAGTTCTTCTATCACAGCCGCACCAAATTCATATTCAAATTTTGGGCATTTTATACCGCAGTACCCATCAGTGCACTTTTTTAATTCAAGAGTGTACGTTTTATCACACGACGTTTGACATATAATGTTATAAACGTTGTCCCCATAAGGGAGCTCAATTGTTCCCTGATCAAATACTAGCACCCAAGTGTGGTCATATAAATTTTCATTGTTTCCTGGCTTCCAAAAGTGGTCATTTAGGTTATGAAGTAAATCACAGCGCACACTTAATTCTTTAATATTTACAGGTTTGGTAAAGGACAGAACAGCACGATTTTTAGTTATTCTAAATGCGGCTATATCCAGCTGGGGTTGAGAATATCCTATAACATTTTTTTTAATGTAAGATATGTTTTCTAATTATACACCAATACCTAGCAACCAACGCTGATAAAACCATGCACTGCTGTCCTTAGGATCAGTAAAAGCAGCCGATAGAACCATTTCCAACTCCTCTTTTAATGTCTCCTCTCGTATTGGCTGGTCAGGATTAGTTTCATTTGGATACAATAAAGGAAGTAATTTGCTACGATAATGCCATGAAGAATAATTAGAAAAATTTTTCCGAATTTTTTCAGTGCAAAAATCTAGTTCTTTTTCAGAAGGAATTCCAGCCTTTTCTACTACAAATCTTCGATAGTCCCAACAGTGAACTAGTAGAAAAAGATGTGATTTTATTATATTAACAAAATTGAAATAATAATACAATTTCTTTCATCCAATTTAAGATATCTGGTACAAAGTGCCACTTCTTTGTCCAAATTTGGATTAGGGCAGTTCTCTAGTATCCAACAGCGATGATGCCATGCTCCATAAGATTTTGGATTAACCATCAAGCATTGCTCGGTAAAACTTAGATCCTTATCATATAAGGCCTGCTTTACTCTATTGAATAACTTTATAGAATGGTTTGAAAATAATTACCCAAGAGTACTTACTTATCATCCAAATTAATTTGTAGTTGCTGAATACATTCCTTGCGTATATTCCAAAGTGTGTAAACATCAGGATTGCGAGACAAAATTTGTGCTGTTGTTGCTAGTAGCTCTTCATCTAATTCACTTTTATTTCTTTTTTCAAAAATTTTCGTCATGCCAGCACGGTATGCTTTCACTTTTAGTTCTTGTTCCTTCTTTTTTCGAGCCGCCTCCTCAGCTGAAGTGCGTACTTTAACCCGGCCATGCTACGTTTTTAGATGAATGGGTAATTTATTTATAGTTAAGGATAAATAAAATATTACCATTTTGAGTTATTATTTATTTTTACAGTAAAACAGATATCGTGCAGATAATTATGAAGAAAAGTCTTGTTTACAAGGAAATGTCAGATTTATGACAATTCGTTTCTTCTTCTTTCTCGTATAACAGCTATCGTCCATAAGCCAAATAAGTGAAAAATGACTTTACAGTGGGTTTTGTTATTTATTGGACAGTTCGTTTTTTATCCGTTTATTTTTTCGCTGTCAAGTTGTAGTGTCGACTGCTAGATAATCTAGTTAAGTGTTTAAATTAAAGTGCAGCGTTTATTTTATATTTATCATATTTAGATACTTGTGTTCGGATTTTACATTAATTAGTGAATCGATAAATGGCGCGGGGTTTGTTAAAAATAGGTGCAACAAATTTTCATTTTTTTTGCTAAATTGTTGCATTTATAAAAAAACAGTTTGTTCGACATATTAGGGGAGTTTTTTTCAACTTTAATTGTTTAAACCATAAAAAAAGTGTTTAAGGTAAGACTCTTTAGGAAGCAAAAATGTGCAACAAACCTCTCCGAAAGGGATTACAAAAATGCATAATCGTACCACTTTCATCCTATTGCCTTATCTCCCCCTTAAGATTGCGCCACCGGTATTCATATTTCTTACTTTTCTCTTTTAAATCCCATAGTTTCATATTAATTATATTATAATGTGGTAGAATAGGGTTGTTATTAAATGTAGACAAGGTGCCAGTAATGCCATGTTGTAAGTTATTTCCCTTAAAATTTGTATATCGTCATTGTAAAATGTTGTGCCTGCATGTAATAATTTAGTATAGTCCACTGTGAATCGTGGATGATAGTAGGTTCAACAATTCTGAGCTTATTTCAAATTAATGTCCAAATCAGAGGCCCTATTCTAAAAGACAATAATCCATTAAATAAAACTATTAATTTACATTTATGATTTAAAGTTTCTAATTTTTTAAGTACCTATTTTTTGGCTAAGTACTTACATAGTAACTTACTTTCTTCTTAGCGAATACGGCTGAATTCAGACTGAAAAATGGCAACGTTAACTATTGTCGAGAATTAAAACGAATTGATGTGACGATATTATAGCACGTCGAAATATGGATTGAAGCTAATTTAAAGCGCCAGAAGCGTTTTAAACCATTTTATCATCTCACGAAGCCTCAAATAAATGGTAAGATATAATCTTTGTTTAAATAAGATGATTTTTTATTTTTTTTAAATCAAAGCTAACAACTTACATAAAATTTTCTAATTATGTTATATCTGTTCGATGATTACTCATGGTATGTTCCTCAATACCTGAAAAATCAAAAGTAGATTTCAAAGAAGATAGATTTACTTGGTTCTTGGCAGTAATTTGTCGAACAGACTTATTACCAGAAGTATCGGCATAGTAATGAGTGATGTGTCGGTCGCGAACGATTTGGTCATTCTGACCGAGTCAGTAAAATAACTCAAAAGCCCTTTTTAGTTTTCTTACTATTTCGGTCAATCATTCACTTGCCTTTCGCCATGTCATATATCTAAGAATAAGATAGAAGGCACACTGATTCTCTCAATATCGCCGTTGCTCCCATCCAAAGGAAAAAGAGTGGCAGACCGTGCACGGTGCCCACTGAATCGTTCGCTATTTGCTTGAGTCAAACACTGAGAACTTAACTACTTCTTCAATTTTATGTAGCTCCTGTTGCTGTTGTTCATATTTGTTCTTATACTTACAACAAGCATACAACATGTAAAGGCGAGCTGTGAATAGAACAAAACAGAAGGCTAAGCACAAAGTAGTTCGTTTTTATCCGATACGGAAAAATTCTTGACCTTCTACAGACATAAGTGCCCAAATGACTCACGTGGCCCAAATCACCGAATCTTTTTTTGACTCACTTATGCCAAATGACTCGTACGACCTGAGTCAGCAAAGTGACCGATTTTGCCCATCACTAACAGTAATAGAGAAAATTTGTCTCCTATCACGAGGAGAAGTCCTTGCTAAATACAGCAACAAAAATAACTGATAGAAAAAGGAATTATAATAATAACCTCTTTATTCTACTTTAACTCTAATAAGGATTCTTATCTTATGTCGTTTGACCAGTTGGTATTAAATTAATGGTTTTATTTATTTTAAGTACTAATTCATTTTTAAGGCTGCAAAAACTTTTTACTTATTAGCATGAAGCCTACAAAGTTATTCTGATTTTTAATTTATTAATGGTGGTGTATGCCAGGACCGTTGATGAATTTTACAATTTTTAACCGACTTCCCAAAAACAAAGGTTCTAAGTTCGACGTGTATTTATGTTTTGTTTGTTTTTTTTATGTCTGACCGGGCATAACTATGTAACGCGTTGTTGGGTAGATTATGTTCACCGATTGGTACCATCTCATTGTGTTGGTGGGGGATGGGGGGGGGGGGGGTGAAATCTAACTTTGTAACGTCTGGACCGATTTGGATGGGTCTTTTTTGTTGTACAGAGTATAATCACCCATTACTAATAGGTTGAGAGTGGGGGAAGGGAGGGGGGAGGTAGTCTAACTTCGTAACGCGTGGACCGATTCGGATGATTCTTTTTCTGTTGAGTGGAGTATATTCCCTGGTTGATACCACGGATATTAATTAATTTTGGTGTGGTGGGGGTTGGTGGGTGGGTAGGAGAATAATTTGGTCCTAGAGTGGGGTTGGGGGAGGGGAGGGGTAGTCTAATTTCGTAACGCGTGGACCGATTTCGACGATTCTTTTTCTGTTGGGTAGAGTATGTTCCTTGATTGATACCACGAAAAATAAAATTTTAGTGTGATGGAGGTGGGAGTAGGGGGTTGAACCTAACTTTTTAACACGTGGAACGATTTGGATGGTTCTTTTTTTCGTTGTATAGAATAGAAGACACTAAAAAGTGAAAAACAAAATAGTTTAAAAAAAAAGTTTAACCGACTTCACAAAAAGCGCTAAACAGCATAAAATACTTATTTTTATATCTATTACGACATTATACATAATATTATCTGAACGTTTGTTGTAGTTAGTTAGTTTATTGAGTACTTTTCATTCCAGTTTATTTGGTGCAGTAATTTAACAAAATTCTGATGTAATTTCAAAGGCGCCTGCAACATGAAATATAAGAAATTTACATTGCTGGCCATGTGGGAAAGAAAATTTAATTAGCCCGTTTTACATTTTCAGACTATATAAGTAAAGAAAATTATTAAAAGCTTTGTGAATTTCTCACACGATTTGCTGATTTTATTTTAAAAAAGACCGGACTGAGACAAATAAATAAATAAACCAATTTGTGTGTACCGTTAGTTATACAACTGAAGAATTAAAAGTGCATTGCACTCTACTGATAGTAGAGAGTGCATTTATGCAGTCCGTAACATTTAGCTATAGTTCCTTTGTCAATATTATTAAAATTAAAAACTGCATTAGTCTAGTGGTTAAAGATTAGGTTAAAGTGGCTGCCTAAGAAGACACACTTAGGCCAAGTAGGCCCATTGTGATACTATGTTGAGGCTACAAAAATTTTACAAACCCCATAAAAATACCTAAGGAATAAGAGGGTGAACCTGTTACCCCCTGTGCACCGAGCCAGTTCCTTGCCTCCAGTGGAACCAGTTCACGGGAAGTCAAAATAAATTTGACTGGACTGGGAAGGATGTTCAGCCTTAACTCGTCGTCGGGAACCATTTTGAACTCCTGATAAATCGAGCTAGGTCTCTGACATCAGTGGAGCCTAATTCGGTTAGCTCTTCAAAGAAGGAGGAGCCCAAAAACCGGTTCCTACGGTTGACTAGGGCCGGGCAGTTACCGAGGAGGTGAAGTATGGTTTCCTGTTTTGAGGTGGTGTATACTCCCGAGAGGGACTTAATAGCGGCCTGACTATTTGTGAAAATATATATGCTGGGTGTAGGTAGCGTTAGATGATTCAGGCGGTCCGAAGCTACCTTTATAGCCATGATTTCCGCTTGAAACACGCTACAGTAGTCAGGTAAGCGGAATGAGATATCGAGGTCCAAATGTTCCGAGAAGATACCGCCACCCACTTTGCCTTCCAATTTTAACTAGTGGTCAAAGAGATATGATTCAATATTTTCGTTGTCAGCATTGATAGCAGTCTCTCGGTACGTGTAGATATATAATTAAAGAAGTCAAAACCATTTTTGGCGAAAAAATTAAGTGGAAACTCATGGTCTCAAATCCAACGATGCCAAAGATGTACGGGTTATGTAAGATACATAAGCAAGGGTATCCTATGAGAACTATATGAGAACTATATATAAACGCTCCGTGCTTTAAACTTTCAAAATGGTTGGTATCTGAGTTCAGAAAACTGCGACCCCTACAAGGTTTTTCAGTCAAAAATTCGCTTGATTTTGCAGCGAGAATTAAGATGGGAATGATGAGGTGATGAGGTCTTTTGATATTACATCTTTCTTTCCAATATAAGAGGTTCTGGGTGATATGGAAGAATACTTAGTTGTTGAATCGTGCATGAACCAGTGTTATTTTTAATTTGATCAGAGGTTCTTTAAGATAACACAAGGCAGGAATATGGTAAATCCTCCATCTTCATACATATCTGAGGTGTTTGCCTCAAAACTCCAATCTAGCCAAACATTCTCTTTTTCCCAAGGTTTGGTGGAGATATGTAGATGATGTATTTGCAATTGTAAAGAAATCACAAGGAAATGTTCTTCTGGGTTTACTGAATGCACAACATGCCTCTATTAAATTCACATTAGAAGTTGAGGTGTTGGGAAGGTTGCCATTTTTAGATTTAGAATTGACTAGAATGGGAAATAGAATTGATAAAGCTGTGGACAGAAAACCTACACAAACGGAAAGATATATCACTAGTAATTCCCATTGTACGCAGGGTTTTAATCAATGGCATACTGTTTATACTAACTTCCACTTTCCCTAAGCAATTTTAAGAAAGGATATGAGTGTTGTTGTGTGAGCGAAGATTATTACTACAAAAATTCAGTTATTGGTAAAATAATTAAAATGCAGTCCGGAAAAACATAAAATGGTGTTTTAACAACTTTATATACCCAAAATCAAAATAAGGACGTTTTAAACAGAGTTAAAATGAATTTCGCACCATCTATAACAAATAAATTGAAAGAGGTCTTTAAAGCGAATAATATACAGCTAGTGCTTTCAAATAAAAATAAATTAAAAGCATTGTTAGGGAATACTAAAGACAACATTCCCGATAAAGAGAAGTCGGGAATTTATGAAGTATCTTGTGGGGAGTACAACATGAAGTTTTACGGACAGTCCAGAAGATCAATTGCAGATAGATTCAAGGAACACATACGTCGTGCGAGACTGAATCATCCCAAAAAGCCGAGTATTGGTGAGCATTTTTTAGGGAATAACCATTAAGATATCCCAGTGAATGCATTAAAACTATTAAAATGCACCCAAGACGAGGCTCAACTAGATACCTATGAGAGTTTTTATATTTACATGAACCGAGAGGTTATCTAAACCTATTTAAGGTCTTCTTATAAATGTTTGAAAGTTTTTCGAAATCATTCTTGGCTCCACATAAAAATTGCTCATCGGTCCGGCGAAAGATTCTTCTTCAATTACTATTTCCTCATTTCCCAGAAGAATGTTTTGGGATTTGGGAAAATGACGAATTCTGGGTCAAATCAGGCAAGATTTGACCCAGAATTCTTCATTTTCTTCCCGAGGTTAGTGACCGGTCCCATTTTCTTAAATTTATGCGTTCGTGTAGTATAGCAAGTGCAGAGGAGACTCGGCTGAATTAAACCAGAATAGATCCCTTAGGTATTCATTTTAATGCGTAGGCTTCTACGTATTTCTACCTTTTGTAGTTTCAGAAAGAGAAGATTAAGTAAAGAAGATATGAAATAAAACGAATTATACTCCATCCATACTTTTTTTGCATTAATTTGAGGACGTTATTATCCTTGTTCAGATTGGGATCTGATTTTATATCCCAATAGCAAAAACCTCGTAAACGAGTAAACAGAAGAAATTCGACTTGAAAACATGGATAGTAAGCCAGCAAGCTATTTCGAAACATGAAATGTTACCTATTCCCTTTTATGGCGCTTTTAGGGTTCCGTACCAATATGGTAAAAAGGGACTTTGTCTGTCTGTCTGTCTTTCTGTCACAACTGCTTATTTCAGGAACTACTAATGATATTAACTTAAAATTTGGAATAGTTTTTAATAATGTTTACCCAACTTTATCGCAAATTAAAAAATGTAAACTTTTTTTTATTTTTATTGCAGTGGCGGCCGAAGGAAGGGGGGGGGGCAACATTTTAAAGTGGAGTTACTAGGTCAAGTGGGATATCATATAAAATGACTTCATTTGCATATTATAAGATATATTTTCATTTCCTTTTATGCCACATAGTGTTCGACTTATGATGAAAAATTTCTAACAAAAATACCATTCCCAACCCCTTATCTCCGAAATTTGCGCAGCAAGAAATATAAAATAATTAGAGTTTATAGCTTTTTAGAAATCAGCAACCTTACAAGGTACGGAACCCTCGGTGCGCGAGTCTGAATTTTTTAAATTATTATTTTGATTGGTGTGATTGGTAATATCATAGATTTAAATTAACCTTACCTTATCTTAAATATTTATAAGCATTTCTTACGTTTACCTTGGATAAGCGAATAAAATAAATTATTTTAAAAAGTAATATTTATTTACATAATAACAAACATATCAAAATGCGTTTGCGATTGGACATTCCGACTTTTCAAGTACACTTCCACAGCAGGACCAGTGTCTTCTACCAGGATGACCAGGATGTCCATGACCGCAACCTTTGAATCCAGGCATGACTCCATCACATGCACAAACTGCAGTTTTTGATCCTTTACTTGAACAAAATGTACAACAATGATATATTCCGATATGGGGACGAACTGTTCTAGCAATCAGATTGAATGGGCTTCCCTAAGAAGTTGAGTTGCAGCAGATCATTTCGGAATAATATTAAGAATTCACCTTTATATGACGGGTTTTTATAGTAACACTCATGATCAAAGTTCCGGAAAAATCTGGACAAAAGGCTATTGCATAGGTTCCATCTCTTCGGTCACTTACCTATGAATAAAGCTATTATTTTAGGATCTATTCAGGATTTTACTTCGAATCGACAACTTCCACCAGAACAAATTTTCATACTTTTAACTGGATTAAAATTTTACTACTCTTACTCACCTGAACTTCAACCAGTTTGAAAGAAGTATTTTTATATTTTATTTGAACTCTAACATCAAGTCCGCCATGGCAAAGTGGAATACCATCAACATCTCTGGTTAGAACAGTAAGTTCAACCTTTCGGTGTACACGTAGATGAGTGTAGCCTTTTAAAATAAAAGTTTAATACAAGCAGACTTATTATGCATGTCCAAGTAGCATACCTTCCGTTTCTAAGGTGCAAAATTGCGGCTCCACTGTTTGCATTGTTATTATTCCGTACAGAGGTATGTTGTTTTGCGCCTTTGTTGTTGGAGCTCTAGCTTCAGGAAGAAAATGGAGCGAATCTGAAATCTTATAAATATATATATATATATCAATTATAGATTGTTTTATGTATAAGAAAATGATTTTTTTTTTCTATAAGAAATTATGAATAAGTCAGCGACTAAATTGCTCTTTTAGACGCTATCAACTGTACTTAATACTTTATACAATTTAGTTAGCGTGATTTTTGTTTATGATGTAGCCAAAACCTAGGGGACAAACCTACGCTGCACTGGCATCGCTTTGTCCTGAAGGGAATTAGGGTAAGGGGAATGAGGGAACTTGAATGCCTAGTTTTTGCATTGTTTCGAGCTAGATAACAGCCCAGAGACGGAGTGGTTCTGTAATATTATTTTATTTTTTTAAAACTCACGGGGAGACTGAGGCTCGAACCCTCGAAACATAGCGTGGTGGTCGTGCTACTCAACCAATTGATCCAACTCCGTCTTCTGTGTTATTAAAGGTTTTTTGATACAAGGAACTAATTACAAAATGTTGTAAGAAAGTAAAAATAGTTCTAAGGTAGCATCTACTTTAGAAAATTTGTGAAGATATATCATTACACGTGCGTTACCTTTGCGTCCAGTGGTGGCTTAAATCTTTGGCAAAATTCAAAACGTCTTAATAAAATACTGACGAAGGACAAAATTTCAATTTCGCTCCCCAATTCGAATAGTTCGTCCGCGAATACTACAGCTTCTTTAGTTTGCATGGATTTTCTCTCTATTAAAAACTTAATTAAAAAAATACCAAAAAAAATCTTCTTTCTTTAATTATTTCTCATCTTACCCATTTCTAACTGCTGTTCCAAAATCATTTGCATTTTCGTTTCTCTCGCTTTTGAAATTTGTTGTATCAAAATTTTCCTGTGAACTTCAACCGCTTCGAAATATGCAGCCATATATGTTTCCACTTCACGTTGAATTTGATCACATTTTAGATTGATTTTCTTTGAAATTCCACCCAATTTCATTATTGAATGCTCCACGTAATCGCAAATTGGTTTCGATTTATCTGCAGACTCTTTCAGTAATTTTTGGTATGTCTTAAAAGCCTTATGAGCGGTTTCAATTTTGTGTCCCTTATGCAAAAGTATAGCGCATTCTGGACAAATTATCTAAACAAAAACAAAATATTAAAAGATTTTACTTAAACAAAATAATAATTAATATACTTGTTGACATATATTGCAAAAGGACTTCAAATCACATCCAGGATGCAGAGAACACTTCATGTTCATTCTAGTTGTATAGACGGTTTTAGCAGATTTCCTACTCCTCTGCAATTCCAAAATGTTTCTAACATTGTGACCTGCTGTTGTCTTTTGTCTGTCATGAGCTTCTCTACAAAATCCACATAAATTTGTCATGCATGTGATGCAATGATATGTAGCCTGAAATAAGGAACCTCTAGCGTATGTCCAACTAGTTTTTGCATCATTTATATTACCGGAACTTCTATACAACATAGATTGCACCATGAATTAGATATCGCATCATTACCTTCTTTAAGAAGTAAGTTTTCCACTTTTCGAACTAAAATTAGATTTTGCGGTAGTTGACGTATTCCTCCGACTGGCATTTCAGTGCAATATTGGCATATACAGCACACAAGGATTCGTGGTCTTTGAGTCGGGTGTCCAGCAATTGAATGTTTTGGGCTAGATGTGTTCTGTTAAAAAATGGAATTTAAAAACTATTGAAAAATTATAGCAAAGTGAAAACCTACTGATTTATCTTTCGATTTTGTTTCATTAGATTTCTTACTTATGAAGCTACTTATTGATGATCGACTATCAGGACGTGGTGGTGGTTGCTGATAATCTGAGTCACCAGATCCACTGGATTTTGTGCTACTATTTGCTGAAAATAATATTCGGATGGTTTTATACAAAATGAGGCACATACATATTATGGCAACGTAGCCATCATGTTTAAAATAAATTGTAGAGTGGAACAAAAAAAGGAAGTAAGTACCAAGGTGACAATTTTCCAGTAAAGGGAGAAAATTTTATATTTTTCTTGCTATAAACAAGCTTTTAACAAAATTTAATTTTCAGTTTAAGGTCACCTTGCACAAGCAAATTGAACCATTAAATAACGTTTAGTGGCAATACTAAATTACTCTTCAATTATTCATTTGACTTATGAACGCTTGACGTTGACCAAATTCTTGGTATTAAGTAAAAATTCTGCAACTCGACCTTATTTTTTAACACAACTGGCAACATCGGGATATAATTCATTCCTTTGCAAAAATGATTAAAAATAAATTATCTAAGAATGGTTTAGAATAAAATTACGCGAAATAATTACCGCAAAAAGTATAGGAATATAGAGTTGCGGTTTTAAAGCGAGGGGGGGGGGGGAGTAAGGGTAATTTTAGTTTTCTTAATGATGTTCGGAAAAGATGTTATTGGTGAAAGTATTTTATTCCAAATTTTGAATGTGAAAATTTTTCATCAACAGCAACATTTGAACTACTCGCCAGAAAGACGCTTTTCTATTGTTTTTTTTAGGAAAGTAGTAGTAGTAGTAGAAGCCCTGTTTACCGCACAACAGACGTTTTTATTTTGCAAAGCGCGCAATTTTCAAAATCATAAAAAAACTATACACGTCTCTATCATTTTTTCATAGGTTCGAGGACTCTGGTGGCGTGGGGTGGGGGGGGGGGGGTGGTGTAATGGGTGCAATTATCCTCCAGAGCCTCGACCGAACTTTTTACTGTTTACAATAATCGATAAAAACTAATTCCTAATTAGACACGGAAATACTCGAATAGGAAAAATTACTATAGTGAACCGGAACAATGGAAGGAGTCAAATAAAGATTAAACTCATCCCGTACTTTTTACAGTACATTTAAAGGATTTACCTGACTCACGAATAAAATTTCTTAATTATGCTACGAAAAATAATAATTCCATTATAAAAAATATATTTTTCTGCATAATAAATTATTGTCGTAATTATAATATTAAATAATTGATCGATATTCTTTTTAGAATAGAATTATGTTTGCAGACGCTAAAAATGCTATGAAATGCTTGGGTTTTCTTCAAAGATATAAGAAATACTTCACTACATCTGACTTTGCGTTGACCTACAAGTCCCAAATCAGGCCTAGACTTAAATATAATTACCACATTTCACATTCTCCGCGTTAGATGAAGTTCAAAAAAAGTCTACAAAACTTGTTGGCGACTCTACTATCTCTGAGAACTGTAATGTATGTGTGTGCGGATGAGCAACGTGAAGTTGCCGCAAGATGTTCAAGTGGCACGCGCTAGCTGGCAGCACGTCCTAGCTCGCCGGTATGGGGTGTGAGTTCTTGAACATCATCGCACATCCACAAACAGAAGTTCGCGTGCCTGTGGCGAAGAAAGCTTGTGGTATCCTTTCAATCTTGAATAAAATAATAAAACAATTTTCAAAAGCTTCTAGATATTGAAGTATTACAACTCATTAATATATGTAGTTACTTACTGCATTCACGATACCTGATTTAAAAAAAATCTTTAATAATTTACTTTTATCCCCTTGTAATTAAATTACATCTTTTAGATGTCGGGCTGCAATTCTATACTAATGTTTGTGCACAAACATAATAACATTCACCAATATAAAGGCTCCAAAATCAATTATTTTCTATCTAGATGTACTTTACAGTTTTAAGGTTTAAGTTTCATAAGAATACGGTCATGAATGGAAAATTAATGTAACCGCATCCATGTAGTGGAATGCCAATAAATCAAAGAATCAAAGAACTTCAAATTTTCACTTTAACAAAAAAAAATTGCCTGCACGGGTTAATATTGTTACAAATATGACTTTTTTTTTTGAAAATAACGTAATTTAAACAATTGAAAAAACTTAACTTTTAAAGTAGCGAAAGATGTTTTGAAAGGAA
This sequence comes from Leptarthrus brevirostris, assembly GCA_964036015.1. Classification (NCBI taxonomy): domain Eukaryota; kingdom Metazoa; phylum Arthropoda; class Insecta; order Diptera; family Asilidae; genus Leptarthrus; species Leptarthrus brevirostris. The sequence goes on along the minus strand of OZ038375.1, from coordinate 24,467,309 downwards.
ATCCGGGAACTGCACACTTTAAAAATACGCTAAAATCCTAATCGAATTATCAGTTTCGGCTAATATTAAAGATATGCTGATGTGCCTGTCTTTATAGTATCTGATTTGCAGTAATCATTATCTTATCATATCTGAGATTCAGTACAATCTTCTACCTCATAAATAAGACACAATTTGCAATAATGGGACAAAATAAAATCTGTACAAAGATTTACAACGTGCTTGTGATATCGCTCACATAGCAACTTTTATAATAGGTTGACTGATTTACAGGAATTGCACAATAAGAATAGAACTGAGTAATTATCTGCCTGTCCTATTTAGTGACGCTTACTGGAGTCCTTTTTGTATATGTGGGTAGAGTGAAATTTGACGGGGTCCCTGCTGGAATTTGTGCTTGTCTTTGAATTTTCCTAATTCAACCTTTTTGTTGTTGCTGGTGCGAGTATGCAATAAAGATTAGCAGATCCCGAGTACGCTGGAAGGAGAACGCCTTGTGGAGCGCTTACTCTCTTATTTCTCTCCCTCTTTTTTCTTTTGGAGCCTTGTGTGGAGCGCTTACTGTCTTATTTTATTTTTTTTTTTGTGGGAAAAGCCAATAGTGGATCTTGGGCGTGAAAGGCAGCTATGGAGCAATACTTGGGGCCGCTGGGGAACAAATGGGCCTCACTATCATGATGACGCCGACATAAAAATTGAGCCAGCACGCTGGGCTCCATATCACGTGTTTCACTCCTCTATATCTACATCAATGGCCGTATTATGAGCCCGAAACTTTTGAATGAGGCGTACATTGTCACTTCCTTCACTTAAAACGTATTAACCCATTTCCCTTATCCTTAATTACTTTTCTGCCAAAGCTGTGCATCCTTGAGCATGCCCTTGAGTTTCGGAGCAATTTCTCATTGCGGAAAGCCAGGTAAATGATGCAATTGTGTACCATGGTGGGATACAAAAAAATATAAATTACTTAAAAACTTATTCATGCGATTGGAATTGCACATGACTTTTATCAAGAAGCTTTGGATTCCAAGAACAATATGATGAGTCAAGCTTGAACGCAGAAAAACGTAAAGCTTCTTTTTTTTTTTGCTTTAGATTACATACATGGTACTATTAAATTTCCTGTCCTGTTGTCTTTCGTCTCTCTCCTTGTGGAACCGCGATTGTTTTAGAATACCCAAACACTGCACTAATTACGATTTTCACGAGCCTATCACATGTGATTTATTTTTTTTCTTTCGTTTTTTGCTTTATTTTTAAAATTTGTCTGTGAAGTAAGTAACCATTGATGAATTTTTGTTAATAAATAAGAGAGAAAAAATATATGCTTCATGCCCTACAATGGATGCTTAAAGATTCTTTACAACCTTTTAAGGATACGACATAAATGTTAAAGTCCTTAAAAATACAGGACACTATTTTTCTATCCTTACTGTCCAATACATTTACCACGTGCTTAATGTACCAAAAATCAATTCAGCATCCAAATATAAACATCATCCAATCCTGAACATGCGTACTCCAACGTTATGCAGTTGTCAGTTCCATCCGATGTAACAAGTACAAAATGACGTTGAAAAAGTACATGAAAAGTCGTTTTAAGTACAAAATTCTCCTTTTATCGTTTGTCGTAGCATTAATTGCATTGACTGTGATTTTACTGCAAATCGGACGTAAGCCAGGTGAACCCCAAATAGTGTTGAATAGTGTTCCAAATAAGAAAACTAATGAAGTTGGGACAGAAATTGTCATCGAAAAATATAATCAGCACAACTATCGTATGCGTGTAATTAAAGACAAAATTAAATATCTGATGGAAAGATCCAAGGAGCCTTCTGAAGAGGAAACTAAACCGCCTGTACCTACTGAAGTTACTAATCACGTTCACATTTTTTATGTCACGCATATAAACTGGACAATAACACCGGAACAAAATAGACTTCGAACGGGGAAGATTTTTCATCAAAATGAGCCGAACACAAGATACTTTCCTTTCTACAATTATTATACACCTGCAGAGCTCACGATTCAGGCTCACTTCCAGTCTATAAAAGAGTGCGGAATCGGAGTTATAGTCATAACAAGAACTGCTAGATTAACTAGCGAATTGTTTAAGTTACTTTTGTTAACAGCTGAAAAATACAATCTCTTTATTACCACGGAGATTATATTGGATAAAAACCAAACTACAGCTGCTATTGTTGATCATTTGCACTGGCTAAAAAAATACAGCCGATTCAGTTCAGTTTATAAAGTGTTTTCAATATCAAGAAACGATTCCGTACCCTTAGTCTACGTTAGAAATGCTTCTGTTTTGCGCTCAGATGATAAGTTCTTTTGCGCCAATAAAAAAATTACAGGGAGTGAACCTTTAAAAGCTGTTCTAATAGGACATATCGAGTAAGAGTTATTGATACGTTCGCAATAGATTTGATTTAACGAATTTTCTCTTTAAGAACAAAAAACCACGCTGAGTTAATGCGACGCCTTTGTTTTGATGGATTTTATCCTAGAGTACCAAGTAATGGGCTCAATTTTGCAAGTACCTGGAAAAACTGGTCGTACCTGAAAACTTTCGCTCAAACTTATAAAATGCTTTGGATTCCAACTATAGGACCCGGATATGAATATGTTGCAACAGTGTATACAGATCGACAAAAGCAACGAAGTGGTGGTCGTGTAAGTTTCTGAAAATTATATAATTTTTTACTTTGGAAGAAATATCTATTATGTTAGCTTCACTTAAACTTAGAGTTGGACGGAGTTGGATCAATTGGTTGAGCGGCGCGACCACCACGTCCTGGTTCCCGGGTTCTAGACTCGGTCTCACAGTGGGTTTTTAAAATAAAATTAAAAAATTCACCCCGTCTCTGGGCTGTTATCTAGCTCGCATTAATGCAAAAACAAGACATTTAATTTCCCCCACTCCCCTTACACTAATTCACTTACGACCAAAGCCATGCTAACGCGTTAAAGGCTTTTGCCCCATCCTAAAAAAAATCTCTATCTCTTTCTCTCTGGTTCTTTTAAGCCCTTGTGGAGCTCTACCTGGTCCAGATCTGCTCTAATGCCTTCAACACCAGCCACGACTTCTGGATCTATATATCTTCTTTCTCTAAGGATCTCCTTCATGTATTGTGCGGTCGCCCAATTCGGTGCATTCCTTGGAGCTCGTGTGGGTTTCATCCTACTGCCTGTTAAACGATGTTTTTCAGCTCTTTTCTCAATGTGTTGTCTGTCTATTGCCACTTTCATCTTTGAACACCGATTTGGCATGTGAGTCTATGTAAGTCGCCATTAATAATGACCTTGGACCTATGTATGTTAAGGATGCGCCGGAGATACTGATTCATAAAGGCTTGTAGCGTAGATATTTTTGATAAGTCACTTTTCATGTTGAACAGCCCTACAACCAAATAATGTAACAACATATGCCTCAGTTTTGAGTATATATTTTGGATAGTATATTTTTGTGTCTCGGCTGACACTTGATAAATCTTGTGACGCAAAGTTATCACACCTTATTCATATCGGCGGATTCATTTAGTAGCTGACCAGTCGCCTAATATCTCCGCCTCAACTATTTCGCATTTTGATATAATCGCCTAATTCGAAACCTGGTTATACCAAGCAATATTGGACATTGAACTGTTCAATGTTTGTTTAAGTTTTTTTAGCCGAGATAACCTTTCCTGTAGCACGCGAAAGTAGTGTGTAAATGTAGGAATACTTTCAAAGGTTTCTTTAAATGGAGTTCCTCCGGCAGCCTTATGTTTCATTGCTTTGATATACCCTATATTAATACACAGAGCAGAGCCTCTTTTCAGCTCTCGAAACTATTTGAATTAGTTATTAAATCTCAATTGCCAATTGTTCGCTAATAGACAGCACGATTTTCTGCTTTATTAATGTAATTTTAGCCTGTTTTCAAACTGACTAAATGTTTACTGATTCCAGTAAAGCTTTTAGTAAACCATTCCACTCTATTATTGTATATGTAATAAAACTTATAGAAGGTGTTTTCATTTCATATTGTCAGATCCTTTTATTTCTACTTCTCATGGTAGTCATGGTAGTCATCGGGATCCCAAGCTGTTTATTCTATTTCATTTTTATTTGGAGACGGAGTTGGATCATTGCGTTGAGCCGCACGGCACGACCACCACGCCATGGGTCCCGGGTTCGAGACCAGATGACCCCGTGAGCTTTTATTAAGAAATTAAAATAATCCACTCCGTCTCTGGGCTGTTGTTTAGCTCGCAGCAATGCGAAAAAAACAAGACTCAAGTTTCCTCACTTCCCTTACCCTAATTCCCTTCCGGCCAAAACCATGCTAACGCATCAAAGGGTTGTCCCCTAGGATTTGGCCTCATCGTATAAAAAAAATGATATAAAAGAGAAAATTTCTAGAATTTATATACGAAAATTCCGGTAAAAATTATGGTCCTCAACTGCAATGCTGTTGCAACTGTCCCCTACCTTAATTTTAACGGAGCAATAGCCTGAATTACGTGAACGATGTATCAGCGAAGATTACTATAATATTGTGGAGAATCCTAAATTTTGCCAGCTAAATTATGTAGTAGGCGATCAATTTTTCCTAAATCACACAGTATGAGTTACGATAATGTTACGCTTCTGTAAAAATTGCCTATGAACACTTTAAAAATTACAATTTTTTTTATTCTGTAACCAAAGCCCAGGGGACAATCCTATGATGCTTTTATCATGGCTATGGCCGGAATTCAATGAGGAGATTCGAATGTCTTCATTTTGCACTTCTTGTGTGGTGTAGATTTTTTTTATAAAAAAAATAGTAGGCTTGAACCAGCATTCATGGCGTGGTGATCGTCCCACAAAATCAACTGATTCATTTCCGTTACTGGGGGGATTCCAAAATTGTACCGTGCGGATATTTAAATTTTATCAGAATGTGTTAATTTCAACATCACGGAGAATTGAACCGTAATTTTTCATGGAATTCTCTGTCCATGTATCTGCTGCGAAATAGGGAGAAATTCTTATCTACTCAAATTATATCAATACATTTTTCCCCTGCCAAGTCTAATGATTTTTGTAAACTTTGCATATCGAGCTTCACTTATTTTATAATAATTTCAAAGCAAACATCCGTAGATGTCAAATCATGACTTTTCCGAGGACTTTCAAGCTCACCGCCTTCCAGTACCAGGTTGGCGGTAGTTTTATCAGATGGCGTAAGTGATTTAAGCGTATATCTTGATATCTGATTCAAATTAAAGTTATCATCACTAAAGCCACCTTCACATACTACTTCAACTATATACGTCTCTGATAAGACTTCTACAAGAATTTTTCACTTAGAAATTCATGGTAAAAGTTTTAAGCCCTACTATGTTACTTCGCCCGAGTAAAACCTTAGAAAAGAAATAAGAAAAACTTCAAACGCTTAAACTCTAGTTTTGAGTAGTTTTGCGTTCAAAAGGGAATTTTCCTTTCATGATTTGAGTGTGAACTTTTTATATTCCTATTTCTAAGCCTTGTGAGAGTTTATTGTCAATAACTCAAAACTACATAAATTTTTCCTAAAAATTTTAATTTCCTTGGACTACTTCGTCAGACAAACCTTTAACCGCAACCCTCTTTTCCATTTATACTAAAGCTGCGGCTACTGCGTCGTTGATATCCTCTAAACTTTCGCATCATTATAAAAAACAAAACTAACTTCATAATAAAAAAAATCAAATTAAAAATTAAAAAAAAATTTTGATTTTAAAAATTGAAATAAAATTCTATTCCAGTATTACGGAGTATCATGGAGAACTGCAATATCAACCTACATGGGTTTTATCAGTCTTTCAAGCTTCAATGATTGGGAAGAAGGCTCTCAAATAGAAGAAGCTAAACCTTTTGGTTCATTCAAAGGCTACTCCGGCTCTCCAAGGACATACCTAGATATGACCACATATTGGATTGAGAACTTCTTAAAAACAGCCAGACAATCTCAAAACAGTTGTTATGAATTACTAAATAATACAATTTGCTAATATTTTTTATGTTCCAATTTAGGATTCAAACCAATTAAACAGTTATTGTTCAATATTTTCGTAAATCAATTTAAATTTAATTTTTCCTTACATACCTTTCCATTCGAAATTACTTCCATTAGGTCTGAACCAAAACGGTGTGCTTTCGTCTTTGCCAAAATTTTCATTAACTAAGCAATGAAAGCAGAATGAATGCAAACAATTTAAGGATCTTGGGTCCTTGTACAGCTGACCACACATTTTGCACTTTAGCTCATCCGGAATGCCTCCTTTTCCGTTAAACAAAATAAAAGGATCCATTCCAGCTCTAGAATTCAATGTTGGTGGACTAAATGGGGGGAAATTAGTCACGATTTTACTTGGCACTTTGAGATTAATTTAGATAATCCGCGAACTAACCTTGAATGATTCAAATCAATCGGCACTTGATAGGGCAAGTTTTTGTCCAAGTTCAATGGTTTTGCTGGTGGTGGTGTTGCTGAATAGGTAGTTTCATTAGTTCTAGCATTCGATGTGTGCACTGAACCAATCATTTTACTTCCTAGATAAAGTTCCGGGGATGGTGAATTTTGTTTCGTGGTAATTTTAAGATCAGACGAAGCCATTTGTACTGAGGTTGGTGAGTTATTGTTCATTTTATTCGAGTTCTTTTTCTCGTAGGATGGTAGTACTATTTCCGGTAAATTCGAGTTTTGCACTTTTTGTTCAATTTCGTTGCTTTTAGAGGAACTATTAGCGGAGTTTATGCTAAACTTAGGAATAAAATCCTCGGAATATAATTTTGTCGCGATATCGTTTTCGGGCTTAACTTTTCCTTCACTACAAAGTAAAATTTTATCTTGAGACAAACCTAAATTGATTTTTTCTAATTTGCCCTTTTGCACTTCACAATCTAATTTTTCACTGAGCTTATTCATTTGTAATCGTTTCGAAAATGATTCAGGACTTTCTTGTAAATCACTTAGTTTTTTATAACCGTTTCCTTCCGCTTCACTATCTGAATTGCAAACGATTTCGAAATCACTCTCACCCGAATTTCCGTCGTAAGGGTGTGAATTGAGCTCACAAGTTGCCATTACTTCTCATAAGTTCTCAAGTTCTCGAGTTCAATTCGAACACTTTTGCTTTGGTTAATTCTAAAGTCTAACTGTCGACTTTGGGCCTGGAAACCAAATAGCTTTCGAGGTAATCTAATTAGTAATGGAAATGTTTACAACTGTCTGATTGATTTTTGCTGGTTGCACTTTTGTTATGTAATCTCGCACTTCTTATTTCGGTAAAAGCGTGCAATTCTAAGCCGATTTTATGCAAGGGAAGTGCTAGTTATGCATCATCAGTGAGCTACCCAAGTGCAATAAATTTACAATTATGTGGTCATAAATATGAAATATATGCGCAGTTACTTGAATAACTTACAGGTACATGTATAACACCTTAGGATATGTTGCAAAAAGTGTTGAAATCGTTCTCTGGAGTTTTTCAAGGCACTGGAAATGTTAATGGCTTGGTAAGTTACTTAGTTTTTTTTATTTTTAATATTGTATTTTTGCGGCAATTAAAACTAATTGTACACTTTAAGTAGCAGAAATTGTTTGTTTGTTTGTTTGTGTAAGGTAAAGTAAAATATTCACTCCACCTTGAGTTTAATTTAAACTTTTGCAATCTTTTATAAGATACACAAAATATTTGCACGCCCATTCCAAAATTAGTATCAGCTGCATTAACAATCTATCTTTCTCCCTCTCGTGTTATATCCCCCTTTAGTATTGGTTTTTTTTAATTTTTAGGAAGGCATCTCTTTCGTTTTGCGAAATTTACGAAGTCGGTGTTCTTCTTAATATTTGTTCGTTGGCTTACATATGTACACAAATTTAGACCGAAGATTTTTAGCGAACATATCATTCACTGTTGGAGAAGATGATAAGTTGCGATTTCCTAGCGTTAAGTTGCAATCGATTATAATGGGACCATGTACATATACTATCAAGGTCAGAATTAATGCGGGCTACACAGTCCCCAATAAGTCCCAACGGCCGGCTTAAATATAATTGTACATCGTCCGCATAGAGATGAATAGTCGAGTCGCGGATCACCGACGGCAGATCATTAATAAATAAACTGAACAATAAGGGACCCAAAATTGATCCTTGAGGCACGCCTTGCCTCAGATATAGCCGCGAGGAGAATGTGTTGTCAACCTTAACCTGTTGCGAACGACCCGAGAGGAAATTAACAACCATTTGCACTGCCATTGTGTCAAACCTAAAATATGAAGAAAGTTTGCGAACGAGAATTGAATGATCAACACAATCAAAAGCCTTAGAAAAATCAAGAAGAATTAAGGTAGTTAATTCATTTCTATCAAGAGCGCTTCTTATGTCTGAAGAAACTTTGAGAATGGCAGTTTCACAGGAGTGATAGGCTTTAGACAAAAAGCTTAGCAGGCTAATAGGGCGGATAGGCTTTCTTAGGTATGGGAAGAACTATAGCAGTCTTCCAGACAGTTGGGAACGTAGATCTGGTGAGACAGGAATTTATTATGTGAAGAACGTACCTACCGATTATAGGGAATATAAGTTTGATAAAGCGTGGTGAAAGGTTATCTGGTCCTGTTGCACCTGATTTGATTGAGCGAATAGCTGTTACGAGTTCCTCCAGATCGACTGCACGAAAATAAAACACGTTTGTAGAATTACCAGTCACATGACGACTTGAAAAACGGTGGCCTGAATTGGAGCTACTGAGGGGACATAATTAACGGAAGTGAAAAAAGTATTAAGATCGTCAGGTTTAAAGGTGCATGGAATTCGGTCCTTGCCATATACTCCGGCCTGCCTTAGATTGCGCCATAACGTACTAGAATTAAGATCCGTGCTCAGTTTGGTGCTAAAAAATTGTCGTTTGGCACTTCTTATCGCCGTATTAGTCCTGTTGCGCGCGAGTTTGTACAATGATCTCGCCTCAACAGTTCTGAGCCTTCTCCAGCGTTGGTATAAATATTCCCGCTCGGCGATAAGGGACTTGACCCTAGCTGAAAACCATGGGCAACGAGCTGCAGCAACACATTTCGATCTTAGGGGGACAAACTTGTCAAATAAATATGACGCTAATGACGTAAACAGATCGACCTGGTCATCAACTGAGGTAGAACAGAGTATGGTTTCCCAGGGCAGAAGCACACATTCGTCACACATGGAAGCATGGTCGATATTGTTAAAATCGCGGTACATAAAGTTAATAGGGGGTGGACTAGAGTTCACAGCAAGGTCATAAGCTAAAAATAAGAGATCATGATCGAGAGTGCTAGGTGGTGTGATCTGATTGTGGGATAAAACTTTATCGCGGTCTGACACAAGAATTAAATCGAGAAGCGAGGGATTTTCTGAATTAAAGTATGTCGGATAATGGTTGACTACCGTAAGGTTAAGGGACTGAAGAAAATCCAAAAAATTATGTGCAGAACTATCTCGTTTACGAAGGTTAACATTAAAATCCCCACCCACGATAACATTGGAATAGCGCTGAGTTAGGCGGGACATTACATTCTCGAATTCACGGGCGTTGTCACAATCAAAGCAACTAGGAGGACAGTACGCAGAAGTTATTATGCACCTATCATTGTTTGCGCAGATCTCGATGCACAGAAATTCAACAGGCTGGCCGACTGAAGAGTAAATTCGTTTGGGTTTTAACCAGTCCCTTACGTAGATGGCTACGCCGCCACCCCGGCGTCCAATCCGATCATTGCGCAAAGCAGTGAAGCCCTGCAATGATATAAAAGAAGTTGGGATTTCATCAGTCAGCCATGTCTCACTGACCAAAATTACATGTAAATATGGATCAGAAAAAATATAGCGGAGCTCGTCAATCTTGTTTCGAATACTTCTTGCATTCAGCGTACAAACCCTTAGACCAGAAGACTGCTTGTATAAAATCTTCATCAAAGTTCCCACCCTGTCTAAGCCAGGAAAATTATCCAAACTCATAAGAGAGTGGGGCACGATCAGCATAGTACGGCAAGACAACTCGATTCGGTAAAGTAATAAGAAAATGATTAAAAACCCCAGATCCTCGTAGTGGAACCATCATGAACTAATTTACAAAATAATATCGTTAAAAAGTAAGAAAAAATTTAATGTTTAAAAGAGATAAAAATAGAGAATAATAACGCAAAAATAGAATTAATATTATTGCAGGTATTAACAAAGAAATTTATTAATTTAGCAAAATAGAACCGTAAAAATAAAAAAAGTTACTGTTTGCAAAAGAGAGTTATTATCAAAGAAAAATTATTAATTTGAAATATTTGATTTGATCCAAAAATACTCATCTGACTGTCACACTCTGCTCCTTCGGTAAATGGTAATGGTGTGGTATCAGATTACGACCTTCTGCAATTCTACATGATTAGTAATTTTGATCTCGGAGTCATCCTTTTTCTTCCTAATATATAGTAATCCATTCCTCGTTCTGGCTGAAGACAATTTCCCCTGGTTACGAAGTTTTATTGCCTCCTTGAGTAATGCATTATTATGCGGAGTCAAGCTTTCTGATATAAAGACTGGGCTTGCTGAACCAAAATCGTCCAGATCAGATAATTTAATGCCTTTTCGCCTCCGAAAAGCTGTCAAAAACGCCTTTTGCTCCAAACCGCTGGAAAAGCGTACAACTATCGGCGAGTTTAATCCGGGAAATTTAGGCTTAATGCGGAAAGCATCGGTATATGACGAGATAGGGTGCTGAATCACTACAGCGATGGACTTTACCAGTGCAAGAGCATTTTCCTTTTCCCGATATGGAATACCTCTAATTACTGCGTCACTCGAGCGCTCTGCTTGCCATAGTGTGCGTGCGAAGAGAGGAAAAAGCTAGCAACGTAACACGAACACAGCAAAAGCAACCCGTACAGCACAGCTACGGAGAAACACCCGCTATTCACATTGTCATTTCTACGCTGGAGAAGTAAGGTTTTCTTAGGAATTTAAGAGTTCAACTCAGGATGACGGAATATCGGTTGTCTCCCACTCTTCTTTTGCTATTTCTACGAAATTGTAAGCTTGATTCCTTGTAAACACATCACAATGCGCGATACAAGAGCTTCAAGTTGCTCCCACCGAATGTTTAAATTTTGGAAATCCTTTCTAAGTAAAATAATACGAATGTGGAACAGTTTACAATCCTCTGCTTTGCCCTTGCCTAATGATCCCGAAACTTACAAGAGGGACGTACATCGTCCCCTCCTTCACTTCCCTTAACCCGTTCCCGTAACTATTAATATCTTTTCTGCAAAAGTTGCGCTTAGCCTCCCGTGGGCATTGGAATTATAATTTTAAAATAATCAGCGAACATACTATAATGGAAAGGTATTATACCAACCGGTCCACGCGTTGCGAAGTTATGTACCGCTTTTCTCTCTACCCCCACCTACATAAAAAGTTGTTATTATGGTTTGGTTTTCGCAAAAAAAACATTATAGAAATCGATGCACGGATTACAAATTGGTCCACTTTACGAATTTTAGTAGGTGACGCCACTTTCCAACCCCTACCCCAGGGACGAAATTTGTGATATGGTACGAAAGGGGAATCTATCTGTCTCCCTCCCATTCTCTCATTAGTCTACCTATAGAGATGAAATTTGGTATACAGACGTAAATTCATGACCCAAAAAGCAGACATGAAACGATTTTTTGGAGAAAATAATAACATCCCATCACTTTCCATGCAGTGAACCAAAATAAAATTTACACTAACCCTATCTAGTATAGTAGTAATTTCGTTGGATAGGTCTTCTAAAATGCAATACCCATTTGTAATTTTAACCCTCCGGCCACAACATATTCGTTTCAAAAGAAGTTATCAATACGCCCCCACCTTTCAGTTAGTACCCTCTATCAAAATTTTAACGGACTCTGTAGTAAAAGTACTTTCTTAAATAATCACGTTCTTCACCGGTTTTTTCGTATTCATAGCGTATTAATGTTACAACGAGTTTTGGAAAAAGCTGATAGTCTCTCCTTTGTCCCGTGCAAAATAGTTTCTAGTTTCAGCTTATAAATAGAAACTTTAACATAGAAGCTGCTTTTTAGCTGGCTTCGCAAAAAAAAACGGGAAGGTTCTAAATTTAACCTGTATTGTTATGAATGTAATGTAAAATATGTATTTTCGGGCATGACTTTGTAACGCGTTGATCGAAATGAATGATTCTGTGTTGCTATTGCATATAGGATGTTCCCACATTGATAAAATGTCAAAAATTTTTATTGGGGGGGCGGGGGGGGGGGGGGGGGGGAATGGTGAGGAAGTGGATGGCACCTTTCTTCGTAACACGCAGACCTTCTTTTATTTTGTTGAATAGAGTGTTTCTTTATTGAGTAGATTATTCTCCAATTTGTATCACGACGAAAATTTTAGACCTAGGGAATTTGTTGGTTATAAGAGAGGACGGGACCAAACTTTGTGACGCGTGCATCGATTTGGCTGCTTTTTTTCTGTTATATATTGTACACGACCGCAAAAAAGTTTGCACTCACTAATGTATTTAATTTGTGTACAGCAAGATAAGTCGATCGACTGTTTAGTTATTCTAATTCTTGATGCCAAGCTTCTTGTAAATTTGCTCTGCTTTTACCATCTTTGAAGACATTCTATGACTTCTTTGTCCAGCTTGTCTCACAAATGCTCTATTGGAGTCGGGTTTGCGAATTGCAAGCATTCAGCGCAAATATTGATTGACTGATTGATTGATTAAATTTGGAGGTGTGAGGTTCTCAAGCGCCGCGGCCACTGGGGCCTATTGTGCTAACCCTCTCAACTACTTATAGTAAGCCGGTCCCTCCGAAGAAGTTCAACAGCTCCCGCAGTTGGCAGTTATTCAGCCCGCTCGGTATCAGGGTTGGTTTCCCGAATAGGTTAAATCTGCTCCTGGCTACTGCAGGGCATTCACATTGCACATGTAATGGGGTCTCATCCTCCTCCAGACAGAGTCTGCAGGTGGCTTCCTTAGCTGAAAGTGGCCGGTAAGTAGGCCTGCCAGAGTTTTAACAGCCGACCTGCTCAGCTTAAGGAGCTCCCTGGATCTACCCGGCGACGGTGAGGGCATAAGGCTTCTTGAGTGAGCGTGCCCCTCAATATTGTTCCAATACAGCCTATGCCCCTCATTTGCGCGGTTTGCTATTAGCCTTTTAGCCGTGCAGAGAGGTATTCCACAGACCGGCTCCGGCCCTATAAAAGGGATGTTAGACCCCTTCCTAGCAAGTTCGTCTGCTTCTTGAGTTCCCGTGTAGCCCTGGTGTCCCGGTATCCAGATCAAGCTTACTTGATTAGTTCTACACAGTGCGTCTAGGCTCCTTTGGCATTCCCACACCAGATTTGATCTGGTGGTAGATGAAGCAATTGCTTTGATTGCAGCTTGACTATCCGAGAAGATTGAGATCCTTTTGTTTTTATAGGCTTTTCTTAGGTTCTCGTAGGTGCATGTCAGTATGGCGAAGATCTCAGCCTGGAATACCGTGGTATATATTCCCAGGGCCAGTGATAAACTGAATCGAGGAGAGTCGCTCCAGACCCCTGCTCCAACACCTGATTCAGTCTCGGATCCATCCGTATACCATACTAGCTCCCCTGGACGGACAGCTGGAATCGTCCAGGTCTCACGCTTTTCCACCCGTATTAGGGGTGGTTGAAATGGTGAGAGTCTTGCCGGCATCTGATCAAAGCGCAAATATACTACAACTTCTTGGACCGTATGACCACACATGGTACAACTGAACCAAAAAACCATAGAACTCCTTCTACAAATAGAAACTGATGGGAAAACACTTACAAGAAGCAGTCAGATTATCACCCTCTTCACCTAAAGAAAAAGAAAAAACAGACAAATAATACAACATTGTGTTTAAATTGTAACGAATGCTTCTGAGAGTATCCCATAATTTATAAATGAGTTTTTATTCACATAATATCATGCACTAAACTTCGAGCCAATAACTTTCGAATATAGATTCCAAAGTGCGTATAAAATATTAAAATACTATTGAATAAAATTGAATGAAAATTGGAAATCCGTCGTAAATTTTACTAGAAAAGTTAAGTTTCACAGTAGCTTAAAGAAAATAAAATTAAAAGTAATGAAGTATTGAATAAAACAAAGTAGGAAATAGGTAGAAGTAGATAACAAAATTTAAATAAATAAATAATAACATTATAATAATCTAATCAAATGAGATTTAAATAAATTATATATAAATTAAAATAATAATTTAAATGAATTAATAAATAAATATTTAAAATAAACTAATCAAACAAAAGCTAAAACTTTTCAAAACGACGAAGAAATGAAAAGAAGTATTTATATATTAAAAATATAATAAATATAAATAAATATAGTTAGTTATAGTTATTTAGTTAGTTATAGAAAAAGAGGAGGAAGGAGGAAGCGCTCTTGCTTGTTTTAATTTTGAGGACAAGTTTTGTTTCAGTTAAGTAGTTAAAGTTTTTAAATAGTTAAAAAGTTCAAACTAAAATCGCAAAATTTAAAAACAAAGATCATTACGAACAACACGAAAGGGCATACAAACTAACCATTATTCAGTTAGTAGGAAATATATTTAAATCATAAAATTACATTTAGTTATTAATATTCTTGGAAGCAGGACGGCCGTATTAGGGATGAAGTAAGAAACCTATGTCCTGGAATCTCAATATTTGAATAAAAATAAAAAATTTTTAAATTATATTTTAAATGCGTTTATATTTTTTCAAAAACAACACTTTAATGTAAACTTAACACCCCTAAACAGTTGTTCAGTTTACATCTGAAATATTGTTTAAACATAAAATTGGAGTTTGCGAGAATGTAAGGGCAAATCATGGTCTATCAAAACAATTAAAGGAAGGATCAAAAAATATACAGAAAGGCGAAATTATATTCTTACGGAAGGTAAAATTCATTCTTCTTACTTGGAAGGACAAAAGGCTTGTCCAGATAGTGCCAACTATTAAAGACGCCTCAACACTAGTATATTGGAGTATAGGTAACAAACTTATGAAAGTAGTTGACCTCTTATATCAATATCTGCCCTAAAGGCAGTGTCTATTTACCACCTTCAAATTTCCGTGTAATTTTCGTGTACACGGAAGTACACGGAAAGTACGTCACGTTTTTATTAGTCTTTCTGGGAGGAAGAGATGTATTAATCAGGCTTTTAGTTGCTTTATTAACTGGATGGGCTTCCGCCCCCCCCCCTTCTCCCCGCCAGGTTTGTATCTAGAACAGGCTATGATAAACTATTAATAATAATATGAATATGGAATTGACTATTTGTACTTATCGTATATTTACGTGTAGTTCCTTGTATTTCCGTGTACACGGAAATTACACGGCAATTTGAGAGTGGTAAATAGACACTTCCATTCCTAAAAGAGTTCCATAACAGCAAGATCACCCTATCGACTAAGCGGTCAAATAAGGAAATATGTCCTATAGGAAATAGCACTTACAGGATTAAAACAAAGAGCCTACATGAAATGTGCAGTCTGCTCCTCAAAATTATTATGCAGTAAAACGAGGTATATTTGTAATAAATGTGGTTTCTCTACACAGAGGTACCTGCTTTATAGCACATCATACTCTTAAAAATAATAAAATAGTACTTTGATAACATCTGTACAAAGTTTCAAATAAATACGAATACAATAAAAATACATTATGTGGTAAAAATGTTGTTTATATTAAATCATATTCTCATTTTTAGGTAAAAATGCCGACCACTCGCCTCAGAAAACCCTCGGCCTACAATGTGTTAACGGCTTTTGCCGTAATTGAGCTTTAGTATTTTTTACTTTGGCTTTTTATTATAAATGAAATTTGTTTCTCTAAACCTTGTTCTTAAACAGTTGAAAAATCCCCGAATTTAAAAGTAAGTGCAACAAAACTGTTATACTAGTATACACCTTGAATAAACGACGGCTCCCTTGAATTGGTTTCTCTTTAATTTTGTAACATTTTTAAATTGAATTGAAAATTAAAATAAATAATTTGGTTAACACTTTTAATTAAAAAATTAAAACTTATTCGTAGAATTTTTATAATTTTAATTTTATATTGCTTGTAATTACCAGACGTTGGTGCGGTATAGGACAATTCTTAAATATCAATATTTAATTAAATACAAATTTTTAAAGGTAAAAAGCTATAAAAATTCAATACGTCCTTATATGGATAAATTAATTATTTCGTTGTTTGTATAATAATTGAAGCTATCACTAATGGCTTGGTATTTATATAGTAGTAGCACCCCTTTGCTTTAGTTCGGGTATACAGTAAAATGTTTTCCAAATTTAGCAAGTGCACAGCATTATAACTGAATATCATTTTGTATTGAAAATTTAAGGCAGCATTTCAAATAGAAAAATTTGTACATATATAACAAAATTATAGACTTATGCGTATTAAGGCAAGAATTTAATAAAATTTCTTAGCTAATTTTAAATGATACGATAATAATGTAAAAAGAAAACAAAATCACAACAACTTGATCAACAATTTGATCTTACAAAGTATCTTTAAATATCAATTGAATCGTTTATTTTAGAAACCCCTTACAGCAACATATTTTAGGGCAAAAAGCCTGTATTACTTTAAACTCGCTTTTAACAGGATTTTGATAGGTATGGCATAGGTGTTTAGCAAAAGCTTATATTTATAGATTGATGTGTATATCTCGAAATTCCCTAATTTTTACTAAATTTGTTCGATAGTGGGTTCCTGAAATAAACGATTTAATTCGGTTTCGTCGATTTAACAAAGAAAATATATTTTGTGATAGGAATTATTTTGTACATTGTAAATATAAAAAGAAAATTCATTTTTTTGTTTTGCTATGTAAATAACAATTATTGTATAGTATTTTTAAGGCAACTAACAATGTGCAGTAGCAACGGACTCCATTCCGTTTTTTCTAAAACTATTTTATGCTAATCGACTTTCTTCGCCCATTTCATATCGTCGTCTCGAGGCTTACATGCAGTAAAGTATTCAATAACACTTTCTAGAGTTGACCAAAATCTAAAATATAAATATATATTAAGCTTGAAGATATAATAAAAAATCTAGGGCTGGAAGTTACTCTCGGATTTTAATATATCCGAATTTCAAATTTTTTGTTTATTTTATGTTATTTTTGGCATAAGTTTTAAGAGTGGAATACCACAAGAGAAGAAGGTTTTATGTTTCAAGATTTTGGAAAAATTCGTTGCCCCAGTTTATTTAAAACTGAGAAAATTACATTTTTATTCGGTGCCACGTTTTAATTGCCGCAACTGTTAAGCATACGGATAAGTGGGATATGATTATTTAGGCACTGTTGCTCCCTTTCAAATGGTGTTAAATCCAAATTTAGGCTGAGCTTTTAAAAAATGCAGCTACCCCTGTTTCCTTAAAACAAGTAGTCCAATGAGAACATGTAACTTATTCTAACTTGTTTTTTTTATACTGAATTTTTTAACCGAATTCCCAAAAACAAAGAGGTTCTGAGTCCGACGTGTATTTTTCTTTTATGTTTCACCGGGCATAACTTCGTAACGCGTTGACCGATTTTAGTGATTCTTTTTTTGTTGGGTAGAGTATGTTCACTGATTGGTACCATCTCAAAAAAAAATTTTGGTGGGGTGGGGTGAAACCTAACTTTGTAATGCGTGGACCGAGTTGGATGGTTCTTTTTTTGTTGTACAGAGTATGATCCCTCATTGCTATTAGGAGAAAAAAGTGTGGCCTAAGGTGGTTGGAGGGGGAGGGGTAGTTTACCTTCGTAACACATGGGCCGATTTGGATAATTCTCTTTCTGTTGGATAGAGTATATTCCCTGGTTGATACCAGGAGAAAATAAATGTTGGAGGGGTGGGTGGGGAGTGGGGGTGGAACCTAACTTTGTAATGCGTGGACCGATTGGGATGGTTCTTTTGCTGTTGTATAGAGTGTGATCCCCCATCGATAATAGGAGAATAATTCCGTCCTAAGGTGGAGGGAGGGGGAGGCGGAGGGCTAGTCTAACTTCGTAACGCGTGGACCGATTTCGATGATTCTTTTTCTGTTGAGTAGAGTATATTTCCTGATTGATACCACGAGAAAAAAAATGTTAGTGGGATGGGAGTGGAGGTAGGGGGTTGAATCTAACTTTTTAACGCGTGGACCGATTTTTTAAAAAAAAAGTTGAACCGATTTCACAAAAAGCGCTACAAAGCATAAACTAATTTTTAATTTTATATCTATTACAACATTTTGAAGTCGGTGCAAATCAAACAAACAAAACAACTTCAACAAAAGTATTTAATGTTCCTTCCTTATGATCCCGTGAGCTAAGCCGTCCAGGTAGTTTTATTTATTGCCTTTAATTGGGGTTGGGTAGTTGTTTTGTTTAATTTACACCGACTTCAAAATGTCATAATGCATATAAAAATAAAAATTATTTTATGCTTTTTAGCGCTTTTCGTGAAGTCGGTTCACTTTTTATTCAAAATGATTTTATTAATTATTGCAATTGCAATTGAAAAACTCATAGGCAAGCTCGAACCTGCATCCACGGCGTGGTGATCGTAGTTGGAGATATCAATTTGAAGATAATGTGTTTTATTTTGGAGAAACGTAGGACAAATCACGATGGGTTAAATATACTTTCGAAATATCAAATAAATCTTCGTTTGGTTTAAATTCATTTTCCAATGAGTCAAAATAATTTGCCTTTCGGTTAACTTAATGTGCGAATGCTATATATTTACGACAGCATCGTAAACAAATGCCAAAGATGGTTTCAAAAATTTAAATCTGGCTACAGGAACCTACAAGATGCCCCAAGATCTGGAAGACCAACGAATTTTGATGACGACAGTGACTGGTCGAAAATGCTTCAAGGTTAACGATTGACGAAATATCTGGAAAGCTCAATTCTCCTTGATCAATAGTGTAAGAACATTTAAAACTCATTGGCAAAACAAACATAATGAGTATTTGAACATCTCATGAATTGTTAGTCGATAATAAGGAACAGAGAGGCTTAATTTGCCTTTCTTTGCTGAAAATATACAGAAATGAACCGTTTCTACATGGTGTTGTAATGAAAAACGAATCGTCGACGATAACACGGAGCGAAAAAGGTAATGACTTTCTCCTAAACAAACAGATATTCCAGCTTCCAAGCCAGGACCGTTACTAAAAAAGGTTTTACTGTGTGTTTGGTGGGGCATGTCTGGTGTAACCCATTATGCTATTCAAATTAGGTGAAACTATCACAGCTACTGTTTATTGCCAGAACTTGGAAAGACTAAAGGAACCCCGTAAAGAAAAACGAATAGCTTTAATCAAATCGAAAACAAGTAATCCTTCACTACGACAATGCAGTACATTTTTTTTAAATGGATTTTAGACATGGGTCATTAGATGGAAAACTTCCCTAAGAAAAGAAGGAAATTATATCTTGAATTTTAATATTTGAAATTTTTTTTTGGAATAATAAAGCTCTTTGTTAAGATCACACATAATCGAAATCTTTCTTATCGAAAAGTTGTGATTCACTCATCGCATTCGAAATATAAGCAGCTTTTTTCAGGTGTTCCACAGGGTTCAATTCGGCTGAGGTACTGCAAAATTCTAGTATCCAGATGTATGCAGATGATGTTCAACTTTCTTCATCAACGTCGGTCAATGATATATCTCTTAGTATTTCCAAAATGAATGTTGATTTAGTCAGTGTTTTGAATTGGTCGAAGAAAAATAAATGGAAATTATAAGTTGTGGAAAGGGAATATGGTACTTTGAGAAGGTTATTGTTTTATGAAAAATATAGTCCATTATCCATTGAAAGACGGTTGGTAATAACCTTAATTATTCCAATTTTTCATATGGCTGTAAAGTATATGGTGTTTTCTGGATAGCGATAGTCATAGAAAGCTAAATGTAGCATGTAACACTTCGTTTCAGTCATATATTGAAATATGCTTACAACATATTGGGGTACATACCGTGTCGCATTAATGGTTTTCAAAATAATTAGGAATTTAATGCCAGATTATTTATGTAGAAAAATTCAAATCTTTCAATCAATACGCAATGTTCAGTTTGTTATTCCTCGAAGTAAATGTAGGTAGTGATAGATCATTTATCGTCTATGGTGTTAACATTTTGAATACACTACCTGTCAATGTTAGACGACTAAAAGCCATCAGCAATTTCAGAAGTTCAAGTGCAGAAAAGCTGTTTAATCTCTACTTTCTTTTTATTTTAATTTCATATAATTATTCGTAGCTATTTTTATTTATACTACTGTGCTTTAAATTTTCTTTTGAAATTCTGTATAGAGTATTTACATGCTTAGCAACTTATGCTCATATGTAATATACATATATGTATGTATTTTGAATAAATTGAAATTGAAGTAACCTACCCGTTTAACCCTTTCGTTTGATATCCATATTAAGGGGGTTGTAAAGAAATTGGTAATCCGCCATATTAGATTTAGAGTAATGTCACATAGTTTATCGTATTTTACTCGTAAGTCAATTTGATTTGATAATACACCATCTTGGATTGAGACCGCGAATATGTTACACGCGATTGAAGAGTTAGTTGTGATTTTACCAGTGGGGCGTTAACTTTTAAAGGTACACGGTATAGATATATCCAGCTATAATATATAATATATTAAATATATTGTATTAACCCAAAGCTTTGTGGAAAATTTCTGCTCGATCAGATGCCAGGAAGTGATCAAAACTACTCCTACAAACTTTGAACGGGAAAGACGTACACACGAATGTTGCAAGTCAAAGAAAAGCTTTCAAAAAATATATTTCTGATATTCTTTCACCAGGAATAGATGCAAGGAAATTACTTCTACAACTGTACCAAATTTCAAGTTGATAACAACAGAAGTTACTGAGAGAAACGGCTATGGCATACAGACAGGCGACTAATATAAAATTTGAAAATGGAAAGAATAGTAGTTTTATTATTATTAATTTTGCCGGAATTACGGTTTGTCCGATTTTCCCTGATTCACGGATACTTCAGATTTCACAATATCAGGGATATTCGTTTTCTTATAATCCGTATTTTCGAACTTTTTTAAATCCGGATACTCTTCCAGCCCTAAAAAATACACTTAATGTACCTAATTTTTTCCAAAGGCCAATTAAGCCATCCTGTAGTTATACAAAAGTAGGTTTCATGAGGTGCAACATGATGAATCCGGTGGTGTTTTCTTGGTAATATAATGTGATGATTCTGAAAAAATAACACCCATTTTGGTAGACCCCAGTAAGTGTGCGACCACTTGTGAATCTAAACAAAATTTTTATTTAAATATGAAATGCTCAAATGTATGATAGTAAACAAATGTAAATTTTACCTGGTTGGTCATGGCCACAAAAATGGAACAAAGAAATAAATAAGCGCTCCAAGCAAATTCCTGTTGTATTTCCTGATGACTCTTTGTTAAAAAATTGTAAGCAAGTACACCAAGAATTGGAACTGCTACCATAAAGTTGTCGCCGTTTGTTTCAATGAAGTCATGCCTCGTAATAGAAGTCGGATCCAGGTGATGTTCACGAAACGGCCTCAGAAAATTCTGCAAAACGCAAAAAACCAAAACAAAAACAACTTGAAATAACGCAAAACGATGAGCTCATACCAATTAAATATATGTGTACATACATATATGTATGTAAACTAATCCTACATAGTAAATTTGAGGGCAATTTATCAACATGTCTTTTCCCACGAAAGTTATTTATACTTTACAACAAACGCACCACTTACCTTTCCTATTATTGGCAACTCCACGGAACCCCATGTATCAGCTGCCCAGTGAACTAAGCCAGAGCCAAAATCTGCTGTAACGATGCCGGCGAATGCAGCTGCAAAAGCCACACTTATTTTTTCCATACGAAAATGTCTAATTATCAGTATTAAGTCTAGTACCATTAGCGCTATACAGGAGCACACGCAAATAACTTCCTGGGCACGCTTTCCTAAAATAAAGAAAAATAATTACCTTATCAGCACGAAAGAACTGTTCCTTCTAAGAGGATTTTTGATATGTTTTAATTACTTCTATGGCAGCCTACGATTACGATTGCCTAGACCGGGTCAGGAAACTGATAGTGTGGTGCAAAACTACTTTATGGTGTTATTGACCGCAGTCACTAAAAGAAAAATCCCCTATTCATCGCAAGGAAGGTCAAGTATTAAGCCAGAGGTAAATTGCTCCAATCTTAATATCCAATAGTTAGCCGACACACGGATTTCTGATGCCAGGGATTTGTAACGTAGCAAATAAGCACACGAAAGGTTAATTACATAGCATCGTGCTTGCTCTTCATGATAGGTAATTTTATAGGTGTCAGAAAATCAATTTGGCTTTAATTGGCCTATTTGTAGCTACTCCTTGCACTCACCTAGACGGTACAATTCTATAAATAACAACTTTTTAGGAGGTGATTCAACTTTGTAAAGGCTTATAACACCTTTATTGGGGAACAATCCCACGCGGCATTTAAATCGATTTGGCGGTGCATAATAGAGTTGCAGGTGTTGGTTTTAAAAAGGTAAACAAAGCTAGTCATATTATAATTGGTTGCCTATTTCTAAAATAACCATATAATGTGTACTTAAACACACTCCTTCGTGCTAGCGCTTCTTACATATTATGTTACTTCGAGCGTATGATGTATAATTTTAAACGAAAAAAAGTGTTCGTCAACAACACTTTAACATGACATCAAACAGAATTACGTAATTAGTTTTACTATTGTCCAGGACCTTATATGGGGAAGCGTACAGTAATCGATAAAATCAACACAAAGTTGCATACAATTCCTTAAGCTACTGGCCTACTTTAATTCAAAGCGATTCCTGTTCTATGCGGTAGTCCTCAATTTACCCCATTTCCTTCCACTTCTGCAGCTTCGGAAATTCGACGTGTGGTTGTCCTTCACGTTGCTTTCGGCTTCCTTGTGGGTTCCAAGTGAGCGCTTGTTCAATTAATTCGCTATTTTCGGTGCATAATGTTTGGTTTATCAAATTGAATTTTATTTTAAGTAGTTATTTTGCTGACAAGGCCAACACTAGTAAACATTTTAACATATCAAACAATTTTTAGGATTCTACGCAAGTATTTATTGACAAATTTTTTTATTCAAGTCTAATTAGCTGGTCTGCTAATTTGCTAATTTGCAATACTGTGTTTCTAGATTAGAATTTGCTTTCACCCATAAAATGCGTCGTAAGCAGTGGCGGATGCAAGATTTTACTTGGGGGGGGGGGGGTCCATTTCTCTCTCTTCATAGTTCCCGTAACGGTGCATGGGGAGAACAACTTTACCTGATTCCAGAGAACAATTGCAAGTGAACCTACAATTTAAAAGTAGATTCCGACTGTGGGTCGCCTTCGGTGGGATTCGAACCTGGGATCTCCGGATTGGTGGGTCGACTAGTTATCACTTACCCCACCGATCACGTTTTACTATAATAATAATAAAGTACTTCTATTTTGGTATATGATCAAATGATAGTGTGAGGAGTATAGTTTGTTTGGGTGGTTCGCTGGTTAGTCGGGTCGTCTGATTCCAAAGCTCCAACTCAACAAGAAAATAAGACAGGATGGTCAGAACTTCAAACCATCCAGGTCTCTGTAAGAATCGATTTAAATCCACCAGTGTTATCTTAGCTAAGTCTTCCAGATTTTCAAAGAAACTTGCGTCGTTCTTTTAGAACTGGTCATTCACAGAGTAGGTGCACTATGGATTCAGTATCCTCCTCATCTCTGCAACTTCTACAGAACTCATTCGATGGTATGCCGAGTCTCATGGCCCTTACTTCTGTGATGACACCGACGAGTGTTCGGACGCGCCTTTCATCGAAGGATAAGAGACTAGAAGTTCACAACATTTACATTTTTTAACATTTAATTTTTCATAACGTTAAAGGGAGGGGGGGGGTGAACCCTTTCCGTGATTATGTTTATATCTGTATTTGTATTTGCGGCATCCATTGGCCTATTTTCTTTGAGTCTGAGAAGTGCCAAGGTAGCTAGCTACTTTTCTTTTTTCGGATTTTGAAAATTATGCATTTTGAAAACGTCTGGAGTGCGGTCAGCAGGGCCACAGTGGATACAGGATTGAGCCCTAAGGGATACCGGCATTGTCATGGTGCAGGTGAGAAATATTATCGACATTTATGATGAAAATTAAGCAGTTTGGATAGTAAATTGGCAAAAAATGAAAGTAGTCAAAACTAATAGATTTGAGTTTGATTAAAGAGACTGCTTGTCAAAAATTATGCGATTCTATCCTTCAGTTAAAAAATTCTCCAGTTCAACAACAAGATCGAAATTCATACTACCGATGGTTACTAGGCGTTTTTCCAAGAAATGCATTGGGGATTTACTGAGTTTTTCAACGGATATGAGGGTAGTAGTTGCTAATAGTTGAAATAATAATATTATTAGGAATAGATTGGACTATATTTCGTCCAATCTATTCCTAATAATATTATTATTTCAACTCAGCAGGTGTTATATGCGAATTTGTAGTCCTGTCTTACAGTTTTCCGATAGATTTAAGTAAGTTAAATAAGGTGGTTTATTTGGTGATAACTTACCTAAAGCCAGCCCAACAATTGTAGTAACAAACAAGCCTTTTAGTTTCAAAACTTCGGAGATTGTTTATTTGGTTAAATTTTTTTGATTAAAGTAGGTAAATTAAGCAAGCAGTCATCAACATTTTCTTTGGTTTCTTTTGGATAAGATAACATCAAATGAATTAGGTTTTGGGCTTTTCGTTTAAATATCACTGTCAAATTCTCCACCAAGTTTAATTGAGGTCATGTACCCTAAGCGTTTTGATGAACTTTTAAAAAGATGTCATTGGTGAAAGTATTTTATTTAAAATATTGAACGTATAAAGTCTTCATCAATAGCACCATTTGAACTTCTCGCCAGGTCAATCTTATTTTCCCAAAAATCTCGCCAAATCTCTTTTGGCTAACGTCTTTATACCAAATTTCATCTTAGTAGGTTTATAAATGAGAGTAGGGAAGGGCTGTGATTGACATACAGAGGGACGAACCGAGAAACTATAAAGATAATTTGTTGCTTTGTTGTTTTCTTTAAAAAAACTATAAAGACTATTTGTTGTTATTATAAGGGTTACTAATGGTTTATGGTAACTTAAGTGGCTTAGATATATTGGTATGTTTACTGGTTATAGATATCTTGTAAAAGCAGCCTCTGTGGTTTGGCCTTCATAAAAGTAACTCCACCCTGGAACTGGTTCATGGATTATTAAAAGAACGATTAGGAAATTTTTTAAATCAAACTGTAGTTTTCCAAAAGTACTTCCTTAACAGTTTTAAGGCATCGTCAATTTCATATTTTTATCAAAGATAAAGATAATTGACTCTCTACAGTATGTTCTGGGGCATGCAGAGATAATGTGGTACGAAATCTATCTGTCTGATGGACGACTATGTTCAGGGACATAACTTGTCTCCACAACCAATTTTCTATATATCCCTAAAATAGTATTATTTTGTCCAGTCGGTTGTAAAACTCATCTTACGCGGTTTTTTGTGAAGTTTAGTTGCATTCTTGCTGACACCCTGGTCTGCAAAATGCCCCAAATGGAAAAATTCTTAGATTTAGAGCAGGCGAACACGGCGGCCACAAGGTCGGCGTAATGAAGTCTCTTCGCCTTTTCTCTTTCGTCTTCTGAGCTGACTTAGAGTCCTGCTGGAATACTTATCGCTCCGATTTGAAGTGTTTGTATATCCATGGTTCCAAAAAACCCTCGAGAATCAATTTACGGTAGACTTGAGCATTTATTTTGCATCCTTCTGGCACAAAAACAAGCGAAGGACGTCCATTTCGTATGATCGCTACCGAAACCATCCCTGAGACTGGTTTTTAACCGAATTCCCAAAAACAACAAGGTTCTACGTTCGACAAGTATTTTTGTTTTTTTTATTTATTTTTTATTTATGTATGACTGGACATAATTTCGTAACGTGTGGACCGATTTTGATGATTCTCTTTTTGTTGGGTAGAGTATGTTCCGCGATTGGAATCATGTAAAAAAAAATTTTTTATGGGGTGGGGTGAAACCTAACTTCGTAATGCGTAGCCCGATTTGGCTGATTCTTTTGTTGTTGTATAGAATATGATCCCCAATGTCTAACATTAAAAAAATATATTCCTAGACTGGGGCGGGAAGACGAAGCGGTAGTCTAACTTCGTTACGCGTGGACTAAGTTGGATGCTTCTTTTTCTGATGTATAGAGTATGTTCCCCCATTGGTATCACAAGAAAGGCAAGAGGTATAATAGTTCCAATTACAGACCCATTGCAAACTTGTGTTGTATTGCTAAGATTTTTGAGGCATTAGTTTGCGATACTCTATACTTTCATTACAAAGCTTTTCTTGGAACTTTCCAGCATGGCTTTATGAAAGGTAGGTCTACTGCGACTAACCTACTGGAATTCTCAAATTTCTGCTTATCCAAAATTGAGGCTGGAAAGCAAGTCGACTGCACTTTTACAGATTTAAGCAAGGCATTCGACAGAATAAGCCACCAAATTTTGATTCACAAGTTGACGGCCCTCGGGTTTCCTTCATTGTTTGTTCGTTCTTACCTACTAAATCGGACTCAGCGTGTGTCCTTCCGTGGATCACTATCCAAGTTTATTTTCAATTCCTCTGGCGTACCTCAGGGAAGTCATCTTTGCCCGATTTTATTTATTATATACATCAATGATGTATCTTTATTCTTGAAATATTCAAAAATTCTTTGTTATGCTGACGACGCCAAAATTTTCCGTGTTGTCTCCTCTATTCGAGACTCTGAACTTTTAAATTCTGACTTAGACGCTTTCTACAACTGGTGTTCTGTTAACTATGTTCCTCTCAATATTAGTAAGTGTACGTCTATGTCTTTTACTCGTAGAAAGAATCCTCTCGACTTCAACTACACCATGCATGGCTGTGTTTTGGAAAAAATTAATAGGACCAAGGACTTGGGTGTCTGGTTGAACAGTTGTTTTACTTTTGACGATCACATTGATGAGATAGTTATTAAGGCTAATTCTACATTGGGTTTTATAAAAAGATGAGCTAAGGAATTTGACGACCCTTATATCACCAGGCTTCTCTACTGCAGCTTTGTTAGGCCTATTCTGGAGTATACTAGTTGTGTTTGGTCACCATTTTATCGCGACTCAATTGACTGGGTAGAGGCAGTCCAGCGCCGTTTTGTTCGCTATGCACTTCGTGGGCTTCCTTGGAGCGACCCTCTCATCCTGCCGCCATACTCAGATAGGCTTAAGCTCATAAAACTAGACTCTCTTGAATTCAGACGTAACATCTCTAGAACTGTTTTCGCTTTTGAATGTCTTCAAGGTAATGTTGACTCTCCAGTCTTGTTGTCTTCTTTTAATATATCGATTCCGAGTCGCTCCTTGAGAAATCGTGATTTCCTTAAAATTCCACAGCATCGCACAAATTACGGTTTTCACGAGCCCGTCACGTCAATTTCTCGGTTTTTTAATTCGCATTTTAACAACATTGATTTTAATCTGTCGAAAAATTCTGTGAAGGCCAAACCTTCCTAACTACTCTGTTATTATTTTGTAATTATTATGTATTATTAATTATTTTTCTAATTAAATATTTTTCTAGTTATTTTCTTAAATTAATTATTTTCTAGTTATTTATATTAATTATTAATTATTGTAATTATTGTGATTCTTATTTTATTTTATAACTATTTATATTTCGTGTTAAGTAATCAGCCCTTTGATGAATCTTAAATAAATAAATAACACAATTTTAAACGATGGGGTTGTAGTAGGGGAGGGGTTGGCTGTCAACATGTTAACGCGTAGACCGATTTGGATGATTCTTTTTATGTGTTATAGAGTATAATCCCCGATTGCTAATATGAGGATAAATTTTTCTCTAGGGTGGTGGTGGGGGGAGGGACCGATTTGGATGATTCTAGAGCAGTGACTATAGTGGCTACGATGATTCTCTGACTACGATAATTCTATCTTGCTGTATAGGGTACGGTGGTGCACTAAGGCCATGGTAAGAATTTTCTAAGGGTAGGGTATGGAAGGGTACCCTGACTAATTTCGTAATTTGTTGCTGGATTTGTATAATTATGTTTCCATTCTTTAGAGTGCACTACCTCTGAAACTTTTGAACTTGCTTTATTCGTACGAGCACCTTTCTAGGAGTTGAAGACACTAAAAAGTGAAAAATAAAATAGTTTTTAAAACAAAAGTTGAACCGACTTCACAAAAAGCGCTAAAAAGCATAAAATAATTTTTAATTTTATATCTATTACGGCATTTTGAATCATAAGGAAAGACAATGAAATACTTTTGTTGTAGTTGTTTGATTTGTGTAATTTGCACCGACTTCAAAATTTCGCAATAGCTATAAAATGAAAAATTATTTTATGTTTTGTAGCGCTTTTTGTGAAGTCGGTTCAACTTTTGTTTTTAAAAACTATTTTATAATCCATTATTTTTCGAAGCATTCGTCGAAAGTCAAAAGTAAATAAACGTCTAATAGGTTATATGTAGAGCTACGACCTATGAAAAAATCGGCGTAATAGTTCATCACGTTTTGAAATGGCAGCCGCCAGAAGTTGTCTATAAGTCTTGCGAATTGATGTCTTATTTTTAAAGCGACCTTGGAGAGGTTCTGATTGTTCCCCAACCATGATAATTTGTTGATATCAGAAAGAGCGGTCTGAATGACAGCTTGGATTTTTAGCAAGTTTTTTTAGGGAATTGGAAAATATCCTTAAATATTTTCAAATAGAACTGAAATCAAACGTAATTTGTTCTTTAGACAGAAAACAATTTAACGTATTTAAAGATCAATAAATACTTTGTCAAGAAATATTTTTCAACGTCAAACAATAATTACAGAAAATGTTGACCGTACAAAATTATTAACGACTGTTTAATTAATAGGCCATTCTCTTTTTTATTGATCAACTTTGAAATCTGAACCTCTGCAAGTTTATAAAACAACAGTTATTAATTACGACGAAGTTCGATTATAAAAAGCCAAATCACTTGCTTTATTAACAATCAGTTATTACCTTTTAAGCGATTACTTTCTTCATAGTAGTCCCTTGTCCCTAATTATTAATTAATGGGCGGCAAACAAACCTGTGTACGTCAAGAAAGTCGCAGCTGTGACAAGGAAATTCCTTTTAATGGTGCGAACAAACATTTGCTTCGAGTATTAAAACCGCCTTGAACATCAAATCATCAATAATTTCCGTCTATTGATTACACTGATTAATTTGACGTAAATCTATAATTTTAGGTTATTTATGAGCTTCTTTATGTTTTGTTGACTTTACCGATTTGAATTTTCCTGAAAGAAGGGCATCTGAGTCCTTTGTTTCTACTATTGAGTTATTTACTTAAGAATTAGCCGCGTGGATGTTTGTATTTTATTAGGTCCTTGAATACGTTGGTTGAATCTCAGCCAACTTCGTGGTCACAAAAGATTTCATAGAAATCACATAGGTTAAGGTTGGAATCGTGAACATTGTTCTCATCAAGGATGCCCTAAATATTTCAAATTTCTTGCATTAAATTTAACTTTGCTGAGAAATAATTAGAACTCTGCAGAGAATTTTCATGGACACATTTATGACTTTATGCAAGTTCGTGACGTGATTCAATTAACGTTGCATTACCCGCGGTTTTGTTTTCTTTTTGCCTTTTTGAATTGAAGTTGATAAGTAAATGCTTACACAAAGGTTTTTTTTATTTAAATATACGAGTATTTTTCTGAAAAAACTTTATTTCATCACTTGTGCGGAAGCAAATTTTGCTTTTTTCTTATGCACACCTCTAACACTCTCTAGCACAAGAATCTCTAAAGTTATCTCAACTAAACAAATTTGCTCGTGAATAATAATAATTTCATCGCAGAACTGAAATTACGTGATCAGTCCCAAATTGAACTCTCTTGTAACATAGTTCCCGTCAACAGGTCCGTGAGTATGGCACCCCCCCCCCCCCCCCCCCCCGAACTTCTTGATTAGATAAAATTTGACTGAAATACTAAAAAATAACCTAAAATGTACCCCATTTCTTGATAGTTTTCTTTGTATAGCTCCTTTATTTATTTTTTCAATGAAATTAGATAACCCCCCCCCCCCCCCCCCCACGAACAAATCCTGCGCACGGTCCTGGTTCCCGTAACCTTTTTAGGAAAATTAGGGTCGGTTCGTTGAAAATACAACGATTAAGGTGATTTCCAAGTCAATAGATATTACTCTCAAACTGCAATGCCATTTTGGAGTATAATCTGCTGTTAGCAGAATACAACATTCGGCTCTCATAATGAAAAGGCCGCTGACAACGCGTGAAAGGCTGCCTTAGTTATAAACTCAGTGCAACAGTTACAAGCAATATAGTTCATTATCTTATCCTTTTTACCCCATTTTTCGTTCTTTTTAAATGTTTTCTTAGTAAACACTGTTTCAAAAAAGGGCTTAAAACCGACCGTAATGCTGCTGTGTTAAGCAAAGAAAGGGCTTTTGTTCTCTTGCGACAGTGAGACATGAATCTTCTTGCTAGTAGATTCAACTAGTATAACCTTTTCCTACTGTCTTCTCAATGCCTAAATTGTGTACTGTGTTTTTGTGTGTTTTTGCTGACAACAGTTATGTCGACGGTTCGGAATCCACCTTAAATTGATGGTTCACTTTCTTCATTTGTTTGTTGTTTGGGTGTGTTTAGATAGGTCTCCTAAAATGCAACAAAACAACATTTTCCTCCTCTAATTTCTAAATTTTCGATGCAAAATATATGAAAAAATTCGGCATGTAGAGCCGTCACCCTGTGAGTTTTTAAAAAGAAATTAAAAAATCCACTCCGTCTCTGGGCTGTTGTCTAGTTCGCAGGAATGCAAAAACAAGACATTCAAGTCCTTTCCCCTGGACTTCAGTTATATCTTAAAAAATTTAATCTTTCGTTAGTACTTTCAATGAAATCTATAACGAACTCTATAGTAAAAAAACTTTTTGAGCAATTTAGAAATAACTCTATGGAGCCGTTTCATGTGCGACACAAACACGCTCTTCACCAATTTTTAAAATGTTGATTTTAAAAACACTACATTTTTCCAATTGTCACTACATTTTTCCAATTTTTTTAGAAACGCTATACGGAAAGTTCAGCAATTTTTTTACGAAAATTCCGGTAAATATTACTGAAATAACCCTTCTAATTCAAAAGGCGCACTTCACAGGCAGAAGCCAGGAATCAATTAACCTAGCCACCAGAATATAACAAAATATTGAGGTGAATGAGGCTCCCACACCAGCATGCAAAAAAAAAATTTACCCAAAAGCACAAAACACAGGCAAAAGAGATTGCTTGAGCCAAACCAATACAATACATACACAAACCAACATAAAAAACATTACAACAGCCCTACAAAAACGAGTGAGTGCAACAGGATGGCTACAAGTTATAGAGGCTCCTCCTTAATGTAACCTTGTCCACGTTAGTGCTTAAAACATCACCAACATCATAAGCAAACCTACACATGCGGTTAACTGGCTCAAAAATACCATACCTAGTGCACGAGTAAGCTATCCGTAAGTTAGGACGGTTTCGAAGGGAATAGGACAGTTCTCTAGGCAAAATTTTGAAAGAAAGTTCCTCACTGTCAATCTTCCCCTGCAGAAGCTAGTGTAGACAAATTATAACGCCCAACGACGCTTCTCGAGAGTAGCAAGTTGTAGCAGTCCCAATTGCTCTTCATATGGATGCAGAATAAGAGGGTCCCTCCAGGCAAAGCACGAAGGGCCGATCTCACAAATCTACGCTGAACGGATTCAATACGTTTAATGTGAGATCTGTAAAACGGAGACCAAACCGAACTAGCATACTCCAGCAGTGGTCTAACAAGGGATGTATACAGATGAATTCTTATGTGAGGGCTATTAAATTGTCTGAACCAACGAAGGAAAAGCCCATTAAGAGTTGGCCCTGGAAGCGATATTATTAATGTGGGGAATGAAGTTAAGTTGTCTACCAAGGTACACACCCAAGTCCTTCACTCCTTCCACCCGTAGAATACAAGTACCATAAAACTTGCACTGAAAATGTACAGTAGTTGCGGGACCTCGCGAAAGTCATAACCTGACATTTCCCAATGTTTAATTTAAGATTATTATTGCCAATCCAGCTACAAAATATGTGTAGGTCTGACTGTAAGATCTTGCAATCCACGAAATCTTGATATAGTCCGCATAAATAAGAATTTTACTTCTTTGAAGCAAATATATCATCAATAGATAGGATGAATAACAAAAGAAACAGGAACGCCAGACGGAGCCACAAAAGCACGCTCCGAAAACGCACTCTATAAGTCCTATTAGATAAATACGACTTAATCCATGAAATGAGTGGGGGCGGGAAACCCAACCTGGCCAATTAGAAAACGATAATAGAGTGGTAAAGCTTATCAAAGGCCTTACTAAAATCAGTATAAATGCAGTCAGTTTTGCAGCCATCGAAAAATCCACCCTCACTGCCAGAAACAAACTCCAACAAATTGGATACCATGTACCTACCCTGAAGGAAACTATGCTGCCGGCTAGAAATTAAACCCCTACACTCCATGGACAATTGAGATTGGATCATCTGTTCGAAGTTTTGGAATGCAAGATAATTACGATTCTAAACTGTTACCTGCCTTAAATTTTACGGAACAGCACTGTAAAATTTCCTGAACGGTGAGCACCGAGTATCAGCGAAGCGTACTGGGAAAATTTCGGTGAAAAAACTGTATCTTAAACGCTTGATTTTTCATCACTCACACAGTAAGTGTGAGTTCCGTAAAAATTGCATATGAATACATTAAAAATTACTGGAAAGGTCATAATTTTATAGTGCGGTTGCTTAAATTTTTGCAGAGTGTATTATCTTCAACACAATTACGGTGAGTGGAACCGCAATTATTATTAAAATTTTCTCTCCGTGTTGTTTCTGCCATAACTCTATCCACATGTTCAGAATATTTTTTGACTTTTTGTTTCAAATTAATTAATTAATTTTTTTTTATAAAAGCCGTACTTTACCCTACTGTATTTATTTACATCTGCATTTAAGCCTCCTAAAGTCGTTTTAAAAAGATAACGAAGGATACGAAGGAGAAAACTTTTTTTGGGGTCCGCGAACCAGCCCCCGTAAGTGGTTAAAAGGAATAGAGAAGTGCGAATAGGTATATACATATATAATCAGGAAATTTAGTATCGTCAGATAAATCCTTAAAATTACTTCTAGCTAATTTTTGTTCTAACAGCACTTGACTATTAGGTATGACTTTCCTTAAGGCTCTTTTAAGATAAAGATTTGAAGTACACCTAGATACTTGCCCTCAATTGAGAATGCTTTCGAAGTGTATGCAAACGTATCTTAACCGATCTTCTGTTGGCACCACTTCTGGATAATGTTATTTCGATTTGTATAACCTTTGCATTGAAAGCTGCGACAATGTGATAGCTTCTCATAGTAAGATACCGTTGTTGTTTTGATTCGTAAAGTCCTTCCTCGATTAGTGATTTCCTGCTGGAATAAGAACCAAAGATGACAGTGTATTATAACTAAACAGAAAATCGAAGGAATTCCTCTAATTTCTTTCCCCTTTTTTCCCTGAGATTCAATTAAAAATATTGTAAAGTAGTCTCTAGAAGCTTCCCCCTTTTTTTGGGCTGAAATTACGTTAAGGAATTTGAAAAGTAGTCCTTCCTCATCACAGATTTATAGTATAACACAGATTGCCTGGCTGCATTTCAGCAGTGATCTGTGTAGACTGCAATAATTTTTGCAAACTAGTGAAACTGTCAATAAAAAAACCGCCGCCAGCTGTGCCTGATTGAGAGGTACGAGGAAATGCTCCTAGGACAAAAGCCACTACTGGACATACTACTGAACAGCAAATCTACTGGGTCAGCATGTCCAGTACGTTAATCTTGTACGCGTAGGATCCGAGGAAACTATTTTTTTTATTTTATTTTTTTCGGTTCATCAATCGCCTCAGCCTGATCCCTCTGGGTCAAATTTTCAATTATAATTATTTAAAATACTATTTATTATTATTTTATTTATTTAAGTTCAGAAAATTCTTTTTTAACCTGGGTCTCTCCAAAGATCGTAACTCCTAAATGGGTATCCGATTTGATTTATCCTATTTTATTATAGTCAAGAACTGACTGAAATAGTCGAAACTTATTTAATTTTTTTTATATTTATTTCATTTTCAACTGTTATGAACACAAAATTTTTGCATTTGTTAAGAAAATATTCGTGACCGGAGTGGGAGTTCTCAAAAGATTATCTGCATCGGCTATCTTTGGTAATCTAAATCAAAAAATCAAAGTGAAGGCGATTAAGTATTGTTGTGGTAATTTAATCGATTTTTTTAATTGACAAAATAGCGTCAAATTTTCGTAAGCTTAATCTGCTTAAAGTCTTTCTCCAGCGATGTTTTAATGAAAAAGTCGATCAAGAGCGAGTCGAGTTTGCGCAATCAAGATTCCACGAAAACCATTATTGTAAAATTTTGATAATATTCACACAGGCGGACACAAGTGTGATCTTATAAGAGTTAGTCTTATTAGAAAGAGTGGTGTTATAAGTTAGGGCAAAAACATTAATTTTTTCAGCAAAACTTCGAAAAGCTAATGATATAAATGGTATAACGGATTTGGATCAATTCGTTGAGCCGCACGACCACCATGCCATGGGTCCCGGGTTCGAGACCAGGTCTCCCCGTGAGCTTTTATTAAGAAATTAAAATAATCCACTCCGTCTCTGGGCTGTTGTCTAGCTCGCAGCAATGCAAAAACAAGACTTTCAAGTTTCCCCACTTCCCTTACCCTAAATACCTTCCGGCCAAAACCATGCTAACGCATCAAAGGGTTGTCCCCTAGGATTTGTTCACATCGTATAAAAAAACATATGTAGAACAAAGAAAATGTTCCGACATAATAAATATAAAAATTTAATAAAAGTACTCACCTGGACTGTACAAATTAGCCAATTCCTGAGCACCTTTGTGTTGGGGACCCCATCTTACAGATTTTTTAGTGTACCCATTTGTTTCCATAGAAGAGTTACCATTAGGATCATCCTCCAACATAGAATTTTCCAATATTTCTTGATCTGTTTTGATTGGTGTCTAGAAAAAACAAAACCTACTTTTAATAAGAAAGCCGCTCAAGTTGAGTGCGAATAACTTTCGAGTTGTACGACAAACAGTGGTTTTTATTTATTTAGTTATTATAGTAATATAAAATAGTAATAATAGTAATTTTCTTAAACAATGGTTTAGAACACACTCACCATGTAATGGCTTTCGTCCATATTTAAGTCTCTTAATATTTTACGCAAAACCAAAATTAAGATCCTTAAAATCGGAACCCAATGTGTCACGATTTCCTTTACACTTGCTTTACAAGAATGAATCCAGCTATCTGTAATTCAAAGCAAGGCAGTACGCAGTACACTAGGTATATTACTACTCCGAATCCTGCCTGAGTCTCCATATGGATGGAACTTTAAAATTATCCACGGGAAATTTAACAGCCGGCATACGTTAATTCTCAGAGCGACTGATGTGAGCTAACAGCTTTTACTCAAGGGCTTTATGATTTATTAAATGAATAGAAAATAATTAGAACTAATAAGGGCAAACTGTATGTACATTTTTGCGCAATACACTAGGTATGTCCTTTATAACAGTTGTAAATGTTCTCACGAAGTAAACGAGATGAATTGATTTTTAACGTTATTCTGTTCCGGCATGTGGCTGAACTGGGTGAACTGAATAACAGATCTCTGGCGCCAACATTCTCAAAGGTGTTTACTTTGACAGTAAGCTTTTAAATTTGATTTGTCATATACACATTAAGTAAGTCAAATCAATAAATTTACTGTAATCGATATTTTTATGGAAAATTAAACAGGGAATCCAGACAGGTAAAGTTACTGTGGAGCGCAGTCTAGGCATAGAAGATTTATTGAACTGAAATGGAACTATAGTAGTAACAGCTATCTTCATAAACCCAAATTTGCACAGCATCTGCAAAATTCAACTGAGTAATGTAAATTATTGATGAATAATGCATTTACTACTCGGAAAATAGAATAATACTCAGTTCATTATCGTAGTGTACCAGAATCAGTTAGTTTTTAAACGCAAATAGTGGGGGACTAAACACAAATTTATTTAAAACCTGTCTGAGACATTTCGCATTAACACAAGGCGTACTTATGGTATTCTCCAGACTTCTCCACATTGTGCTCTAGATATCTTCTTTAACTAAATAAGAACTTAGAAAACGAATGATCTTTATGCAGCGGACATCACAAACTACCAATTAAGCCACAAATAAAATTAGCAGGTTATAAACTAAGAGAAGAAAGTGTTTAGTACCAATTAACTCCAGATAGAGCAGATTCTGTCTGGTCTGACTTTACGAGGTGACATCATTATCTGCAGTCAACAGGAAGCATAAAGTTATTCAGTGAAATCCCAGCAATTTGCGACATTTTCACAGATGTTATCGCATTTGTACAGCTAATTTAGTCTTTACAATCTCACAGATTCTTGTTGATTACTTACTGTTCCGAATAACTTTTACGCAATTGTACGAGTACTAAAGAGAACTTCGTACTTTTCGCAGATGAATTTAAAGATGCTTCTTCCTATCGTTTTGAGTATGTGCTCGTAGTACCCTTTTTATGATGTTGTAATAAGTTAAGTTTAGGGTGCCATAATTCAAAAGGTAAAATCAGACCCCTCATTGTGAGACCCGTGTGTCTGTTCATCTGTCTAACTGTCATAAGAAAATAATTTTAGGAATTCCTAAATCTATCATCTAAAAATTTGTCTTTACATCAATCCAGAATTAAGCTTCTAAAAATATCTTTTGTGTGTTTAGGGAGAGGAAGGCATATTAGACGTTGCGTGTGCAGTAATTGAGGTTCAAATAAGAGGGTTACAAACCTAGCTTCCATATCCCAGAAAGAGTGCCGATCTTTGAAGCGTCCTAAGAGTGCATTTCTATAGCGCACAGATTTTCTCCGACATGCTCTGACTGGCACAGGCGTTTATCTCCTTCTTTGTTACAGTTAAAGATTTGGCGCAAAACCGTATCAAGTAGAGAATTGGTTTATTGGATGCGCTATTCTTCAGAAGCGGTTAAAGGAACCATAGATAGAGTGAGAAAGGGAGGGGAGGGCCATTGAGGGTCTAAATCAGGGGTGGCCAACCCAAATAAACTTGCGGGCCACTTTGGAAATGCATCATAACTCCGCGGGCCGCATATAAAATTATATATCCCCATATTAGATTTTGACTCACCATAGACATTTTTTGGGGTGAAAAATTGAAACATAATGAGTTATTATTATTGTGTTTACTATCATTCTTACATGTAAACATAGCTAATATAATATAATTATACTAAATGCACATTGTAAAGAAATAGATAACACTAAAAATGAAATCATTAAAAAATATTTGTTTTACTAGTGCGATATTTGTTTCTGCACTCTTTCAATTAGCTTTTGCAAATCGATCTCAATTTGGGTATTTGCACATCGTAATTGGTGTTGTAGATTAGCGTCCGTTATGTTTGAGCGTGTTTTGTTTTTGGTCAATTTCATTTTCGAAAAAAACGATTCGCAGGTGTAAGTTGAACCAAAAGCGCTAACAACTTTTTGCGCCAGATAAATAAAACAGGAAATATCTGTCATATATTGGCAAGAATATTATTTTAAAATCAAAGATAATTTTTTCTCATAATTTCGACAGTTATGTTTGAATACATGGATACACAAATAATGTATTTATTTAATACATTGGTTTTCACTTCTTTGGCCATTATAAAATAAATATATTTTGTAAAAGTGTGATAAATCTCGCGGGTCGGAAAAATGGTCAAGGCGGGCCGCGGGTTGGCCACCCCTGGTCTAAATAGTTGGCATTTTATCAATTTTTTTTGGTTGCATAGTTTTAGAGATGTTAGTGAACATCTTCATTTCAAGCTCCTTAACCAACGACCCCCCCCCCTTACCGCGAAAAGTAAGCGAACAAAAATCTGCGAATATGTAAGTAATTGATAACTAAGCACAGATAACTGAGAACTGAACTAGTCGTAGCTGGAGATGCTAATTCTAATTGATCATTATCAAGACTCTGTAAAAAAAATATTATGCTTTTATTTGTATAATTTTTAATGTCAATGCTTTGTGTAGATTTTTAAAATACATATTTTTATAATTATCAGTAGTCATTATGATTATCTACATGATAATAGGATTTGCGGCTTTGGAGGATTGAATAATGTCATTTTGCCCCTTACTAATGATATTATTGAGTGCACTTTAAACAGGTCAATAAATAAGATATTTCTCTTGACAAGATTGAATGTGTTGGCGAGACCTGACACTAAAAATATCTAAATTTTATACACATTTATAACTTTTACGGCTTTAATGGCATACCCCATGTAGAATATAACAAAAGGTGCATGAATGGCCCAAGCTTGTGCTTATCCTTCTTAACCCTGGACCTAACATCGAAGTATGGTACAAGGTTGGGGAATGATGACAACTTCGTAGTAGCCCTGGCATTGAACAGTGACCCAAGGCCTGTACTAAAACTAAACCCATGGGTGGCTCTGAAATTTTTCCCAAGGGTAGTATTATAACTAGGCCCAATGCTATGGTCCAAATCTGATATTGAAAGCTGACCCAACCCTGGCTATGCTCTGGTCAGAGAATGGTTCTAAGGTGTTAATCAAGCTTTGCTATAAGAAATAAAAGATTACATTATTTCTTTTATTTTA
Organism: Leptarthrus brevirostris; assembly: GCA_964036015.1. Lineage (NCBI taxonomy): Eukaryota > Metazoa > Arthropoda > Insecta > Diptera > Asilidae > Leptarthrus > Leptarthrus brevirostris. Next base: position 24,428,332 of record OZ038375.1, on the reverse strand, counting down.
TTTAGCAATGAATTTAATTTATTAGTGATACCATTACCATTTTTCACAAGATATTCAAGTTCCCTTATTCTCTATACCTTAAGTCCCTTCCGGCCGAAGCCGTGCATGCATCATAGGGTTGTCCCCTGGGTTTTGTCTACATCATAAAAAAATAGATAATCACAAAGAAGGCCATTAATAGATTGACATTAATATTTAACATATTTATCGATTGTTCATAAAGACGCCACTTAGCCAACTGATTGCATTTTTAGTTTTAATACGCTTCAAAAATATACGTTAAAACCAAGGCGAATAGTTGCAGTGCGTCTTTATGTTCGTCCACGTAATCTGCAAATTGCACGCTGGTATATCAAGAGGACGTAACACACTGTTACCAAGAATTTCGTACGAGTTTTTTTATTCTCACAATGTTTTTTATGATACTAAATCAATCTAAAAATTAACTAAATATTAACATATACAGCTTTCTCTCAATACCTAATTCACAATTTATAAATTACACATAAAGCAAGATCTTTGTTTACTTATAGTATGTAGCATTACATATAAATATTGAAAGAGACTGGCCTAAAATGGAGCAGCGACTGCAAGTCCAGAAATTGGTAGCTAAAATTTGGTTCTGCTATGAATGGTAGTTCTTGGTTTTCTAGTCCACGCCTTTACCTGTGCAAAACCTCAAAAGACAGGGATTGATTTTTCACGCCCACGGACTGAAAAATCAAGCCTTGACTTAGGCGAAGACTAGAGAACCCAGGACTGGCAACCATGGCACAGTCAAAGCATTGCTAAACCTTAGCCAGAGAATAACAAACCAGGGTATGATTTTTAAGCGGTCATTCGCATTAGCCTTCGATCAAGCTTATCAAGCCTGTACTTTCCTTAATCGGTTGTTTCTAAAACATAGACCAAAATCCCAACCTGGGGCCTTATTACGAAACACGAAAACTAAACGAATTTCCAGTCTAAGCACATTTTAAAATAAAAAAGTGCATGTAAAAATTTATCTTGACTATAAATTCGTTTCGTTTTCGTGTTCTGTAATAAGGCCCCTGTATGGATGAACAATGATATCCTCTGCCAGATTAGAATAAAACATAGGCGATAGAAAACATTCTTAAGGGGGCAGTCTGGGTTTATAGCATATATTTTCGAGATTTTTTTTATAATAGAATTTATTTAAATGTTTCAATGTGTTTTGTACATACATATTTGTATATTTTTTTAATTTATGGCAACAAAATGGCGGTCATAAGAGAAACCTGTAAAAAACTGGTTGACAAGATATCGCGGGTCGGGAACGTCTGAAACAAAAAAACTAAAACTGTTTAAAAAAGGGTTGAAAACTAATAAATATTTATGATTCTAGTTCGGGCTGAAACTATAAATTGAAAATTTCAGCCCAATCGGTAAAATAGTTTTTTTTCAAAATCGTGTCAACCAGGTCAACAAACGTTGTTTCGAGAAAAACGCGTTAAATTGTGTACACACGAACCTTCTATTGTATCGCCTTATATACATATTTCTGGGGATTTCCGACCTAAATAAGAGTTTGTACACTAATTCTACATATACATATATACCTAGTACACGAAAATGATGTTTTTAGAAAATCGAATTTTTTGAAAAAATATACCCAGACTGCCCTCTTAAGGTAGCCTACGATAGTAAACTTACAAGCTTATCGTAGAGAATCGGCAAAAATCAAAAGCGAGATAAGAGAATCGACGAGATCAACTTGGCAGTCATTTTTGCTATTTGTTAAGCGTATATCCATTTAAAATTGAAAATCTGTACCAGATTTTCCTTTGATTCTATGTTGTTTGACTACTTTTAAATTAAACATGGTTGCAGTAGTACATTTGTAGTTCCTTAATGACTTCCTAAGTTACATTCATATCCGTAACGACTGAAAAGCAGAATTAGCCGGAGGAATTCTTTCAGTCAGTGAAAGTTTTAAGTTTTTAATCGCGTGACCTAGAGTCCTTGGTAGTACGGTGGTAGAAGCCAATACATGTTTTGATAAATTAATTTATCGAACACGACCTCGTATTTCTTTCGAGATTGTCAAGATAATATTTTTACACTTATAAATAACGTGCAAATTCGTCGGTGAAAGGTTGTCGTCCCCCAGTAATCGAAGAGACTATTACCAAACTACTTTCTCTCTGAAAATTTGGTCAGATAGAGAGGGTGGATATGTTTTTATTCGATTTTAATCGGTTATCTGTCCGTATAAGGTAATTTGTATATGTATTCTACATACCCCAATCACGCTGCAAGACGAAACTTCGGGTCGGCGCGCGGTAAATCGGAAATTGAAAACGAAAATGTTTAGTTACCGGACCACACCTGGCGCATAATTTTTGTTTTAAAAACCCTAGCCTTGGCTGAGAGACATAAAAATTTCTACAAAAGCTAAATTGAATCCCCTCCAACAACTAAAAATTGGTTTACTTACTTTATAAATTGAAAGGTCGCAAAGGTGTTAAAATAACTTCTTTGAATTTTAGAGCTCTTTAGTGCCTTGTAAACATACGCCAGCTGGGCAGACGTTCTTTTCGATTTTAACGCTATTTTTATATAGCATTTTAGGGCATCCCCTGACTTCCACAACTAAAGGAGGAACATCTTTTGACGGGTTCCTGTTTGCCTTAAACAGGAAGCAGCTTTCCTGAGAGTAACTTATCACGTTTATACCTTAGGTGTTCAACGAATTAGTAGCAGCAGTAAATTTTGATGACGTACAAGAAATATGTAATTAAAAGTAATTTATTTTGGAAAGATAATGTTTAATATTAATACTTTATTTCTTTTGAACAACAAGACAAAAACAAAAATTAAAATTTTCTTATCCCCCCTCTCGCTATAATTACTGCTTTTGTTGCGACATACTGCAAATAAATTAAGCGACTATCTCTTTAATCTTTTGAATATTTTTCCGAAGTTGTGATAGAGTAGGGTTAGAGAGATTTTAAGTAAGCCCAGCAATTTTCAATGGTGTTTAAATCTGGGGAATTTCCAGGCCAAGCAAGAATATTGAGATCTTCACCAGATAAAAAGTTTTTAATTAATGGCGAAGTGCGAGAAGGTTTATAAATTTGTAATGAGAACGGACATAAGCTAGGGAACTTATGTAGGGAAAAAGGACGTTAGACAAAATAAATTTATAAAATTTGGAGTCATCACTAGTTGAACAGTGGCCACAGAGTTGCTTGCTTTCTTCTGTACTGGATAGGACCCGAATCCAAATATGGATAACTAGATTAACTGTTTTCTTTTTAGAGTTCCGAACCTCAAAACGAAAAAAGGAACCCTTATAGGATCACTTCGTTGTCCGCCTGTCTGTCTGTCGCAGTCCTCCTTGTAACGTTCTCAAGCGACATTCATCGCTAAATATCACCTGTAATTTATTAAAGTTTTCATGTTTATTGACACTAACTAGATTTTTAAGAAAAAATATTGTTATTGCAATAATTTACATATTTTACCTTCTTTCAGTCATCAACTGTAAAATTACAATGAAACTTTACCAAAATTAGTCGCTTTTCCTTCATTAAGTACTTTCGTTAATTTTCGTTTTTTGCTGGGCTCTACATTTTATATGTACATATTAGCCTCATATAGCCTTCGTTGCAATGTCATCTTGGATATCCTTACTCCTTGGTCGTTTAGCTCCTTTAAAATTGTTTGAGCAGATGTTCTACGTTGTTGTAACACAGTTTGCAAAATTTTCCAGTCCACACTTTCTGAAGTTTTACTTTTCCACGAAAATTTTTCCGTTGACTTCTTGCAGATAGATGTTCACTTGCAAGAACTCTCGCTTCTCTGTCTACACTAGAGGAAGAAATATTTTCTTTTCTAGCGATTTCTCGGTGGGAATATATTTTAGTATTCAAAGAGCTTACTTTCTTTTTTCCCTCACTTATTAAAAGGGTCCTATTTTCGCAAAACTTGATAAATTCAAATCATTTTCAATACTGTTTTGATTTTAACAGCTTTTTAATTTTACGTTTATCAAATGTTTTGGACCACTGCACAATAGTTAAAATAGTCTTATGACTTTAAAGCTACTAATTAGCAATTTAATATCACTTTAAATGAACCTTACGCTTGGCCAATTGAGAACCAACTGAGACAGAAAAGGAACCTTTCCGGTACATCTTCACGTCTTACCTACTAAATGGATTCATATTGGATTTCCTGATTATTATATTTCCAAAAAGTAATTATGAATCCAAATTACCAAAAATGTAAATTCTTTAAAGGCTTTTAATGCACCAAACAGACACAATAAGAGACCTTTTTTATAAATCTTGAAGTGCGTCTAATTCGTTGAACACCTGCTGCGCACTCATATAAGCATCCTGTTTCTCCTTGACGTTCAAAGCGCTTTGATAAAATAAACCACTCCAAAATATTGTAAAAGTTCTCCAGCTGTCCAACTAGAAACTTTTCCAAGCCTTTTTCTCCCTTTTCTCCTTTTTTCAAGTCTCTTCCTCCTTTTTGCGGCGTTCCACAGGGCTCATTAATTGATCCACTATTAATCAGTGTGCTCATAAATGATTCCCAGACCATTATAGAGGACGGGTCAATTCATACGTATGCTGTTGATGTCCATTTCTATCTAAGTCTCCAAAGATTTGAACATACATATGTCATCATTTAGATTTCATTAACTTTAATGAACTTGCCATTCGAATACACATTGGAATATGATGAAAAAAACAGGATAAGTCCGAGTTTGACTTGCGCACCAAGGGTTTTGTAATATTTTTTCATGTGATATAACTACAAATTAACTATTTTCGGATTTTTTCCTTTACTAGTGCTGTGAGACCATGCTTCCAGCTAAATTTCATTATTCTAGGTCAAAGTGCAGTACCCTATAGGTTTTAATTTATTGCGACAGACAGACAAGCGGACAACGACGTGATCCTATAAGGGTTCCGTTTTTCGTTTTGAGGTACGGAACTCTAAAAAGAAAACTGTTAATCTATTTATCGATGTTTTGATTCGGGTCCTATTGACTACGTATAAGAGAGTACAGAAGAAAGTAATCAGCTAGTTCTACTCCCGCGCCGCAACGCTTGGAGTGGCTTGCAATGGTTAGCCGTAGAATTTTAGATCTGCAAATTCGATCTTCTATGATCTATGTATTGAATTAAACTTAAGTAATAATCCTTACTAATCCGTAAGGTAATCCTACTTAAAGAAATAACCGTAAAGAACGTCAAGAGTGAATTCCGGTTTTGATCTGTCAGCGTAGTACTCCCCAGCCAATAAGAATCTTTAAAATGTGAAACTAACCCCCAACCAACATCATGGCTTAGTTATAAAGTAACTGAGGAAGTTCTTGCAAATCGCATATTGATTAAGCCTCAAAAGTGTGAGAAATCAATGGCATTCCTTATATTACATAGCCATACTAACATTAATTTGATGCTCCTTACCAGACAGACATTAATATGAACCAAAAGTGGATCACCATACGCATAAAATCGTCAAGGCAACAGACAAGAAGTAGAGATTCGATTATTATGAAATAAGCTAGCACCTGTTTCAGTCTATTTCAATTTTAATAAGTAATCTGTCTGCATACGTAATTTAAGATAAGCAATTTTTCAAGACTAGCCTGGCCCTTCGTTTGAATTTGTGAATATCGAATTTGTCTCAAGTCCCAACAATTTTAGTCACATAAACATAATCAAACGAAAGCATCAAACATGAATGGAAAGCTTTGATCTCTCCCCTTGCTGTAAAGGCATGTATACGTCATCATATACTCAAGTCTCAAGATTAAATGATGCAACTTTTATAACTTTAAGAATGCAGTAAGAGTCATTTCCCTGTTCTTGTTTCCATGAAATCTATAAAGAGATCTTAACGTTTTTGTATTATTACTCTTGTATAGCAGCACCATTTAAGGACTAGAAGTAGAGGCCAAGATTTTCGTTTATTGAATGGGTTTGAAGAAGAGAGACCTAAGCAACAGTTGTATCACAGTACCAAAATCAATAGCAATAACAAATTACCCGAAAGAAAAACACGTCAACCTTAATGAAATTTCAAATGTCGACTGTACTTACCGTTGACAGAAATGTTGTTGAGATTTTGATAGCCGGCGCCGAAGTTTGGCATAGTGTTGTCGGTTGATCAGGCATTTTGTTATTCTCCTGGCGTCTTGAACAGGGTGGCAGCGATATTATATCCATTTTCTCTGTGCGAAACAATCAATTAGTTCTTAGCACATTTTTTGGTCGCGCTGCGCTGGTCATAAATAGCTGATAACACTTTAGTGTCTTTTCAGTAGTAGGGCTATGTATACACAGGCAACAAAGGCTCATTCCTTGCCAAAATAATTGTTGACACCACTTAGCAAATCAATAAAAAAGTTCTAAAGGTACCAAGTTCGCAAATTTGATTTGGTTTACTTAAATTCCGGAGAGAACGTAAAACTATCGGAATCCTAATCACACGATATGATGGTCTCATAAATCTGAAGATGCTGCGGAATCGAATTCTATTTGAATTCCTCTCATTACAGTAGTTATCAATCACAAAGTCTATTTTAGCACCAAAGCACCACATTAAAATTTATTGCCCTAGCGGAGATTTTCAATCATCGCAAATATATATTATCATTCCGAGCCCGAGAGATAGAAGTCATAAAAATTATTTAGAAGATATTCAACTTTGGGCAAGTTGCCGAGCACTAACAATAGAGGAACGCTTAGTAAAGAAAATTTGTCAACTTAATCGAAGAAGGAATCGACCAAGTGCCAAAAACATTTTCAACGAAAAGCACTTGCCCTGGCGATCGGACTCAAGTTCTGACACATACTGACCTAGTGAGTAACTCTTAGTCTGGCCGATGCACTACTTGAGTAAATTACAACGTGAGCTTAACAACGGTCATGCGGACTTCTTGTTTGGTGGAGGCCCAGAAGATGTCCCAAGATACACTAAAAACAATAACGACGTCATCGCTAGACACCTTAGTTGATTGCGTGCCGTATCAGAGCTTTTCATGTTAAATCCCAATGAACATACTAAAGGAGCCGGCTGCTATTATTTCCTTGGCGAATACGATTATGCGAGGAAATGGACTTTTTGGTTATTGAGCTCAGTTCATTCCCTATGTTACCATCCGGAAATTCCCAATATTTACCTAAATGTGCTAACATTTAATGAAATATTGTTTAATAGCATTAACTGCAGCCAAGGATTTGCATATACAGAAACTTATTGATTTTAAGTTCGCACAAGTCGCGCTTCGAGTTACTACTCCTTAACGGAAAGAGGTCCTTTTTGTCGTACCGTACAGTGTCTTACAAATTCGTAATCTACATAAAAACAGAATTTCTATAACCAAAATTTATTACCTTAGCCACTGCGCCTTAATAATTAATTTAGGAAAAAGTGAGTTTATTATAAAAATATAATTTCTTAAACAAATATATTTTATGACGTTTCTGGAATGCCAAACTAGCAGGACACGTCACATAGATTATTTTTTTATGAAAATGCATAGCTTGTTAAGCTTAGTTTACACTTAGGTATTTGTATCGGATTTATATGAGTTTCAAGTAAAGATGCACGCAAAGGTATGTATATGATATCTTAGGTGTATCACTACGACTATAGTATGATACTCTATCTGCATGTTTTGCCAATTGTAATCGTATCTTAAAATTAAGCAACCCGTGCAATATTCAACAATGGATTAGTGGTTCTACAAAGCACTTATAAAACCTAAAAAAAACTCAAGGAGCGATTCTGACTACTCAGCTTATCTGAGCTTCGAAGCCAATTATACAGAGCTCCAGGGCCGTAGAGACAAAATGCGGGCCCGGGGGGTACCACATACGGGCCTGCGCGAAAGGAATTTCGGGCCCGGGACTAAGTGTTTACAGGCTCATATACAATCGACTTTAAATTTAAAATCTGTCTAGTATATTACACTTTTTCGATCGTAAAACATTTATATATATAATTAAAATAGAAAAAATTTTCTGTTGATGACTTAGATGACGGGGCCCCATTTGAAAGCCCGGGCCCGGGGGATTTACCTCCTTCGCCCCTCCCTCTCGGCGGCCCTGCAGAGCTATTGAAACCATTACTTTTTTGGATAGAATCAAATTAATTTTACATAACTTGCCAAGGCAGTTCTGGAAAATTGTTAATTCCCAATTGCGACGAATATCCCTCAATATGTATAGAGAAAAGTAATGATTCTCCGACGACTGCTAACCTCTTCGATTACTTTCGTAAGACTGCAGTCTTAGAAATTGACTATGATATTTATGTTAAGAATTTTGTACACATCTGACGAGACTTCCGATTTTTCTCGAATCCAAACAGTTTGTATTTAACGAAGCTACCGTCCTAAAGCACTTATCGAATTTGGCTAATAGTTCCTCGAGTGGTATTGTTGGAGTTCCAGCTTTTCTGAAAAGATGCAGCTCGTCCCTTGCTTTTGTTCTTTGTCACATATTTAATTTATCTATTTATTGTGAAGTAATCTGTGATCATAAGAAATGCAGCAACATTTCAAATTATCGACCAATTGCTAATTTATGTTGTATTGCTAACAATTTTTAAGCCTTGTTTTACTACATTCTGAAAATTTCACTGTAAACATTTTTTGGGTTCCTTCCAGCATGGTTTTATGAAGGATAAATCTACCATATCTAACATTCTCTAACTTCTGTATTCCTTCTATTAAAGCTAGTATGCAAGTCGACTGTATTTTGACGATCTTATAACAATGCCTTCAACAAAATTAATCAGAGAGTTCTCATTCATAAGTTCTCTATTCTTGTATTTCTATCTGTCATCGTTAACCGGATATGTTCTTATCTATTAGATCGTACGCAAAGTGTTTTATTTCTCTAAAATTTCTCTTTCTAAAAAGTACCTCAGGCGTCCATTAGGGCAGCCATCTAGGACCTTTGCTATTCATCATTTACATTAATGATGTATTTACGATTATTACTTACTCGAAATTTCTTTGTAATACTGAGACGTAGAAATTTTCCGTCCGCATCATAATTGTGAAACGGCTCTTGTAAAATTGTCAACTGAAGTTCATTAAAGCTTGGATAAGGATGAGGTCGTTGCTCTGGTGTTGTTTGACTTTTCTAAAGCTTTTTACAGGATCAATCACGATAAAATGTTGGGCGAATTGGTGGATCTCTTTAGTTTTTCTTCGTCTGCCGTTGGTAATTTATCTACCCTATTAAGACTTAGTGCTGGTGTTCCTCAAGGCTCTGTTCTTGGAACACTTTTATTTTGTATTTTTATTAATGGTCTCCCTAGCGTAGTTAAGGGCGGGAAATTGCGAATAATGTCCAAGTTTATTTGAGTAGACTGATAGGATTGATCGAAAATTGCATTGTTAGGATGAATGATGCCTCCATACGCGGATCAACTGAAACTTATTTCACTGGACACTCTTGAAAGTAAGCGCAGCAACTTCGGAATTGTTTTTGCTTTTCTCCTGCATTGTTGGGATTTTTAATTTATCGACTCCGGCTTTTTTCGAAATTCACTTTCAATTGTAGGTTCACTTGCAATCGTTGTCTCGAATAGGGTGAAGTTCTTTTCCCGCCCCATGCCCCACGAGGGGTTATGAGAACCAGAGAGAGGGATTCCAACTCACCCCTTGAGAAATTAGAATGTCTTCCATATTCCTCACCAGCGCACAAATTATGGTATGTACGTACAAGGCTATCTGGCATTAGTTATAGTAATCAGAATCTTGATGAATCTCAAATGAATAAATAAACTCAGTCTATTCTCGAAGATGTTCGACTACTGTGTAGTCTTATAAAACTTTCTTTAAGGGTTCCGTACCTAAAACGTATCTATCTGCTATCTATTTGAAATGTCGTATAAACTAAACATTTTTTCGAAATAACCTACTTTACCTACTTTAGCTTACAACTTTCTCATGGTCTTGATCATATAAGTTTATTAGAATAATTAGCTCAATCGGTTATAGATAATCGCTGGAAATTTGGAAGTTGAAGTTGGGATCTGGAGGAAGGGTGTAAATTTGGCGAAACATTTCTATGCCCCTCCCTGCCCCCTCCCTCGCATACCACCTCTACCCTTATTCTGGAGAAGGCAGATTATAGGGGACTATTTGTACACAAAATTATAATTTGCCTTTTACAGAATATTTGAAGAAGACTTTTTGTACAGGGTCAAGGTGGATATCATCCCCTCACCCACCCCCCAATTCTGACGAATTTAAATAAGAATGCGGTCTTTAAGAAACGTATTTCGGAGTTTGAAGAATGCGATTTTCAAGCTCCAAAAAAATATGATGGAGGTCTGAGGGCATCCTACATATTGTAACGTGCACGAGGTAGGCCACGAAAAGGGCCTGTAATGCGCGTGTCCCAGGTGGCCAGAAATCAAGAAAAGGAAATGCCAAACGGGGAAAGTCAAGGACGACTCGAACCCATGGTGAATATATGAGGTGAAAATGTGTAACGGAAATATCTAGCACTAAGTGACTGAACTCTCTAGAATTAAGCTAAGTAGTATAAATAGGGCTGAGCAGTAGCCTAGGTAGTTTCAGTCGTGATTTAGACTGCGAAGTGTTTAAATGGGATAGTGCGAATAGTATTTGTACTTTAATCAGCGAAGTGATAAGTGTTAATTAGAAAAGTGAAATGTTATATGTATTGTGAAGAAAACGTGTAAAGGAAATTGTGAAATGAACTAATTAAGTGAAGTGAATGCAACTATGAACGTTTGAATTGAAAATAAGTGTCTTAATTAATCCGTCGAGCCCGAAGAGCCCCATTTACGTTACAATATACACTTGTTCAGAATGTCCCCAACAACAACATATTTCAAGGTCAAGGTCATCGGAGGGTTGTAAGCTAGTATAGGTAATTACCCAATTTTTATTTATACCGTGTGAGGTATCATTTTTAATGATTCAAACCATTTTTTTTGTAATTTTAAGCCGCATTAGTTCCTGTTTTATGTCCACAAATGTTCCTTCTTATCTCCGAAGTTAGCAAGAAAAAAAATCTGAAACAATCCGGTATTTTACAGGATAAATTAAATTTCAGACATTTATAGTTTCTCATAAATTTTTTCTTTATTATTATACGGAACCCTCGGTGCAGTGTGACTCGCATCTGGCCGGTTTAAATGTTGTAATTTACGTATATCTATCTATCTATATCTCCATATACTTATATATAAAAATGAATGTGTGCATATGTGTGTTCCAGCATAGCTCTGAAATGGCTGGAGCAATATATGTACACTACACTTAGTACACTTCTTAACTACAATCTAAAAAAATTCTGCTAGGGTAAGCCACCGCTATCACCCCTGCGGGGTCAGAAGGGAATTAAATGTAAAAATAAATGAAGACGATCGATCTTAGTGTCGAATCCATAGTTTTCGGTATCGCTGAGATGAATAATGACACTTCCGATGCCGTTTAAGTTTAAGTTTGTTCAGAATTGTATACAATTATCACTACTAATATGATAAATGCGAAAGTTAGTGTAAAACCAAAAGTGCACACCCCTTTAAGAGATATTCTTATTACTTGCATCCGTGAAATAATAGACGGAGTTACATCTGATCCCTTCGAAATAAATACCGGTGTGCCTCAGGATTCAATTCTTTCACCAACCTTATTTCTTCTTTGTATTAATGACCTTTAATCTCTCATTCGAAATCCTATTCATAGTTTCATCAACGACAGCACAATTCATGACGCGTGCTCTCTGGGTTCTGTAATGAATTCTCGTAGGAACGCTACAGAAACCAACCGGAGTGCATGTTTGGATGATTAAACAACGACATTTCTATGATCCTCGCTTGGGGCAGAGCAAATCGTACTATGTTTAATGTATCCAAAGCTCAATGCGGTTCATTGTCTTTTAAAAAATGCCCAGTCTACCCTCAACCTATTTCAGTCGAGGAGTGAATATGTATATCCAATTCGCACTCTCTAGACAACTTGAGTTTTGAGATATTCAACAATCTTAGCTGGACCGAACTTACATATATTTTCAAGAAGCTATGCTAAAGTTGAATACTTGTAAAATGACCCAAGTTATAATTACTTTTATCGAAATTGGTTTCCTTTTTTGGGTGCCTTAATAGCCGCTGCCATAAAATATGTTATACCCATCTGCTCGTACTTACGTTGTGGCGATAAAAGCAGCTGGTGTTGCTAGGTATAATAAAACACATCACTTGTAGAACATTGTTAACGGGTTTTCTGTCGTTATTCACTTATATTTTAAAATACCAGTCACTAGCCGAATTACAAGTTCACTGAATATTAAAATTTTATTAGTTACTGTTATGATATAGAAGAAAAAACGTTAGTCTTGAACTAAATTGCTCAAGACTCCACTATCAACTTTCGGAGCTTTGGGCTTATTGGATATTCTTCGTTGTTGTGTAATATCATTTAGTTGTTGGAGAATCTCCTATCTCTCGATCGAAAATAAGCCCCTGTGCAGTGCCACAAAATTCTGCGTTGGAAAGCCTTAAGCCTTTGGGCTATTATTAGAGATACTTGAAACCAGTTAACAAAACCATAAGTAATGGTTGGTCTGATTAGTTGTTTCTATATCAGCAGCTTTGCTCTGGAGTTGAGGCTTGAGTCCTATGCTTTGTGTGCTTTTTGAAGGGCTATTTTTCCTTGTGGGTTTGGCTTGAATAGGTTGTTGATGTTCAAGCCCACGTACTTTATATCAGTTTTAACAGATATAATCTGTCCTCTAGGCGGAGTTTCAGATGTTTTGCTCTTCTGGCGATCTCCGGATGCCCTATGCTATGCGTGTTTCTTATGCAAAGCAGTTCTGTCTTATTGGTGTTTATTTTGATGCACCAAGTTTTTTAGTATTCGATAATTTCTTCTAGATGTAGTTTGACTTTGTCGAGGGCGTTGTATGGTATTTTGTCCTGGACGTAGACTAGGGTGTCGTTGGCATATTGTATTGCCCTAGAGTCTGTTGCTTCCAATGTGGGATGTGGGGAAAGTCCGATAGAAAAAAAATTATATGGCTTGGGACCTGTTATTGAGCCCTGGGGGACTCCTGAAAGTACATCTATTGTGTCGGAGACTTTACTGTCGATGGTAATGTCCACTTTTCTGTTTCTTAAAAGGTCAATGAAGTTCTTGATTATCTGGTCTGGGACATTATAGACTATTAGTTTAAAGATTAATTTTCAGTGCCAGACACTGTCGAAAACTTTTTCAATTTCTACAGCGGCTACGGCTATGCATTCCTTGGTTTTTAACTTATTCGTTACGTCACTGTGAAATTTAATCAAGGTGTGATTGGTGGAATGTTCCCTGCTGAAGCAGAGTTGGTAGACCGGATGACCTTTTCTGTGCACCAAACGCCTCAAACTTGATCGCAATTATTCTCTCCAGGACCGTGCCGACGTTAAAGAGCATCTGGATAGGTCTGAAGTTTTCCAGCACACAGGAGCTAGGTTTTTTTATGGGGATTAGTTTAGCTATTTTGTAGGCCTTGGAAAGATGCTGTTGTGATGAGAATATGTCGTCTGGTCCACAGGATTTCTTCCGGTTGAGCCTGTATTTGATGATTGTTTGTAGGTCTTCGAGTTTTATCCAGATCTCATCTGAGGAGTTCAACATGTTATTGTCCTATGTGAGAGATAGGTTTGGCTTGAATTCTCTGTTAAGATTGGTGTACTTTGCCATGAAGTTATTAACTTAATCGTCCACCTGAGTTGTCTTTAAAGGTTAACATGGATAGAGTTTGAATCTTTAAAAGATGCGAACAATCCATTGTCATCATTCGCAAACATTTGTAGGGTTTTTACACTTCAGACTTCACACAGTATACACTAGAATACAGCAACTTTTGGCATTAACACATGTCAAAACAAAAGGTTCAAAGAATGAAATTTACCTTTTAATTTATTTTAGAAAAATGTTTGGATATCTGACGAGGATACCGTATAAGCTACTATTGCGACCATCAAGCGTTCAGTGCTGCATAAGTGTTTCATCATCACAACGTGTAGCAGTCGCCCTTAGACCAAAAAAGCCGAAATCCCAGAAGAAAGATGTAAGATACTTTTTGTAAATGTTTATTACTTGATATTTTGTATTATATTTTTAGCCGCAATATTTTGCTGATTCAAAACACATTAGGGCAATTGGTGGCAAAGGAGGAGACGGTTGTATATCGTTCCTGCAGCTTTGGGCAAACGAAAAGGCTGGACCAGATGGCGGCGACGGCGGTAATGGAGGTCATGTTATACTTGAGGCTTCTACCGATGTTAGAAACTTAAACCATGTAATGACTATTATAAAAGGCGACGAGGGTGAAAAGGGCGGTAATAGGGACTGCCACGGCAAAAATGCTGATCATACAGTAATAAAAGTTCCTTTGGGCACAGTCGTACGAAATGCAACTGGAAAAGTTGTAGGAGACTTACACCGGAAAAAATTAATGTTTGTTGCAGCAAGAGGAGGTAGCGGTGGAAAGGGAAATCACTTTTTTGCATCTGATTTACAACAAACGCCGCAAATTTGTGAATACGGTGCTGTTGGAGAAGATGTCTCATACAAAATTGAGTTAAGAAGTATGGCACACATAGGCCTAATTGGATTGCCAAACGCAGGAAAAAGCACATTGCTAAGTGCAATTACTAGAGCACGTCCTAAAGTAGCTTCGTATCCGTTTACAACACTAAGGCCTCATATAGGAATAGTTCAATACGACGATTATGAGCAAATCGCAATAGCAGATCTTCCAGGACTTATTCCCGATTCTCATAAAAACAAAGGATTAGGAATACAATTTTTGAAGCACGCTGAAAGGTGCAATACTTTACTCTTTGTTATAGATGCATCGGAACAGGAGCCATGGACACATTATGAGGCACTTTTGTATGAGCTTGAACAATTCAGTCCTCTTTTAGCTAAAAGAGACAAAATGGTGTTAGCAAACAAAATTGATTTGCCAGGTGCTGAGGAGAATGTAAAACTTCTTAAGGAAAAACTTGATGTACCTGTCACGGGCATTAGTGCTAAGTTAGGAATAAATATTTCAAAAGTGCTGGAAGATATGCGCTTAGTTTACGATAAGCATAAGGTAGAAGAGCCAAGTGGTGAAGATTAATAATTTTGTTAAGTTTTTAATAAAAATTAATTTAAGAAATTATTTGGAAAGGTTTGTTTTACTTAGGACTTAACACATATTTAGATCTATTGAGGAATTCGATGGGGTGTAAGGGTAGCCTTAGACTTCTCAGACTATTAAATCTCTCACGGGAGTGTATGCGACCCCCAAAACAGCCATATTATGATGCTTAACGTACGCATCATATGAGTATCGGAGCATAGTGGCTTTTCGGACTCGGATATAAATCATCAGCTTGGAAAGCCGCTAGTCACATGCAAGCTGGAGATTACACAAGCATCCCTTAGGGTTGCGAATATCAGATGGCAAACTCGTTCCTAGTTCGCTTTATGAGGAGCATACAATTGATTTCGTCATAGGACTGAAAGCATTGTCATCTCGTGCTCTAGTCAAAAATATTTTTGGGCTCTCCGTGAACTAGTTTTTATTGGTGACAGAGTTCTAGCTCGGCTCATCAGGGGCTCCTAGTCAGCTTCTTATTCTCTTTTTAATGGTTAAATAGGATTAAGCGCAAAGCCTCAACTGTGGTATCACACTGACCTTCCTTCCCAGATAGGCAACCTAACCTACTACTTTAGATGCAATTTTAAATAGTTTTGGGTTGTTAGGATTAAGCTAGTGACAAAAGTTTCTTAAAAAACCCGAATTCCATTGAATCAAAGTACCAACTAGTCATGAGATTCCTGGGTATTGGCTTGATCAGTGTGTTTGATCAATTTTAATTGTAGTTTGGGCTAAGTGAGCGTATTGTTTACCAGTTTAATGGGCAATTTAAGTGATTCAAACTTTACTTGGTTTTCTTTGCTTTAGCCCACATGAATCTTTAAAACTACTCCGCTGTTTGTTTTTAAAAACAACCCCAAAGAATTTCTTCCCCAGAAGCTAGCACAAACACATAATTTACAAATAAAATTAAAAATTTATTAAATTTCTTAAATCTATAAACATTAAGCTGAAATTAGCAGCCGTCTTCTGCAGTCGGAAGCCAAAACGCCATATTTGTACAAGCAGACGCAAGCATCATATACTTCGGATTGAATTGAATGCACTGCACGGGCCCCGGATGGTCACCATTTAGTACACAAACCTTATAGCCAGTATCAGCATTCCATACGTGTACGCGGCCATCTGTACTGCCCGAGAAGATAAACTGGGAATCTGGACTGAATGAAGCTTCGATAGGTGTTCCCTTGTTGTTCGGATATCCAGTAAACGTCTGAAGCGGTGTCCCGTGAAAGGCATCTACTAACCGAATTATAGATCCATTCGTGCTTATCAGAATGGTCTTTCCATCTCTCGAGAATTTTAATCCGGTCCAGTCGCATTCTTTCTCCTGGTTTAGTTTGAATGTAACAAATGGGCCTTTGTCAAATGATCGTAAATCATAAAGTTTAATACTTTCTGAATTGACACCAGCAGCAAATATAAGTCCTTCGGGATCATAAGCGGCAATCGGTCTTCCCGAAAGATGCATAAGCCCTTGACAATTTGGCGAACGCAAATCCCACAAGCGAAGTGTTTTATCCAAGGAACCTGACAAAAATGTATCCTCTACGGGAGAAATACATAAAGAAATAACTTTTTTCGTATGTCCCGGAAAATATCTGAGATATTTGTTGTCATGTAAACTGAGGTAACGAATTGTGTCATCAACCTTTGTAGAACTATGGATAGCGGTATTGTTTCCATGTGTAAAGTGAATTAGGTCTACTCCGTACTTCTTCGAATTCACCGTCCGTGATTGTGTACCTTTTTCACAGTCATAAATAACAATCTGATCGTCTTCGCTACAGGAAATTAGATGTTCGCCATTCGGTGAAAAGTCAATAGCATTTATTTTGTCCGTGTTTTCTCGAAACACTTTTGCAACCTTAAAACTTCTAACGACAGGATCTATTAATTTCATCTTCATCTTGACTATTTGTTATTTAGTATTTTATTCACAGAAAGTCTTTTCTACTTTTTTCAGATAGACTAATTCGCTTTACCAATAAAAACTCCCTACACGCAAAATATAGTTTTGACAGCTGAACGAGAAATCGTAAATTGCGCTTGATGAGGTGAAATTGGTGAGTAGGCAGTTCGGTTTATTACCGAAAATCTTGTAAAGACATTAGGAAACATTACTTTTTATACAACAACGATATCCAAAAGCTTGTCAGCAGTAATTCAAAGCACATAGTTGTAAATAAAAAATCCATTAACAAAAAAAAAATTGAACCAAATATTTTGTTATTTGCTATTTTAATTTTGTCAGCTATTTCAAACGAATTCAACTTTTGTGGTCTGGTGTGCGCCTTGGCTAAGAAATGTCAAAACTGTCAAAAGTCTCTTTATTTTTATTCTTCCTGCCATCAGACCTTTTTCGGATAAGGGAAACGTGTTTGCCTGCTAGCATTAAGTAATTTGCACTGGAGTTGTGAAATATTGTTTACAATAACTAAAGGTAAGATTATACATTAACTTCATTAAATATATTTGCACAATTATTGTGTAAATTTTTAATATTTGGAACCATTGCTTGTCCTACTTTTTTAATGTTTTGGAAAAAAGGTCAACCAACGTCTAGCTTTCGTGGCTAAAGACGGGATCACTAGGAACAAAGTTTTACATTAGCCTCTCATAAACTAATAAACTATTAGATTACTTTGAAATAACCGGCTATTATTCTCACTTAACCTAAATATGTTATTTTTGGTGTTTCTAATCATTTAGACTTAAAAAAAAGCTTCTACTTTAGAAACCGTAGCTCTCTTAAATCTAAAGAAAGTTCAAATTCCGCTAACATTTTTTTAAATAATTGCAGTGTAGTGCAATATTTTGTAAAATTGAATCATCTATGCTAAGCGAAATGAACAGGATTTATAATGTTTTACGTAAGCACTTCTTATTTCGTGGAGGTAAATGAAGCCTTGAGAAGAGAAAGTTTAACCATTGCATAAATGCTAATCCCAAGCAATAAACTCTTGATTTTATTGCAGTTCCTTCTGGTATTAATTATAATTGCAATTCTACGTTCTTTAATTCAATTCAATTCATTTAATAGCAATAACACTAGCCTACAAATCTTAAATTTAAAAAAGTATTCTTAAAGTAAAGCAGTTTTTTTTTATTAATTTTCACATGCTGAATATGAGAATAATAATTACATTTTTAAATTAATTTGTTTATTAGGAAAAAATTGCTTTTTGCAAAATTTAGAAGAAATCCTAACGTTGTTCTATTCATGAGCAGAATTGCGACGGGGTTTTTTTCGCTGCCTTGTATTCTGCTTCTGTAACAACTGGATTAACATTCCAGCAATAATTTGCAACATTGAAACGTTCCACTTGCGCTGATATCGTTTTCCCATGTTCATCGCTAAAAGTACCACAGTTGTACGGAAAGAAGTCAGAATGAACATGTTTTCAAGGACATATTACAACCCAGTTCTGGATATGATGATAGCATATTTTCGATAAGTTCAGTATAGTTGTCACTCCTCTTATTTCCCAAGAAGTTTTTTGCCACAAGGCGAAAATCGTCCGTTCACTTACTCCATGTTACGCAACCAATTTTGCTCTGCACTTGATATTTCTTATTCTGACTATTTAGAGAGAATTAAATCGACTTTGCGTGTTGAGCCTAAACAGTTCTGGAGGTTCGTATATTCTAAGCGCAATTGTGATGGCTACCCTTCCGTGTTAAGTTTTGGTGATGTCGAGAGCGACGACCCCCTGACGACTGCCAACCTATTTGGCGAATTTTTTGGCACCGCAGTTTTGACTACAGACTGATACTAGTGATAAGGATTTTACTCATATGACGAGGTTTGCACCGCCTACTCTTGAAACCAAAGACCTTGTGTTTGACGAGGATGCTGTGCTAAAGCATATTTCTGGATTGGCTGATAGTTTCTCGTGCGTTCCTGATCGTATCCTTGCTTGCTTTGTAAAAAAACTGTCGCTTGTTCCTGGTTTCTATACTTTGTCACTTATTTAACTTATCTATTTGTTGTGGTGTTTTTCCGAAATCTTGGAAAGCATCTGTCATCATTCCCCTACATAAGAAAGGTAGTAAAAAGGACATATCAAACGCCAATTTATGTTGTATTGGTAAAATGTTTGAGGCTCTGATGTGCAATGCTCTTAACTTCCACTGCAAATCTTTTCTAGGTTCCTTTCAGCATGGCTTCATGAAGGGTAGATCTACTACGACTAACTTGCTGGAATTCTCTAATTGCTGTATTTCTGCTATTGAAGCTGGCAAGCAGGTCGACTGCATTTTTACTGATTTTAGCAAGGCTTTTGACAGAATTAACCACTGTTTTTGTTCGTAAGTTGTCTTTTCTAGGGTTTCCATCAATTTTTGTTAATTGGATTCGTTCCTATCTGTCTGATCGCACGCAACGTGTGCTATTTCGAGGTTCACTTTCTAACGATATTTATGTTACCTCCGGTGTTCCTCAAGGAAGTCATCTAGGACCATTGCTTTTTATCATTTACATCAATGATGTATCCTTAATTCTCTCTACTTCCAGAATTCTATGTTACGCTAATGACGCCAAAATTTTCCGCGTTATTACAAGTGCGAATGACTGTGAACTATTAAACTCGGACTTAGACCCCTTTCATAATTGGTGTTCTACAAACTTTCTTCCCCTAAATATTAGCAAATGCACTACTATGTCATTCTATCGATCAAGGAATCCAGTGCACTTCGACTACACCTTACACGGTGGCTCCCTGAACAGACTTGACAAGACCATAGATTTAGGGGTCGTGCTAAATAAGACCTTTTCATTTGACGAACATATCAACACTATTGTAAACAAAGCTAATTCTGCTCTGGGCTTCGTCAAGCGATGGTCTAAGGAGTTTGATGGCCCATATATAACTAAACTCCTTTATTTTACGTTCATGAGACCTGGAGTATGCTAGTCCTGTGTGGTCTCCTTTTTATGCGACTCATATTAATCGTATTGAGGCTGTGCAGCGTAGATTCGTTAAATTCGCCCTTCGCGGCCTTCCTTGGACCGATCCTCTTCAGCTGCCTCCCTACGCTACTCGATTAAAGCTTATTTCATTGGAAGCAGACGCGACAACTCCAGAGTTGTTTTTGCCTTTGATTGCTTGCGAGGCGCGGTTGATTCCCCCCGAACTGCTGGGGGCTCTAGGTTTATCGATTTCCCAAAACCGCCCTAATTATGGTATGCAAGAGTCGATTACATCTGTGTCGTCTTTTTAATAATCATTATGAGCTTATTGATTTTCACTTATCCAGATCTCATCTGAAGAATCAGCTTTGTTAGGGTCACTTTTTCTTTTTCTTTGTAGTTATATTGTTATTTATTTTATTTTTTGTAGTAGTCAGTATTTGATGAATCTTAATAGTTAATCACTCTGATTCTGTGATTTATTTTGATATTTAATTTTACATTATATTTACTGTTTAGATTTCGTTGATTTGTAGTAGTCAGTATTTGGAGAATTTGTAAATAAATAAATAAATAAACCAGTTTCTAACAGGCTTTATTGTTGCATCTCGAGCCTAGAAGTTTTGCTTTGTTCTTTGGCAATTCTAAGCCCCTATCATTTAATTCAGTTTGCGTTATCCTTTGTGGCTGTGATGACACGGACGTGTAACGTAAATAAATGAATTTTGAATATTGGGGTCACTTGGGGGGTGGCAAATTAGAAAATTAAAAAAAAAGCTTTTCAAACTGTACCGTGTGACCTACGAATAAAGAACTGAAGGAAAGGCTCAACGCAAAATGTCGTGAAGCATTACACAAATACTGAAACACTTTCCACCACACGCACATATTCATCACGGCAGTAGTACATTTTTTCTTTCAAGTGGGGGTTCATTCTAAAATTATTTGGATAGTTAGTATTTTCAAATTTTCTTTTTTAATTGTCAATTCCATATGACATTTATATATTTTACTCTTGGGAATCTATAACAAAAATTAAATTATTTTAAACGCTTTAAACAATTATTAATTAATTTTGATAATTTATTGGCCTCTCAAAACCGAATATTTACGACGTCTCTGCATCAAAATCTACGAATAAAGAGCTAAAGGAAAGGCCCTAACTCGTAAAATTCGTATATGTGAATGAAGCAAAAAGCTTTTAGGCGAAGTGGAAGAGATGTGGGGGGATTTGTAGATTCGTCAATAAGAATAAGGCACCTGGGCTGTCATTTAATCGGAAATTTATTTTCCGATATCGAAAGTCGTGAAATTGTGCAGTTAAATAGATTTTTTGAACATAATTAGTTGTAAAAAACTGTTAAAAAGTGTGTGAAACAAACTATATTAAGTTGAAATGACTTGTGTAGTGCCAAACTGTGGAAATAAATTCCGTTGCCGACTGCCGGGAACATCTTTTTCGCTAAATATTTTAATGTAAATGTTAAGATAGCTCCATAGTAACACAACAAAAGCAAGTTCTAATGAAGTTTCAGTCAGAAAAGAAGAAACAATTAAATATTATTATTGTTTACAAGTTGTGTTCTTCTTGCAGTAAGTTGCGTATTTTGGTGCAGAGACGTCGTATATATTCGGTGTTGAGAGGCCAAAAAATTATCAAAATTAATTTGGTTATCAGTATTATAGAAATATTGTTTAAAGCGTTTAAAATAATTTAATTTCTGTTATAGATTCCCAAGAGTAAAATATATAAATGTCATATGGAATTGGTTAAATATTTTTTTATTTCTCAATTGAAAATACTTATTATCCAAAGAATTTTAGAATGAACCCCCACTTGAAAGAAAAAATGTACTACTGCCGTGATGAATATGTGCGTGTGGTGGAAAGTGTTTCAGTATTTGTGTAATGCTTCACGACATTTTGCGTTGAGCCTTTCCTTCAGTTCTTTATTCGTAGACCAAAATACACTACTTACTGCAAGAAGAACACAACTTGTAAACAATAATAATATTTCATTTTTTCTTCTTTTCTGACTGAAACTTCATTAGAACTTGCTTTTGTTGTGTTACTATGGAGCTATCTTAACATTTACATTAAAAAATTTAGCGAAAAAGATGTTCCCGGCAGTCGGCAACGGAATTTATTTCCACAGTTTAGCACTACACAACTTAATATAGTTTGTTTCACACACTTTTTAAATGTTTTTTACAACTAATTATGTTCAAAAAATCTATTTAACTGCACAATTTCACGACTTTCGATATCGGAAAATAAATTTCCGATTAAATGACAGCTCAGGTTCCTTATTCTTATTTACGAATCTACAATTCCCCCCACATCTCTTCCACTTCGCCTAAAAGCTTTTTGCTTCATTCACATATTCGACTTTTACGAGTTAGGGCCTTTCCTTTAGCTCTTTATTCGTAGCGTGTGACATAGGGCTTGTTGTGCGGGTCTCAAATATATTTTTTTTTATAAATTTAAAATAAATAGTTTTAAATTTATTTAAGAAAATAGATAAAAATTGGCCACCCCCTTCCCTCCCCCTTATCCCCGATTATCCTTCAATTTTGAAAAAAATTCAGAAAATAGTTCCCTACTTATAGATTACAGGAAAACCTATAAGAAGTCTATGCTCTTGAAATAACATGGTAAATATTGTGCGTGCAAACTAACATTTGCAGTTGGAATGTATGGGAGAATATGTTTTCAACTACAATGTTAAGTTTGTTCTTGGGATAAATTATTGATACTACTCGTTCGACTTAACTAGGCCAAGCATCCGTCACTGCTCGTACCTACCGCGCTAAGTACCTACAGCTGTATTCAAGAATATACGACAAGACAGAATTCAACAATAGACAATATATTCAGAAATTTCCCTCTACAATCCAGTACGATACATACTTTTTTTTAGCTACCACAAACAAATTTGGGTTAAATTTAAAAAAACATGGTAGATAACATATTCATCGTACGGAACCTTCTCCACGCGAGTTTAACCCAGACTTGTCCGGTTTTTTCATAAATATTATGCTCCATTTCTATAATCGCAGAGTAGTATACTTGATTCACCTTTTTTATTTCAATAATCTTTAAACATTTCATACAACCTTCGTTTAAATAATCATTTTGAATTTTTTATTTTCTCCACAATCTTATCTTCCCACTTCATATTCATTCCTCAAATCCTCTTTTGTTTTGTTTTTTTTACTTTCTGTTTTTTCTTCGGATGAATTATAGGTCTGTTCCCTAATGAGAACTAGTAATAACTCGTGCTCACTACATTTATTTATTAACAACAAAGCTGGCTAATACGAAAATTACATATCATTATAACCTTAGAATAAAGAACTAGAGGAAGAGCTGTCACTCGATTTCAGTGAAGCAGATTTCTTTTGCAATAGAATTTCGAGCGATGTAGTGGTAGCAACAGTACAGGCGTAAATTAGGTCAGATTTAAAGTGGGGAAAAAAGTAAATTTAAAATCTTGATAATTCGTTAAAGGATAATTTGATTTTAACTTCTCTGAATAAAATATTTAAGCTGCATATTAATTTTGACGTCATATTATAGGTCAAGCGAATCATCAATTTTGGTTTTGATTGATTAAATTTTATTTAAGATTTCCTATTGATGCCCCCTAAAAATTTTGTTTGACGCCTTCCTGGTGCCAACGACCCAAAACATTAAAATCAGTTTTCACGTTAACCTCAGAAATATTCTTACGAAACTTTTGCTTTTTTTCCATAAATTGAGGTTTTAATTGAACTTCACATGTTTATAGAATGAATTTAGAAGTAATTGAGTAATGCATTTGCAGGAAGAACGACTTCCCATCATCTTATTTCTAATTATTTGCGCACGAAAAAACCGAACACTTCATGCTGATTAATTTATACAAATTCTGGGTGTTAAGGCAAAATCGGCTCACAAAAAATCACAAAATAGTCTAATCACTTTATTGGGTGCTTACATAAAAGTTTAAAAGAAGCTACTTTAACAAATTGAACAAAATTTAACTTAATTCACTTGAGGAAACTTTTTCACGCACAAAAGTAAACAACATTTGACAGTACGAAATATATTTGTCTCATTTTCTTATATGCGTTATTATATTATTATTATATTCGTCTCTGTTAGTCAAGGACACCCAGCTGATTTAAAATTCCTCGAGAAGCTTCACTCACGGATAGGAATTTTACACGGTACAGCGCTTCCTCTAGTTCTTTATTCTAAGATTATAACTAACTTATTCAATGAGGAGCTTCAGATGGCACTTCAGTTGCCGCCTAGAACAGCGCAGCTCGATGTTGGCAGCGTAATCATTATAAAGGCGAGACATAGAAGCGATAGGCTCGTGCATACCGTAAAGCGAGCGATGATAGGGAACATGGAAAAAGTTGAAGTTCCTCAGGGACTGGGCGGGAATGGAAATGCCTATATCGTTCAGCAAAAGGAGTTGATCGTCCCCTGCAATAAATCATACAAAAAAGTAATCTTATAATACATGAGAGTGAAAGCATTTCTCAACTTTCAGTGCTCGCTATTTGAATTGTCAAATCAACTGCCGCTCAAGCACTTTTTATTACTGAAAATTTTCTCAGTGCTATTGAGTGCTCTGTGTTATGAATGGTCAGTTGATCATTTCTCAATCGTGGCACTGAAAAGCACTTTGCGGTCCTCAAATCAGTGCATTGTTATCCCCACCAACTAGCACTTTTTGTCTCTAACAGTCAGGGAACATACCTTACGATCGGTGGAGCTCCTTTCAATTTAGCTGCAACAGTTTCTTCCCCGTCCTTATTTACCCTCTTCAGTTCTTTTTCATTAAGTATACGAATTCCACTAGCAGTCTCTCTCAATCCTTTCTCTTGCTCGGCAATTCTACTCTTAGATTCCATTACCTCTTTTAATACACATTCATAGTTCTCTTCCATCACTTGCTTATAACCTATGCATTCATCACATGTACGACATATTTTTCTTTATTTCTATCCAGGGATGGTAAAATATCACTGATTAATTTTTATTTTCCGAAAGTATTAGTATAGTTATCATTAATGAGTTTTATTTAAATTTTTCGAAAGATGAATCTAATGAAAAGCATTTCTATTTTTGTGATAATAATATTTATTTTGTTAATTATCACATGCAAGGGTCGTAATTGATAAAATAAATAAAAATAAGGAGTGATAACAATTTGATAAAAAAATAAAATAAAAATTTACCTCATTCACTAGTTCAAAGATTAGGTAAACTTACTTAAACATAAAGTGGATTACAAATCTGACGATTTTAAAATGAAGTTTACTCATGAAAGTATACTGCAAATATTTTTTTCTCATTGAATAATATGATTTTTTTTCAATAAACATACTTAAGTGATCTGTACAATATTTTATTTATTAAGGTTTTCGGTGAACGATTCTACTATGTTAAATAAAAGACCGATATTACCCTTAGAATAAAGAACTAAAGGCCGGATTTCAAATAATATACCATATATATAATACATGCACTAACTTTAGGATAATTTCATCTTTTTTGTCTTATGATCATTATTTCAGAACTTTTACTCCAAGAATCACCTTTCTATCTTCTCTTGTTAAAGAGTAATGAGCTCTACTGTAAACCTCCATTTTCAAGATTCGACAAGATTTGCTTTAGTGCACATAGAATTGTACTACGAAAATTTTGACTAACCATTACTTATTTCTTTATTTTAAGTAAGATTACCTAATCATGAACTGGCGAATGAGGTAAATTTTTTTATAGAATTTTTATCATGAGTGAAACATAAAAGTGATCAAAATTATTTATATGTTTTTCGAGTGATATAAAAAAAGAAGATCTTAAAAATAATTATCATTCATGATTTTTATATTTTTTAATCAATTACGATCCCTGTTTCTATCATATTCACCTCATAATCAGTTAATCCTGTACATTTTTGGCAAAATACCTTACCACACTGTCCATAACAGTTAGTTGCTTTTGCCGTCCGTAAACTTTGCTTACAGTTTACACAGCTTACCGGCATTGTGTTCACATATACTTAGTATTGTCCGCTTTTGATCGAACAATTTTGCGCGACTCTCCGCTATCAAACACACAAATGCTTTTCACAAATCAATTAGAAATTTCAAAACTCAGTTCATCCGAGAAAATGTATTATATTTCACTTAAAATAATCCAGAATCCCACTAAACTTCTGCGAACCATCTGCTTATGCATCCGTGTTCTTTTCTTTGCTATTTATCTTGCATGAGCTTATCGTAGATAGATCTGATTTTAAAACTGTAGACAAGATTTCAAATTACAACTACAATAAGCTGTAGGTGACTTCATATTTATTATCCATTAGACTTGACACAAATTCACATATTTCATTCTTCAAGTTTTCATTTCAACAATTGATTGCCACTATACTATTTCGATAAATTTGAATTATGTCATTTTTAATTTCATCTTTGATTTTTGCACTTTGCTGTGGTTTTTTAGGTCTAATTTTGTAACACCCGAAAGTATGAAGGCTTCTTCTCTGTAATGTTTAGATTTTTTGCACTTCCTCCTTTAGTGTTTGCTAGGAGTTAATTTTTTCTTATCAAGGCAAAGTTAGCAGGATCATTCAATAATAATTGCGTAAATAGACACATCCCTCCTAAGTTAAGTTTTTCATTTCTTATTTTCCTACATTCCATTACTTAATCTAATTTTGTTTCTGTCTTGTTTATAATTTGTCTCAGAAATCATAACACCTTGATGCGAAATAAAAAAAGTTTTCTCTTATAGAAATTCATCAAAAATGGATACATCCTTAACAGCTAAGGAAATTCGAAGCCTATTCTTGGATTTCTTCAAAGAAAAAGAACACACTTACGTGCATTCCTCATCTACAATTCCGCACGATGATCCTACATTGCTTTTCGCTAACGCTGGTATGAATCAATTTAAACCGATATTCCTTGGAACTGCTGATCCGAACAGTGACATGGCAAAATGGATTCGAGTATGCAATACACAAAAATGTATTCGTGCTGGAGGCAAACACAATGACCTTGATGATGTAGGAAAAGATGTTTATCATCACACTTTTTTCGAAATGTTGGGTAATTGGTCTTTTGGTGACTACTTCAAAAAGGAAATATGTTCTTGGGCTTGGGAACTTTTAACCGAACGATTGAAACTACCAAAAGATCGTCTTTATGTTACCTATTTTGGTGGAAACGAACAAGCTGGTCTTGAGCCAGATTTAGAATGTAAAGATATTTGGCTCAAGTTAGGTGTTAAACCAAATCATATACTGCCGGGAAGTATGAAAGACAATTTCTGGGAAATGGGTGAAACCGGTCCGTGCGGCCCTTGTTCTGAGCTTCACTTTGATCGAATTGGTGGACGAAGCGTGCCTGAACTTGTTAACATGGATGATCCAGATGTACTTGAAGTATGGAATTTGGTGTTTATTCAATATAATCGTGAACAAGATGGTAGCTTGAAACAGTTGCCTAAAAAACATATTGATTGCGGTTTGGGTTATGAACGTTTGGTGTCTGTTATTCAAAACAAAAGGTCCAACTATGACACGGATATATTTGTTCCATTGTTCGATGCAATTCGCAAAGGTACAGGTGCTCGTGAATATAAAGGACAGGTCGGAAATGATGACGTTGATGGTATCGATATGGCATATCGTGTTCTAGCTGATCATGCTAGAACTATCACTATTGCTTTAGCTGATGGAGGAATGCCTGATAATACTGGCCGCGGATATGTATTGCGAAGAATTTTAAGACGTGCTGTTAGGTAAGTCAAGATTTTATATATATTTTTCAGAAACATCTTCAAGATATTTTATTATTTTAGATATGCCACTGAAAAGTTACATGCAAAACCTGGATTTTTTGCTTCTCTTGTTAATACTGTCGTAGATCTTTTGGGAGACGCTTTCCCGGAGGTAAAGAAAGATCCCCAACACATTATGGATGTAATAAATGAGGAAGAACGCCAGTTCTTAAGGACTTTAACGCGCGGACGTAATTTACTGTATAGAACCATTAATAAACTGGGCGACTCAAAGATCTTGCCAGGTGATGTTGCATGGCGTTTGTACGACACTTATGGTTTTCCAGTGGATCTGACTCAATTAATGGCTGAGGAAAATAATATTCAAATCGACATGGAAGGTTACGAGAAAGCGAAACAAAATTCTTTCATTTTATCACAAGGAAAAGAAGCCAATAAAGTTGGCGATGTAGATTTAGATGTTCATGCCATTTCTGAATTACAAGAAAAAGGTATTCCAACAACAGATGATTCCTATAAATATCGTTATAAAGCAGAGTCTGACGAAAGAGAGGCTGAGTATAATTTTGAGTCTTGCGTTGGAAAGATACTTGCTCTTCGATATGAAAATAAATTTGTCGATAAAGTGTCTTCAGGTCAGAGATGTGGTATTATATTGGACAAAACTAATTTCTATGCCGAAAGTGGAGGTCAAATTTATGACCAAGGTGTTATGGAACGTAAGGGTGATGATGCTGCTGAATTTTTGGTAGATCGAACATATAATCGTGGAGGCTATATTATGCATATTGGTGCTGTAGATGGTATTTTGAAAGTAGGTGATGAATTGCACTTAGAAATTGATGTAGTCCGACGACGCCTTACGATGAAAAATCATTCCGCTACTCACGCTTTAAATCACTGCCTACTCCAGGTAATTGGAAAAGACACGGACCAGAAAGGTTCACTAGTGGTTCCTGAAAAACTTCGATTTGATTTTAGCAGCAAAGGTGCTATGACCATTGAGCAAGTAAGAAAGACTGAGCGGATGGTTAAAGACATGGTTTACAAAAACGTTCCAATTTATGCAAAAGAATCAGCCTTAGCAAAAGCAAAAAAAATAAAAGGTTTGCGATCCGTTTTCGATGAAGTTTACCCTGATCCTGTAAGAGTGATTTCATTTGGAGTTCCAGTGGATGAATTAGAAAAGAATCCTGATAGTGGAAAGGGTGAACAAACGTCCGTAGAATTTTGTGGAGGAACACACTTGCACCGTTCTGGTCACATTGTCGACTTTGTTATAAGCAGCGAAGAGGCTATTGCAAAAGGAATCCGAAGAATTGTTGCTCTAACAGGCCCTGAGGCGATTAAAGCCATTAAGAAAGCAGAGCGCTTTGAAAATGAAATTAATTCACTGAAAACTATAATTGAACAAGACAAAGAAGGTAAGGATTCCAAAGAGCACGTTCGAAAAATCGTTGAACTCACCGAGGATATATCCCAGGCCTTGATTTCACACGTAAATAAAGATGAAATGCGAAACACTCTTAAGAGTTTGAAAAAATCGCTTGATGATAAGGAACGTGCCTTGAAAGCTGCTGTGGCGAATAATGTTGTAGAAAAGGCTAAAGAAATTTGTGAAGCCAATTTGAACGTGCCATTTTTAGTTCACAAACTCGATGCTTATAATAATACAAAAGCTTTAGATGCCGCCTTAAAACAAGTACGCACACTAAGTCCGGAGACATCTGCTATGTTTGTATCCGTGGATCCTGATTCTAAGAAGATTTTCTGTTTGTCATCTGTTCCAAAAACTGCTGTTGAGAAGGGATTGAAAGCCAATGAATGGGTCCAGCATATTTCTCCGGCAATGGGTGGAAAGGGCGGTGGTAAACCGGAATCAGCTCAAGCTTCGGGTCCAAACTACGAAAAAATCGATGAAGTGCTGGAACTAGCCAGAGTTTTTGCAACTACTAAATTAGCTGCTTAAACTATTAATTAACTTAATTGTATTTATTCTTTTTTTTTAATGTAAAACCGTCATGGGACGAAATATATTCGCAATAATGAGGGGATTTTCTACTTTTAATTTTTGCCGTTTTTTTTCACTGAATCGCATTCATTGGCCTAATTTTTCATTTTTACACAACACAATTGTACATTTGCAAGCTTTTTTGCTTTTAGCCCTTGTAGATAATACACAAATTCGTAATTCTAAAAAATATCACCAGCAAATTTTAATTTTTGACTTATTGGCGGGAGCACCGACCCTACTTTTACTTGTTTTTTGTGGAATTTATACCTCCATTTTAATTTACTGTCTACAATAGCTCCTAGGCATTTACAGATATTGATAGTCAATTCACTCTTAATCACAAGTTAATTCTTTCCAAAATGTTTTCGTAAATTGGTATAGTATTGATGAACGAATAGTATACGCTTTTCAGTTCCGCGGGATTTTTACAAGTTCTTAGAGAAATGTTAAAACCACCACCTACAACGATTTTTGGTTTCAATAGACTTAACGACGAGATGTAGTAGCTAGCTACTCCTACTCCTACTCCTAAAAACAAATTGTGGTTCATCTTGTTTAACGTTTTGTTTGTACAATATCTCTAAGAGTTTCTTTAGCTCTTGATGGGTGTCTCTCTTTTTAGGTGGTTTGAAAGTCTCATCATGTGATTTAAGAGCGGGCCCATTCAAAAACGCAGCTTTGCACATCGGCGGCACAATTCAGCTGAACAGAGTGAATTGCTGAATTATGCATCTGCAGTGCAAACCTACGTTTATTAATATGCCCAGACTTTTCGTAGTTTTTTGTATTAAATAGATACGTCAAAACTTCAGAAAAGGCTGTACACCGTTGTTTATATCTCCCTCGAACTGTCGCAGATAAGGGTTAGCTGGTGGATTTTCCGTGTCGGCAGTTTCAAGTATGAACTTAAACGATCCTCCAACTGTTCATAGTGTGGCATTCCTTCTGAAGAGAGCTTCAAGACTCATTTTCACGGCTTGCAAGCAATTATTCGGACTACTTATTCTAACCCATTCCCTATCTGTAAAACGGATTTCCAAACCAATGTCAATCAGTGCTTTACTTATATAGTTTATCAAAACGTGAAGCAGTTCTTTCAAATCCAATATTAAACTTTAGTCTTTTTGTTCTTCTAAGAATTATTTTTTCTAATACATATGATTTTTGATGTGCGAGCTTTCGAAAGTCTTCACTTTTCTGACTTTCTTGTTCAAATTTGTGTAAATGTGTAGAATTTTTTTGTGTCGGCTTATCTAAACGTACTGTCAGGTTGTTATTTTTATCGCTTGCTAATTTGAATGAATTTTCTTTGTTAGGTTGATTCATGTTGCTCAATTAATATGCATAACGTGTCCATGACAGTAAGCTATATTCATTGGACGTAACACACTGTTGGTCGCAAGGCATAAGCTTGCCAATGTTGACCACCCATGACGACGTCATCCCGATTATTTTAGTTTCGATATCCAAGCATTGCTACAAGTCCAACGCGAAGACTTAAATGTTTGGATGCCTTCATGTTTTGAGAAATAGTTATGGCGCGAATCGATTGCTTTATCATCTAGAGATGCTGACGACTTACCTGCGCTGTTAATTTAAATGTTGATTAATTAATATTTGTTAGTAATGAATGAGAAAATGTTTATCAAAATAACTGCCACGAGGGTTATCTGCTTAAGGGGACTTTTCTTTTCAAAAAGTTCAAAATATTTGATTTTTTTACATAAAACATCAAATAAATACTGCCCAAAGACCGTTTTAAGAAATTCGTATAGGAAAAAACGTTATACCTATATTGGACGGGCTGAGAGTAAAAGTGACCTATTTATAAGGTTCGGGCAAAAGTGGCTTAGAAAATGTTCCGCGCAAAAACGAATCGCGTGAGATTCCGGGCAAAAACGAATCGTAGAAAATTTCCGAGCAAAAACGACTTAACTACTTAACTGCATTACTTTATGTAGTTAAATCGTTTTTGCCCGGAATCTCACGCGATTCGTTTTGCGTGGAACATTTTCTAAGCCACTTTTGCCCGAACCTTATAAATAGGTCACTTTTACTCTCAGCCCGTCATTTGTAGCCTTTTATATGCACAAATTATGTTACAAAAACTTTAAACGCGTTTTTCTCAAGATCACGTTTTTTAAATTGACTCCACACTTTTCTCGAAAACTACTCAAGGGATTTTAATAATACAAAAAACCATTCGATTCGTTATAAAAAATAGTAGTAACTAAACCTTTAAAAATATTATGTTACACACCCCTATTTTTTTATACAGGGGTAGTTTGCCGTCAAAATATGGATTTTTTTATGATTTTTCAGAAAAATGTTTATAAAAAGATAAAAATATTAAAAAGAAAATGTTTTTTAAGTTTAGTTACTAGTATTTAGTGTTATGAATAAAATCCTGTTGGAATTTTTACTCTATATGTTACAGGAAGCCCAAAAAAACTGTGGAGCCGCTTAAAAAGTATCTTTTGCAAAGCGCCCTCTGCAGTGGTCAAAATGTACTAAAACTGTAAAAAAATAATTTTTTTATATTCTTAATATGTTTTATAAAAATGTCCAAAAGGAATCAATTCAATAAATAAAATAGTCTTTTAAAAAAAAAATTAAAGTGTATTTTTTTCAATTATGAAAAGAAAAGTCCCCTAAATTAATTTTATAAAGCATTTCCCCTGACCAAGATCTTAGTGCAGTTTATTTTATACTTTATGAATAGAGTTTATGTATAAACAATGTAATAGAATCTCTAAAGAACAAAAATGATTCATCAGCAGCGATAATCGTCCCTCGATCATTGTTGGCAAAATATTAGTCGAAGAGCCGGCTGTACGAATACTCTATATAGTTATAATAGGTCTGTCTGTTGAGTTCTGTATAAAAAAGGGTGGGTAAAAAGTAAGTAAAAACTTTATTGTGGTAGAGGGGATAAAAAGGAAAAAGTCACCAGACACTTTTTGGGTAAATTGATGATAACTGAGAACTGTCATCTTCGTGATTATAAAATGGCTTGTTAAAGTTGTAAAGAGAAATATGAATAAAAACTTATTAAAAAAGTTAATAGTTCCAATGTTCGCAAACTCCAGTAGTAGTGATGAACTTTCAAGAAAATCTTCTTCAATTTAGTCCAGTCTAGATCGTGGGTAAAATATTTACATTTGGGTAACGGGAAATACGCAGTTGTTCAATTTCTTCAAGTCAACGGACAGGGTTGACTAAAAGTTTTAGTTCTGTGTAAAAACTTTCGAGTCAACAGACAGACCTAATTATTGGGCAAGGCGCATTTGACTTGGTGTAAAACCAATGTTAACCATGTTACAAATAAATACATTTCTCAATTTTGCGAGAAAAATAAAAAAAACTCCGAAATCCTTAAAAATGCTGGGTCCGTATTTGGTTTCTCGACTCGATGTCGATCTTTGTCGATATCGAGAAATATGTATTTGGTAACTCGATATCGACAAGGTTGCAGTCGACGGTGATCGACAAAACTCTCGATGGGATTGATGTTGTCGACAGCTAATATCAGGCAAGAAGCGGATTTAAAAATTTAAGTAAATATCAATTGCCGGTTGCGAAATTCCAATTAAGTTGGATTCTCGAATAGTCTCCTGAAATGATCCAGTTGCAAAAATAGGCGGTATTGATGCAGCTGTTTTCTGACTTGGGGTCACACTTATAAAGTGGTCTAGCAGATAGCAAAAAGCCTTTTTACTTAAGCGAAATTGTTTAACAAATCTACATGAAAAAGTAGTTTTAACAAGGATTTTGATTATTATGTTGTTTATACCCAGAGTCTCGTCATGATAAGGGGTTGGATGAAGTAGTGATTCGAAATGCACTCTTTCATTCATTTCGTCCCGTAGAAAATGTATCCCGATTGAGCCCATTTACAAAATTTGTTTAAAATTAACCGAACTAAGTGAGGAATATTTTAAAATTTTCAGATTAACACTAATTGCAGAACAAATTTTACAGTTCAAATAGATAATACCGTTGGTTACAATTCATAACTTAGATATCAAATTGGTGCTTCAAATGGGAACTCTTTTTTGTCGACTCGATTTTGCCAAATACCAAAAAGTACACAAATCGACAGAAGAATTTTGTCGACTCGATGAAACCAAATACGGGCCCTGGATCTTGAAAATGCGGGATCCCACGGGACTGAAAATAGTGCGGGATCCCGTTTTGCGGGTTTGCAAACCTAGGCTATAGGCCTCACATTTCTTAATTTTTTTTACCTTTTCGACTATGACACTACTGATTTCTTTCAATTATATGGAAACACACCGCTCATTAATGACTTGTTGATTATACTAAGTATTCTTTCGATAATTTCATTCAAACATACTTCTCATTTTTTAAATTTATTTACACTTTACGTATTATTCTGAAATTTGAAACTTGACAGACCAAAAGCGCATAAAAGGTCTGTTCCCGTACTTCTGTAGCTGCAGCTGGCTGCAGTTTACTTATTTATGTGGTGGGGGTGAATTCACTTCAATACGGGAACAACCAGCTGCAATTTTCTGAAAAAGCAGAAGAAGATTTTTTTCTCCAAAAAAATCTTTTTCTATATATGAAAATTAAACAATCACAGTTTTTCCTTATAGACAACTTCACTTCCCTAATCCGACGCTTAACTTTTAGGATATAAAACTCTATAAAAGGATTCACAAATTTCAAATTCACTCAATTGACGTTTGGGCAGTTGTCACTTTGACAGAAAGAAGATTTTTTAAGCATATTGCAGCTGGTCAAAGTTGCTGCACAATTCTTAAATTTTCTGCAGCAGGGGAAGTTGTGACGTAGGCAAAATCTTCTTGGAGAAGTGAATACGGGAACACTTTTCTGCAGTATTCTGCAGTTTTCTGCGAAGCGCTTATAATCTCTGCAGGTACGGGAACAGACCTAAAATCAGTTCAACAGCGTGGATGTCAGTTTCGATAAATTTATGTTTACTTTTTTAAAACCTACTGAACCAAACTATATATTTAATATGAAAAGCTCTTGTGTTGTGATATTAAAAAACTAATCTTAAAACTACATTATTCTACTTCTTCTTTAACTTTTATATCAAGAGAATACAATTTCTTCTCTTCATCTGATAATGGAACAGGAGCTTTCGAGAGATGATCCTTACCATCAAGCCCCTTTGGAAATGCAATAACATCTCTTATCGACGTTGTATTGCAAATGATTGCCATTAATCTGTCAATACCCAATGCAATACCACCATGTGGAGGACACCCAGATTGCAGGGCTTCCAATAAATGCTCTAAATGTTTGTGCTCAATTTTAAGAATTTCATCCAGAACCATTAATTGCTCGTCTCTTTTGTGAATACGTATTGAACCTCCGGCAATTTCTTGTCCATTTAGTACGAGATCATAAGCCTGAGACTTAATTTTTAACAAATCTGTCTTTTCATGTAATTTTTGATCATCATCAGGGTGTGCAGCTGTAAACGGATGATGGGTGCTTTCCAAAGAACCGGTTTCTTCATTTTTAGTGAACATTGGAAAATCAACAACCCACAAAAAGTTGTACTGATTATTCTTGCGTTTGGGAATTTTATTAGATTCTTCCAAACTTTCAACAATTGCTAACCTCATACGACCAAGCAGAGATTGCTAAATATTGAGGATTAATTATTTTAGTTTTTTTTTATTATAACAATAATAATACCGCTTCACGTTTTTCTCCATAAGCTAAGAGAAGAAGATCGTCCTTTTCAAGCGAAAGTGTATTTCCTAACGAGTTGGCAACATCGGTTTTAAGTAGGCGCCCCAATCCCATTTCAGCCCATTGTTGTATAGAGTCCTGAAAATATATTTATTTAGAAATTATGTACATACGAGGGTCAATTAAATATAAACGACACTTTTTTTTCTGAGCGAATAAGTTTGAAGAGAGCAAGCGGCCGTTTCTATAGGGCATAGGTGGAGATGTCAAGAGAGCCACTTCGAACCACTTCAAACTGGTTTGCCAGTAGTTGTCATTATTATTATATATTTTAGTTTCTTACTCAAGGAGGAAAACCAGATGAAATGAAAAGATTGTCTGCACAGGTTGGTGGTAAAACGCTGTCAAGGGTTCGCGTCTTTTTTTGGCATAAGTAGTTCAAGGAAGGACATGAACGGGTTGAAAATTAGAAACATGCTCGCCGGCCTCGGACCAGTATTACGGCAAAGTGCTCACAACCGGGTTCGAGACCAGGTCTCCCCGTGAGTTTTTATTAAGAAATTAAAAGAATAATAATAATCCACTCCGCCTCTTGGCTGTTGTCTAGCGGGCAGTAATGCAAAAAAAGGCATGCAAATTTCTTCACTCTTCTCACCCTAATTCCCTTCCCGCCAAAGTCATGCTAATGCATCAATGGGTTGTCCCCTAGGCTTTGGCCACATCGTATTAAAAACACTGTTCCTTTCGCCTGCCGTGCCGTTTTGTACATTGCTTTCTTGCACAAGCGTCGCACAATAAATGCTGCGTATTACTGTGAGCTTTTGAGTAAGGTGAGGAACCCTTATAGTTCGAAATTATGTGACCAACCGATTCGAAACGTCACTCTTCTCTACAGCAACGCTCAACCCCATACGATACGTTAAACTTGTCAAAAATTAAAGGAAATTAGATGGATTTCACTTGAGCATATCCCCT
The DNA here is from genome assembly GCA_964036015.1 of Leptarthrus brevirostris. Classification (NCBI taxonomy): domain Eukaryota; kingdom Metazoa; phylum Arthropoda; class Insecta; order Diptera; family Asilidae; genus Leptarthrus; species Leptarthrus brevirostris. The sequence goes on along the minus strand of OZ038375.1, from coordinate 24,391,752 downwards.
ATAGTTTTGACTTATCGCCCTGCAATTTCCGTCTCTTTGAGCCGCTAATACAAACACTCGGAGGACAACGATTCCAGAATGATGCAGGAGTGGAGACCTTCGTGCGCAATTCACTCCTAACACTAACCTCTTCATTTTATGTTCCCGGTTTCAAAAACCTCCCAAACCGATGTGTTTGCAAATTATGCGTGCTTGGCTATTGTATTAAACCAAATTACAACTTTTTATAAATAAAGTTTCGTTTATATTAGGTTCACCCTCGTATATATAACTTCGTCTTTACAAGTATTTCTAAGATTTTATGTTTGAAAATATCCTCTTCATTCTATTGGAGTAACCTCAACAAATTTTTAAAGCTAGTATTAACAGAGCCAAATTGAATATTCTTCATCGAACTAGTTAAATTCGTCGTATAGAGCGGGAATACCATAGGTTAGGAAAGGTATAAAAAGAGTAAAAAGAAAAAATATAACATGGAAACATATCATACCTTATTATATCGACTCGTTGAGAACTTGCAAGAAAAGTTCTTGCCAATATCGTCTAATTTTTTCTTTGTTTCATTTGATAAAGTTCCGTTTGGTTTTTTGATTAAAATCGCATAAGCTCCAAAGTCTTCAACATCCGTCATCAATTCTTCGTTCTGTGATAAAATCTCCGTAACATCTTTAAGCTACAGAAAATATATAAATTACCAAAATAAGCTTGCCTCAACAGATCTTTACCGTTAATTCAAATCTAGTGTCTGGTTTATCTGTTCCATACTTAGTCATTGCTTCTTCATAAGTGATTCGGGGGAAAGGAATACTAATTTGCTCAAGCTCCTTTGGCCAACTGTATAATAGTGTTTCCTCGACGAGTTTCATAACATTTTCACGGTCAGTGAATGATAATTCTATATCCAATTGTGTGAATTCCGGTTGCCTATCAGGTCGTGTAGCTTCATCACGATAACAACGTGCCACTTGAAAATATCTATCAATAGCTCCGGCCATTAACATTTGTTTGAATTGCTGAGGGCTTTGCACAAGCGAATAAAAATGTCCTGGTTTCCTTGTTGGAACTACAAATTCTTGAGCACCCTATTAAAAAAAAAAGTTAATATCACTTTAATTTAGTTTTCTTAAGGTGAAACTTACTCCTGGAGTTCGCCTAAATAGCGTAGGAGTTTCCACTTCTACAAATCCTAAATAGTTGATTAAGTACTCTCGCATTTTCATTAATACTGTGGAGCGAAGACGTAGATTACTTTGCATATCAGCATATCTAAATTTAGAGCAACATTTTTAATCAATTTTATAATTTATTGAGAAAAAAAAAGTTTACCTTAGATCAATATATCGATGTTCCATTCTTAGAACTTCTTTGGGTCTATTAAAATCTCTGACATCCATCGGTAAGTTACTTTTAGCAGTATTTAAGAGTTCAATCTTTGTTGCTATCACTTCGATTTCGCCAGTTTTCATTGCCGGATTTTGCATATTAGATGGTCGTGGCGCGACAACACCTTCGACTTTAACGATTGACTCAAGCGATATATCATTTGTGTCACAGTTACTAGAAACTTCGCTTGTTATAATTACTTGAATATCTCCATAACCGTCCCGTAATACTAAGAATTTATTCATTCGAGTAAATTCTAACCATCCGCAAATAATAACTTTTTCTCCCACATTTGAAATGCTAAGTTCACCACAATTATGAGTCCGGCAGGTAAATTTATTTGTGTTAGCAATTATTTGGATTTTATCTGGAGTAGAGTCTTTATTTTGGTTGCCATTATTATCTGAGCTGTCGTCGATTGTCATTTTTGGTGCTTTTTCTTTTATTGGACCATCATATGGTTCGTTGGGATCCAAAATTTTAAGTTCGTTGACGTAAACTTCAATGTCTCCTGTTTCGTATTTCTGAAGATTATATAAAAAAATAAATAAATCTAATGTATTGTTGGAGAGATAACTTTAATGGAGCCAGAGTGTAAGTGATTTTAGTTTAGTATAGACTGTAAAGGCACTGCTAAGAGAGAATTTATTTGTGAAATAGAACGTCAGTCGTCAAATATACTTGTTAGCGGATAGATACTTAGAAAAAATATATGTTTTCCATTACGATCCTTAGTACCGTTACATAACAGAAACAGGGCCAGATATTTTCACCTACAAATCAACTATCATTCATACAAAACCTTAATTTCTAGACTTCATTTGTTTTGCTCTCATAGTACAATACGAAATTTCAATTTTTACTGACAGTCGAGAGAGAGAGGTTTTTAGAGAATTGCGAAATAGACCGAATAGGGCACACACCGTGCGGTAGTGCATAAAGCAAATTTGTAAGCATATGGAAATAACACTAGGGGTATCGAATCCTTCCCAGCAGTGAAATTTGTGGTAAATGGGGAAAAAATCACGACTCTAAATCATGTGAATCGACTGAATTCAATTGTACTAATTGCGAATTCAAAGTTTGGTTTGAATTCGGACGTTAAACACGATTATCGCGATATTAAATGTCGTGTTTTTAAAGAAAGTTGAAATTGGAAAAACGGTCATCAGTCTAGCAACTAAATGAATTATATTATTACCTAAAAAAGTTAGGGTTGGCTGATGATAACACCTGTCGCTTCTGTCTGGAAGAGGAAGAGATAGCGGAACACATCCTCTGTCACTGTGAGGGCCTCGGCCGTATCAGGCTTAAATATCTTGGTGGGGCTTTCCCATCATCATCAGATATAGCTAAGGCAGCCCCAAAAAAATTTTAGGTATAATAAAAGAACTAAAGATTGGCTGGGTCGCTTTATACTGAACCTGGATCAGGTCACAAAAGATCAACTTGGTCGAAGAATCAAGGACTATCCATTCTTTAATAATAATAATAATAAATTAATTATTGTGTGTATGTTTGAATATACAAAACCTGATAAGTAATTGCACTCGATTGAAGGAACGGTGTATACTTTAAATTTTGATGTGATTATATAGATTTCAACACATTTAACTGAAAATATCGATGATATTCCGTCAATTTGTTTCAACAACATTTTTATAACAATTGCTGCTGTTTACAATTCACCTAGTGACAATTTTGTGAACATTTTGCTGATTGGATAGACAAAATAAGTGATTTAGACACGGACTGATTATGGGTAAATTAAATGTTGATTGGCTTAATAATAATAATACATACAAAAAAGATCTTGAAAAAAGAATAATCTGTAGTAATGTTTTTAGACAAATACTAATTAAACCAACACGAATTACTAAGGCGACTAGAATATTGTTTGATTATGTAATTACGAATACGAACTCAGTAGAAGCAGATGTTGATACTAACTTAAAAATATCGGACCGCGAGACTATAGTAATAAAAGTAAAAAATGCATGAAACCGTAATTGTAATGGAAAATAGTAATTTATTACTTCCGTTTGTAATTTAAATTTCTTCAATTGGATCATTGTCACTGTTAGAAAATGAACGTTGAAAATATTCGATTTGATCGAATCGAATTCCCCGGTAGGCCTGATTAGCGCTTATACCATAACAAACACTAACAATTTAGACCTTGACAGAATTGCAGAAGTGATAATTGACGGGCTGCAAGTAAAAGTGAGCTATTTATAAGGTTCGGGCAAAAGTGGCTTAGAAAATGTTCCGTGCAAAAACGAATCGCGTGAGATTCCGGGCAAAAACGAATCGTAGAAAATTTCCGGGCAAAAACGACTTAACTACTTAACTGCATTAACTTTGCATTACTTTTTGTAGTTAAATTGTTTTTGTCCGGAAATTTTCTACGATTCGGTTTTGCCCGGAATCTTACGCGATTCGTTTTGCCCGAACCTTATAAATAGGTCACTTTTACTCTCGGGCTGAGAGATTTTAACAAGTTAAAATTTATAAACGGATACAAAGGAATTAAAATAGCTAACCATAGTTCTGTGGAGATTCAGGCAATTAAAATCTAAAAAGATTGCCAATTATCAAGCGGCATTATTTTCTAATTTTCATCATGACTGGGAATTATACATAATAGCTAGAAATACATACAAACGTGAACTAGAAAAAAAGAGTGAGTGAAAGTGAATATATAAGAAATAAAATTAGCGCGAATAAAGATCGAAAGTCTATGTGGAGGACTATCACAAATTATGTTTTGGTTGATAAAAGTAATGAAATATTTAGAGATATAGTGTTTAATAATGTACTGATTGCAAATGAAAGACAGGTTGTCAATGAATTTAACAAATATTTAATAGGTAGTATCGAATATATACAAAATTCGATTGACAATATTCAATACGGAAATTTAATTTACAGCGGTGACCCAAAATGATATTCAAAGAGTTCTGAAAGCTATGAATCAGAAACGGGATTTTAATTCCATAAGTGCTAAAATGATATTAGATGCGTATGTTGTTCTTGGACTGGTTTTCGTTCAGCTAGTAAACCGGTCACTCAGCTCGGGTGCTTCCCTGATGATTGGAATGATCCTGTGTAACGCCGATAGAGTAAGTTAAAGGCTCTGATCGTTGCGAAGATTACCGAGCAATAAACACCTTACGAACTTATGAAAAGATTTTAGAAAAAATTGTACATGAACAACAGAAAGATAATTTTAATTCAAATAACATCCTTATCGAAAACCAACCGGGATTTAGGAAACAACATTCTTGTGAGTCTGCGCTGAATCATGTAATCATAGATTGGAAGGAAGAGATAGCAATCAACAAGAAGGTCATTGCAGTATTTTTAGACCTCAAAAGGGCGTTTGAGACAATTGATCGGAATATTCTCATACAGAAGCTAGACACTATGGAAATGTTGAGTTGCGGTGGTTCAAGTCATACCTTGGAAATAGAACACAGAGAACGTCCATCAATGGAATGCTGCCGGAGTCTTTGACAACTATATATTGTGTTCCGCAAGGGTCAATAATTGGGCCTCTTCTATTAAATATATATGTGAAAGAAGGAATAATATATATGTGAAATGAAAGATATAAATAGAGTACTTCATCATTGCAAGATTGTACTTTTCGCCGATGAAACTCTTTTATTTGTTGTTGGTTTAAGGCTAATAATTTGAAAATTAATGTAAAAAAAAGTGTATGGTACTTAAGGAGCAACACAATAGTGGACAATAAATTAAAATTTAAAGAGCATGGGAACTATATATGCGGGAAAATTGGTAAAAAAATCGGGTTCTTAAGGAGAATCAGAAAATCGGTGTCGGTACTTACAGCTATCAAGATTTATAACACAATAGTTAAGCCACATTTTGAGTATTGTTCGTCAGTGTTGTTCCTAGTATCCAGTGGAATAATGGACAGGCTTCAGAAGCTTGAAAATATGGGAATGAGAGCGATTCTTCAATGTAATATTTATGTGTCTGTTAAGTGTATGCTGGAGTCGTTGATGTGGATGAGTGTGCGAGAAAGAATTGTGCTAAATGTGTTACTGTGGATTTTTAAAATGAAAAATGGGTTACTGCCTGAATATTTGAGTGATTAACGGGTGTCCACTAAAAATCTGCACCAAATGTAATGAACCGTTATTTATATCATTGAGTACATCGTTAAAAGCAAATTGCCACAGTACGATTTCTCAGACGGAGTTATAAATATTCGATAGATTTTGTTGTTGTGAAAATAATAAAAAAAATGCGGAAGGCTACTGAGGAAGTTCTCTAAAAAGGATTTCATTTTGGACGATGAATCTTATTTCACCTTATCACATACCTCGATTTGCGGCAATGATGGATCTTACTGCAGTGATGTGTGTGTAACTTCCCCTCAGCTTAAATTTAGGAAGGAAAAGAAATTTGAGGAAAAAGTGTTGGTATGGATTGCAATTGGACCAAAGGGACTCAGTCAACCATTAATTAAAAAATCAGGGTATGCAAGCAATGCTAAAATATATTTGGATGACTGCATCAAACGAATGCTCATTCCGTATATTCGGAGATACTATAACGTTGGTGAATTCGTTTTCTGGCCGGACCAAGCAAGTGCACACTTCTCAAAAATTTTAGTAGACCATCTTCGAGAAGAAGGCATCGAATTAGTGGATAAGTTCGATAACCTTGCCAATGTCCCAGAAATTCGAATCATTGAATATTTTTGGGCTTATTTGAAAACTATCGTGTATAGTAATTGTTGGAAGGCAAAAAACAAAAACCGGCTTATCACCAGAATAAAGTATTGCCTAAAAAAAGCTGACCCCGACTTTGTGCAAAGGCTCGCTGGGTGTACTAAACGTAGGATTGACCCTGTCAGGCGTTACGGAGTTATTGAAAGTCGTTAAGAGCATATAAATATTGTAGTTTATATTATTTTTTATTAAATTATGCCATGAACCGATTTTCATTCTGTTTTAACTTGAGACGAGTGAATGAATTTAGGTTAGTGAACTTTACTACAGCAAGGACACAAAATTCGTTAATTTACAAAGGTTTGAAAATGTATAATAGGCTTAAAGTGTAGTAAATATAAATAACTTTAAGAAGTTTTGTGTAGAATTTCTAAAAATGAAGTGGGATACACTAATTAGTGATTAAGAATGAATTTTTGAGCTCTATGTAAGTTAACTCTTAAAAGTATGTATGAAAAGTGTGCCTGTTTTTGTTAAAGCATTTATATATTGCTAATAAATTATTATTATTATTATTATCAACTAAACAATAAAATAATTGAACAGGTTATTGAGGTTAAATATCTAGGAGCTAATGTTGATTCTAATGTGACATTCAAGCAGCATTAAGAAAATTTAAAAAAAGGTTATTTTAAAAGGATTCGAAAGAGACGAGATTTATTAAGTGCAATAAATGAATAACGTAATTATTAGGCCACATTTTCAGTACTGTTCGACAATCTTGTTTGTGTGTAAAAAAGTTCATTTGTGAGACTTCAGAGACTGCAGAATAAGGCAATGTGATCTATTTTTAGATGTAAAAGGTACGGAAATATATTATTTATGTTAGATTCATTGCGCTGTTTAAGTATTAAGCAAAGTGTTGCAATGAATGTTTTAATTTTTATATACAGAATGAAAATGGGACGTGTTCAATTAATTATGTACGAGATGTTCAACTATACATGTTGAAAAATTCGAATGATTTTTGGTTACCATTGTTTAGAAATCGTTCAATGCAGAATAGTTTAGTTTATAGAGGCTTTTAGTTATTTAATATGTTACCATCTGAAATTAAGTCTGTAAATAATATTGTTTTAAGAGAAAAATTATTGAGTTTGTACAAATGAAATATCCAGTTTAGGTAAGAAAAAAATTAATAATGTAAACAATATTGTAATTAATAGCAAACAATGCTAAGTAAAACACCACTACTGCTACCATAACGTGCCCAGGAAGCACGAAGATACTACTCGTAGTGTACACGACGAGATCTGCAGAAAGTGTCGAAAAATTTTGAAATTTGATTTTAAGTTACCATAGTGCAAAGATCAGGAAGAAATTGGAGATATCTAATATGAACGTGCCCAAAATATAATGATGAACGAATAAAAATTTCGAAAGTGTCAGCAAGATGGGTCCCGTCACTTCTTTTTGTCGAGCAAAATTACATACGACTACGACTTCACTTGATTCTATTTGGCTCTTTATTGTGGTATGTATCTCACTTTTGTTATTTATGTAGTGCAAATTCAGTACTTACTGAATTGATGTTAGAAGTTGGTCTGGCGACAACTCGTCCTTTTACTAGTAGTACCGAATCCATTGAAATATTCTGAAGCGTTTCCAAGCACTGAAAATAATTGCGGTTGTAGCAATTTAATTTAATGGTATATTGTGCAACAAGGGCAGTAAGTTGCCGATTGCGCACACTGGGAGCAGCGTTTAGCTACCAGAGTAAGCAATCGGCTAGGCACAGACCGAGTTGCACATTCTATATTTCCCCACGAGTGAGCGGTAAGTACGTAAGCAACATAGAAAGGCATGCGGTTAAGTGATACTTATTGCTTATGCGTGGGAAGAAATCATATAATACCATACTTTCTCTTCTTCAACAATGATCTGCGTGTGACCATATCCATCCTTTAATTGTTGGAACTTTGTGCTTGCCAACGTTGGCAGCCAGCCCACAAGAGTAACTTCCTTTCCACAATCAGATTGCCTCAAATCATTACAAGTAACATCACGATTATCGAAATATTTCAAAATACTATCAGTTTCTAAAATTCAATTGAAAATGAAAATTTTATTTAATTTTTTTCCCAGAAAACTTACTTGCCATCTTATACTCTGTACTAGTGATTCCACATGTTTTACCTTGGGCCATAGTACTGTACGATCTTTTCAATGGGGTACGATAAAGTGGCATTTCATAATTAATTATTTCACCTACTTCAACTTCAATATCACCGGTTGGCATAGTTTGATTTCTTGAAGAAATAGGACGAAGAACTACTTGCCCCATAATTGTCAGAACTGAATCTTGTGGCATATTTGCGAATCTACGAGCAAGTCTTGGATACTGAAGGATAAAATTATAATGCAGCTTACATAGAACATATACTTTAACTACCTTTTCTTCCAAGATTACTAACTGTGTTGCACCGAAATGGTCTCTTAGCTCTCCAAATCTTCCAATTCTTTTCCTTCCAAAACGTCCAGTCATTTCAACAAATTTAGCTTGATGCCGTTTTCGTAATTCGCCACAATTAACTTTCAAAGGTGGTGGCGGTGGAGGATCCATCATTAGCGAGTTAGAGAGGAATGGATTTTCATCAAAAAAGAAATTTCGCACCCCAAAACCGTAGTCACCTGCAGAAGGTATTCATTGATGGAAATTTTAATATCATAATTTTTTTTTACTTTTGTAGCCATCGTCGTAATCAAAAATATAGTCTCGTCGAAAGTTGCCTCTTCGATTGTGGTTCATGCTCTACAATAAGAAAAGCATCTTTCAGTTTAAAACAATTTAAAATAAATTTGTTAACTTACTGCAGCGTTTCCACAATGACCGGCACTTAAAATTGATGTATGGATTGATCCAAGAATTCTTGAATATCTGGATACAGAACGCATTTAGAATAATTTAACTTAAAATATTATTATATAGCTAATTACACAAAATTATGTAAAATTAGACCTCACCCGGCGATTGCAATTGAAAAATCCTTGTAGTTGTCAAACTGGCGTTTAGAGAAATGTCATAAGCTCGACGGGTTTACAGAACCAAGTTTTATAAAATCAATTCAGCCATTTCAATTTTATTCAGCCAAGAGACAGGAAATGTGAAACAGCTGATTTTTCTACTGTAGCGCTAAATTGTTTGCATAAGTTTGGCGGTTAATATTGGTTTCCTACTTAAAAGTTCTTTAGCTATTGTGCAATTGGTGAATTAATTTATATTTGGTGCCTTATTTACGCTTGTTGATGTTGAGAATAAAAGTGATTTGGGAGGTAAGAGCTAATTTTTAACGGAGGAGGTAATTAAAAGTAGTTCGGATGTATTTCGAACGATTTTATCTAAACAAAATTAATAGTTTGGACAAAGAATCTTACTTGAAGCCATCCGTTCTATAAATAGATCTTTTTATTAGTGTCGTATTCCTTCAAGAACATTAAACCAGGATCACTGAGATATATAATACTGGAGTGACTGGTGCCATGAATTTTCTTCAAGAAAATGGTATCACTTTTCGCTAGTTGTCCCTTTCTGGGTAAGCATCTTTTTTTTCAACATGGTTTTCTTAATTGCCTATTAAATGCTGGCGTTAGAAATAGATGACAATATTCACAATCATCTTACATCTCTTTCTGGGTAAGCATTATCCAGACTAAAACAACCTTTTATTTATAATTTGTATTCCAGTAATTCCAATGATTTTTACATTTTCCTTACAACAATATAGAAGACTAAAATTAAATATGTCTCTTCGTATATATTTGGTTATTATATTCTACTCTGAATGGCTGCAAATTCACAGTAAACGTTGGAGATTAAAAATTGTTTTCCTCCACTGAAAGTAAAATTGTACCCATATGAGATAGCTTATAAGTCAGTCCAGTTTAATACATGTCAGTGACCAGGATATCAAACACATGTCGAGTAAGAGTACCTACGTACCTACAGTTTTATGGAGTGGAAGTGTGTGTGAGAATCTTTGGCGCGTTTGCGGGATTTTCTTTTAAAAAGACACGGTTTATGTTAATGTATTTGAATTGAGGTCGGAATTTCTCAAGGATTCTTGCTTTGAGCCCATAACACCAAACTGTCTTTTATTTTAAAGACACACATCCGACTTTGAAGCTCTTTTTGAGAACTTTTCAGTTCAGATGCTTAAGGTAGAGTGACCTGCACTTAGTTCAGATTGGAAATTGATAAGGTTTTATATTTATCCTTACACATTTTGTCAAGTAAAATTGCGGATTTTCACAAGATACTTTTTAAACTTACAATAAACAGAGTGGCTATTCGAGTGAGCTTCACAACTGGCTTGCGTTCCAAGATGTTGCCTCGGCCAATTCTGGATTCGACGTTATATGTCTCTCTGAAACCTGGCTTTGTGGGGCATGGCATAGGACTTTTTGATTCTGAATTCCAGGTTTTCCGTCGTGATCGGCACCTGTCTTGTATGAATGTTCTTGTTGGTGGTGGAGTCCTTTGTGCAGTGCATAGTGGGCTGTCGTCCGCTTCGATAGAGATTCCTGGTGCTCAGTGTTTGGAATACGTCTGCGTCTCCTTACAGTCTCTTAACAAGATCATTTATGTTATAAGATCTATGTTCCACCTGCTTCACCGTCCTCATTGTATGAACTTTTGTCTTCAGCTGTGAAATGACTTTCAGAGATTATGTCTCCTTGCGATGACCTTTTGTTGCTGGGTGATTTCATTCCATAACCTAGGACTATTCCGCCGATGATGATTGCTTGCTGCCACATGTATCAGTGGCCCCGCAACATCGAGCGCTTTTCTGGAATCCATTTCTTCGTCTGGTCTCCGACAATCGTTTGCTGTTGGCAATGCTTCTGGACGCTTGTCCCCACGGATGACTGTGGAACCGTGGTAAGGAGATGTCTCTCTTCCTTGCTTCCTGAATCGGACCTGCTTTTCATGTGCTCTTCTGCCCTGAAATTTGTTTGAATGTGCCTTCCAATTCTGATAGTTATTGTTACGACTTTAAAAGGGTTGATTACTCTGTAATGAATCAAATTCTGGCAGATATATCCTGAGACTGCTTTTTTCGAGAACACGATGTTGATTTTACTCTAGAGTTATTTTATGCTTTTTTATGTTTTCATATTTTACCCGTTGTGTTCCCATAGGAATCCTAACTCTTTTCGAACTTGGCTTAATGCGTCTATAAAGCATCTTATATTTTCGGATCTGCGTGGTCGTTATTATTCTGAGTCCGAGCTTCCATATCGGAATTATCTCACTATGGTTGGACGATCCATCTGTGTTAATCCCAAAAGGTTCTGGAACTTCATTAATATTAAGCGTAACATTGACGGCTTCTCCTCTGTTATGCGGTAATCGGAGCACCGCTAACCCTTTGACTGCTGCCAACTTCTTTGCTAGTTTCGTTGGAGCTGCCTTCTCAACAAATGACTGTGATACTAGTTTAGGAGATGTAAATTGTTTGACGAATTATCCCTCGAACTCCTTATCCGTTAAGGACTTGTTTTTTGACGATGCTTTAGTTATGGTGCATATTAAGAAGTTGTCTAATTGTTTTTATCCTGTCCTAAAGAATTGTGCCCAATATCTTACTCCTGTCCTTACTTATTTGTTTAACTTGTCCATGTCCTGCTGTATTTTTCTAAACCGTGGAACTCGTCTTGCATTTTTCCTCTCCATAAAAGGGGTAAAAAGGATGATATCTCTAATTATTGCTAATTTGTCTGCCATCGCTAAGCTCTTCGAAGCAATGGTTTGTGATGTCCTTACTTTTAAATGTAAACCGACCTTGGGATCCTTCCAGTACGGTTTTATTAAAGGCAGATCAACGACTACTAACCTTCTGGAGTTCTCTAATTATTGCATTTCCGCCATTGAGGCTGGCGAACAGGTTGATTGTATTTATACCGATTTCAGTAAGGCCTTTGATCACATTGACCACAAGTTGCTTGTTTTGAAACTGACTATGTTGGGTTTTCCATCTCGTTTCGTCCAATGGTTTTCTTCCTATATCTCTGACCGAACACAGCGTGTTCTGTTTCGCTATTCCCCCTCTCGTGAAATTATCGGTCACCTCTGGTGTCCCCCAAGGCAGCCATTTAGGTCCGCTTATATTTATTATTTTTTATTACCGACATGGGCTCCATCTTAGCGTACTCGAAAATATTATGTTATGCTGACGATGCTAAAATTTTTCGTGTTGTCTCTGACTTCAACGATGGTTTTACGCTGAACTCTGATCTTCAATCTTTTAATTCCTGGTGTATTGCGAACAAATGCCTTTGAACGTTGATAAATGTACGTTTGTGTCGTATTCAAGAAGTAAGGCTCCATGGATGTATGACTATTCTGTCAGTGGCAACTTGCTAACCATACTGGATATAGTAAGGGATCTTGGTGATATTTGTCTTTCATGGATCACATCAATTACATTGTTAACAAGTCCAACGTTTCTTTGGGCTTTGCAAAGGGATGCCCTAAGGAATTTAATAATCCCTTTATCATCAAGCTGCTTTTTTGTACATGCGTTCGGCCCCTTTTAGAGTATGCCTGTCCCGTTTGGTCTCCGTCCTATGGTGTTCTATTAACCACCTCCCTCTAAACATTCTCAAGTGTACTGCTCTATCATTTTTAAATAAAAGGACTTCTCTACACTTTATCTTTTTTATTGATAGTAGCTTATTAAACAGACTTGACAAGATCAGGGCCTTGGGGGTCATACTTGACACTCACTTTTCCTTTGAGGACCACATATGTATATTCCCTCGTAAATAGGGCTAACGCGTCCATAGGTTTTATTAAACGCTGTCCAAAAGAGTCTGCCGACCCTTATATCACAAAATTTATATACTGTCCTTTTGCTAGGCCTATTCTTGAATACTCTAGTTCTATTTGGTCCCATTTTTATGCGGTCGATATTAACCGCTTCGAGGCCGTCCAGCGTAGATTCTTGGGATTTGCTTTTAGGGGTCCACCCTGGAACAATTCTCATATTCTGCCTCCCTATTTAGACAGACTCAATTTATTCCGGCTAGATACTCTTGAAGACAGGCGTAACAGATCTAAGATTGTTTTTGCTTTCTATTGTTTTCGAGGCACAATAAATTCTCCGGAGCTGCTGGGCTCTCTAAATATCTCTGTTCCGGCTCGCTCCCTGCGAACTCACAGCTTCTTCCAAGTTCCTTATCATCGCACTAAATTTGGTATAACTGAGCCGCTGACATCGATGTCCCCTCTCTTTAATGACAAGTTTAATTATATTGACTTTCGTCTTTCGAGAAATCGGATAAAGGATCAGCTTAGTTAAGGTTACTTTATTTCTTTATTATGACTGTTTCACATTTGTATTAATTTGTAGTAATCAGACATTTAATGAATCTTTAAATAAATAAATAAATTTACCTGAGTAAACATTTATATCTCACAAATAAGAGTTAAAATACAACTTTCATTTAACTTTCATCTAATAACTATACGTTGCTCACAATATATGTACTGTTTTAAGAAACAATAGTAGTTTTATATTAGCCTCTTACCTTGTCCAAATTCCCTCCGCAAACACTTTTATCAATTAAAATCAAAATCCATAACTGTTTAATAATTTATAAAATAAAACTAAAAAATGTCTTAAATAAAGTACTTTTATAACAAAATTTGTTTTTATACAAAAACATAAACAATTTTCAACAATTATTATTGCGTAACGAACGTAAACGTTACTTTAATTTAAACTAAGTGGAATCATCATCCAGAAGACCCTCTTTAAAGTGTGTGATGACGTAGTCGTGATAGTACATCATAATGCACAGTGGTTGACCAAGAATTATTGACGCCCATACCACCATATTTCCCCATCGTGGTCCGAAGTTTTTTTGCATAAATTTCGATATAGCTGAAAGAGGTATTTGTCCCATCATTCCCATGAATGCCCAAATTTTAAATGTTTTTAATGGAACGCTGACCTGTTTAAAGAAAAATTATTATAATACATGATTACTTATTGGCATAGTTCAAAAATACCAAATACTCATGGAAGAAAGCACTTATGAAGAATACTATTATTGAGGCAGTCCTAGGGGTGTAACCAACTTCAACGATGGGGATATATAAATGCCTAACACACCACCTATAAGAATATTTAATTGTTAAATAATTTTTTTTACAAAATTAATAATTCGTTTACCTGTGGACCGGCATATTCCACGTTCGCCAAAATGTATCAATATTGTTTGCATTCCACCAATCGCAATAGAAATTCCGATCAGCAAAATGAAGCAGTTCGCCGACCAGGTTCAAGAAAGAGTGAAATGTTAAGTAGAAGAAGCATAGCCAAACCAAATGGTTGGGTATCTATAAATTTAAGATTTTTTTAAAATTATTTGTTTAATAAATAATGTTATGTATTGCCTTACAGAGAGTTTAAGCAGTCTTTCAGTTGCTTTAGCGAAATCCATGTTAGAAAATGGAACCAAAGAGTTCTTGACTGAAGGAATCATCCATTGCTGAAATACAGCCAATACAACATTCACTCCAATGACGACTTCCAAAATTCTTTTAAGCAAAAATCTTTTTCGGATTCTGTAAAATTAATTTATAGGATTAGCGAAATTGCTTTAAATTTTTAGCATAACCAACCTGGTAGTTTTTGGGAAATTCAGTTCATAACACAATGTTGGTGCACACAAAAAATAAAATAAATCTTTAAAGTTGAGGTTGTCCGGATATTGAACAAGTTCTGGAATCTTTCCGTTACTATGCTCATGTTCATCTAAGTGGCCATTTGGATTCTCTGAAAAGTTATTATTATTATTTTTACATGACTTTATAACAAACAATGCGTTAAGAGTTTTTAGGTTAAACTAAATGGTTTTGAAAGAGTCGATTTCCGTTCGAATCGACGAGACATTATCTTTAGTCTATTCGAACGCAAATGACATTCGCAGCGTGGTATTTGGTTTGAGGATACTAATCACTTACGAATATTTTCTGAATTGAATTGTAAATAAAATGTTATAAATTTCAGCCCAATATTTGATGATTTTAGCATGTTGAACCGAAAGCTTGATGACCTGTTGGTCGCAGTGAAAAAATCTGGAGCTAGCTATGACCTGCTGATATCTCTTACAAGATAACTACTATGTCTAGCTCTATTGAGAACTAACATGGTGTTACTGTTCATCTTGCACACTGTACTGTTACTGCCGCGAACCCTGTCCTCCCTATTGATGATATTGGGAGTAATTTGAAGCTTCTCAGAAAGGATATAGAATCGCTGTCATCGGCTGCGAAGGGCAGTTCTGATCTCATTCAAGTGATCTCGTCACGCTCTAGGCGAAGACGCAGGAGGGATCGAGCTCCGCTTGCTGGCACTATTGAGGACATTTGCTTTCCTGATGCATCGTCGAGGTCGACTGCTGCTCCCTCACTTGCAGCTGCACCATCTTCTACTGGGAGTGATGTCTCAGGCCCGCGTCTGGCTTCCGCGGTACCGCAGCGTCAATTCCTACAACTTGCGACGTTGTTGAAGCTGTTCCTCCATCTAACACGCTGGATTGCACCGTGTTCAACGCCATTGGACCTGTGACTGTAGCGGTGGCTTTGAGACCGGCTGAGCTTCCACGTCATATTTTCTTGTCACGGTTGCATCACGACACCACTGAGGATGACATCGTCAGCTTCATTTCATCGTGTACCGGGACTGATCGGAGCTTAATTGTTTGCAAAAGAATTGATGCATGACGCGGACAGCAGGGTCGTTCCTTACCTGCTTCATTTAAACTTCTTGTACCAGATGCTTTATTTCATTCGGTACTTTGCCCCGACATCTGGCCACTTAACTCTATCGTCCGTGAATTTATTCCAAGGACTCGCTTGAACGCAACTACAGCCCGTAATATTTCATCAAAAAACGCATTAGTGAGTTCTCCATTTACTATGCGAACGTAACCGGACTGCGATCTGGCTCGACGAATAAATGTTTCGACGTGGTCTGCCTGACCTGGTTTTGTGGAAGAATTGCAGACGCTGAGCTCTTTGGCTCTGAGTACTTGGTTTTCCGCCGTGACCGCCACCTTTCCCCTCCTGATGCTCCGGTAGGAGGTGGTGTTCTCTGCCCTGTCTGCCATGGCATTCCTTTTATGGTCGTTGATGTTGCGAGACCTGATCCCCTAGAATTCACTTGTGTGGTTCTCAAGCTTCCACAGAAAAACGTTTACATTGCCACGGCCTATATTCCACCTGGATCGCCCTCTGATTACTATGAGTCGAAGTCTACTTGTGTTGAAGGACTGGCTAATTTGCTGTTTCCGTCGGATGACCTTATGCTCCTTGGAGATTTTAATATGCCTTGGGTCAGTTGGGAGCGCTCCTTGGATAAGGATTGCCCGCTATCATCTTTTTCGGCTGCCCCACAGTATGTTCCGGCCTTCATGGATTCCATTGGCTCTTGCGGTTTATCACAGGCCTGTGACGTGAATGACTCGGGCAGGTTTCTGGATTTGGTGTTCTCATCTGACTGCTCGAGTACTGTCGTGAAGCACTGTCTATCTGCCCTGGTTCCTGAATCTCGTCATCATCCAGCACTGCATATCATTTTTAATTTTGATCCTGTATTGACGGCATCTTCTGACTCAAGTAATTTTTGTTATAACTTTAGCAAGGCTGATTATTATAAACTTAATAATTGGCTCTTTGCCTGTGATTGGACGAATGTTTTGAATGAACGTGATAGTGATAATGCTGTAAAATTATTTTACGATTCTCTTTCTGTTTGTTTTGCTAATTGTGTTCCTGTTTCAAGGTCTCGTAGTTCGCGTTCATATCAGCCTTGGCTCAATAGTTTCGTGAAGCACTTAAGGAATCTAAAGAATAAAGCTTGGAAGCGGTTTTGATCCTCAAGGAGTGATGCTGACTACTTCACTTACTCCATGTTACGCAACCAATTTTGCTCTGCACTTTATATTTCTTATTCTGACTATTTAGAGAGAATTAAATCGATTTTGCGTGTTGAGCCTAAACTGTTCTGGAGGTTCGTAAATTCTAAGCGCAATTGTGATGGCTACCCTTCTGTGTTAAGTTTTGGTGATGTCGAGAGCGACGACCCCCTGACGACTGCCAACCTATTTGGCGAATTTTTTGGCACCGCAGTTTTAACTACAGACTGTGATACTAGTGATAAGGATTTTACTCATATGAGGAGGTTTGCTCCGACTAATCTTGAAACCAAAGACCTTGTGTTTGACGAGGATGCTGTGCTAAAGCATATTTCTGGTTTGGCTGATAGTTTCTCGTGCGGTCCTGATGGTATCCCTGCTTGCTTTGTAAAAAACTGTCACTTGTCCCTGGTTTCTATACTTTGTCACTTATTTAATTTATCTATTTTTTGTGGTGTTTTTCCGAAATCTTGAAAAGCATCTGTCATCATTCCCCTACATAAGAAAGGTAGTAAAAAGGACATATCAAACTACCGCCCCATCGCCAATTTATGTTGTATTGGTAAAATGTTTGAGGCTCTGGTGTGCAATGCTCTTAACTTCCACTGCAAATCTTTTCTAGGTTCCTTTCAGTATGGCTTCATGAAGGGTAGATCTACTACGACTAACTTGCTACTAATACTTCTCTAATTGCTGTATTTCTGCCATTGATGTTGGCAAGCAGGTCGGTCTACTCCATTTTTACTGATTTTAGCAAGGCTTTTGAAAGAATTAACCACAGTGTTCTTGTTTGTAAGTTGTCTTTTCTAGGATTTCCATAAATTTTTGTTAATTGGTGTTCCTCAAGGAAGTCATCTAGAACCATTGCTTTTTATCATTTACATCAATGATGTATCCTTAATTCTCCCTAATTCCAGAATTCTATGTTACGCTGATGACGCCAACATTTTCCGCGTTATTTCAAGTGCAAATGACTGCACTATTAAACTCGGGACTTAGACGCCTTTTATAATTATTGTTATACAAACTTCCTTCCCCTAAATATTAGCAAGTGCACTACTATGTCATTCTCTCGATCAAAGAATCCAGTGCACTTTAACTACACCTTAGACGGTGGCTTCCTGAACAGACTTGACAAGACCAAAGATTTAGGGGTCGTGCTAAATACGACCTTTTCATTTGACGAACATATCAACACTATTGTAAATAAAGCTAATTCTGCCCTGGGCTTCGTCAAGCGATGGTCTAAGGAGTTTGATGACCCATATATAACTAAACTCCTTTATTTTACGTTCATGAGACCTGTTTTGGAGTATGCTAGTCCTGTGTGGTCTCCTTTTTATGCGACTCATATTAATCGTATTGAGGCTGTCTCCCTACGCTAACAGATTAAAGCTTATTTCATTGGAGTCCCTTGAAAGCAGACACGACAACTCCAGAGTTGTTTTTGCCTTCGATTGCTTGCGGGGCGCGGTTGATTCCCCCGAACTGTTGGGGGCTCTATGTTTATCGATTCCTACTCGCCCCCAAAGGATTACTTTTTCTATTTCTTTTTAATTATATTGTTATTTATTTTATTTTTTTGTAGTAGTCAGTATTTGACGAATCTTAATAAATAATAGACGTAGTAGAGATCCAAGATGGCAGATTCATTCCGTAGTAACATAAGTATTTATGGGTACTATATAAAAAATCCCTTGCTTGCAAAAGATCCATATCTTAAGAATTAAGAAATTCGAATCCTTATTATTATTAAGGGCAGGTGAACACTGCGACCAATGAGGCCTTTTGTGTCCTTTGGCGGATTTTTCGTTATGAAACTTGGATTTTATCAAAGACTTAAGTTTTTCTAAATCGGTATTATTAGGAAAGGGAACTCGAGCTTGGATTTTTTTTTGAACATTACACTATTTCGTGTGATTCCACTTTAGATTTTATTATAATTGAGGATATGAGTAAGATCTTATGCAAGTCGATAGCTTGTTTCATTCTTCTTATTTGGGTTTTATTTGGTTCAGGAAAATTGGATCTAGAATTTATTAGATTGTTAAATTGTTCTTGTAACTTTGATTTAGATATCATTAAGGCTCAAGAGCTAGGATCTGGATTTATTATTAAATATCATTACTTTTACTTACGTAATTCTGCTATTGATATGCTCGGTCGTCGATGTTTTGATTTATTTGCTTCATCGAGCACATTTTGTCTGCACCACATATTAACTTGTACGTAGCTCCATATTTTAAGAAATAGGATGGAATAAAGAAAACATATAAAAGTTGCTCCCACTGAATAAATAAATAAATATAGAAATTTTGATGGATGTTAAAGAGCTTATTATACTTACTTAAACTAAATGCACGTTCTTTGACGTGTATGACTACCATTGGTATCATTACTAAAACTATTATGTTGACAATGTGAGCAAACATTCCAGCATTTTCATGTATGACTTCCTAAAAATTATTTATGAGTTTTCTTAGTTTTTATTTAATTTTCAAATTGACTTACCGCAGACAATCCTTTTTCTATAAGAAGGCAGATCGTTATTGGAACTAAAGAATCTGCAAACAAATATTAGTTTACAACAACAATTTCAAAAATATACATATTATATGTATTCAATCCTAATAATGTATTTCTTATTATTTTTCAGGCAGGAGATATTAACAACATTATGCAGCAATGAGATTTAGGTAAGTCCAATATTGTATTAATATGGATTGCGTAAAAGCTGATTTCATTAATAAAATTATATTATTTAAACATTTTTATATTCGAACTTATGATTATAATCTTATTTATAACTGACGGGCTGAGAGTAAAAGTGACCTATTTATAAGGTTCGGGCAAAAGTGGCTTAGAAAATGTTCCGCGCAAAAACGATTCGCGTGAGATTCCGGACAAAAACGAATCGTAGAAAACTAATTAACTGCATTAACTTTGCACTACTTTTTGTATTTAAATCGTTTTCGCCCGGAAATTTTCTACGATTCGTTTTTGCCCGGAATCTCACGCGATTCGTTTTGCGCGGAACATTTTCTAAGCCCCTTTTGCCCGAACCTTATAAATAGGTCACTTTTA
Organism: Leptarthrus brevirostris; assembly: GCA_964036015.1. NCBI lineage: Eukaryota > Metazoa > Arthropoda > Insecta > Diptera > Asilidae > Leptarthrus > Leptarthrus brevirostris. The sequence continues at coordinate 24,371,596 of OZ038375.1, read as the reverse complement.
CTCTCAGCCCGTCAACTAATCATACATGGATATTTGCTGTGATCTTGATCAATCAAAACTTGATCAGATTTTGTGAAGCTACGTTCGCTTGATATTTGTTGACAAGAAATAAAATTTTAAACCCATTGTTATTATATTTGTTACTATCAAAATATTGAAAACACACCTATATGGGAGCTTTAAGCCAATTGACAATCATTTGTCTTTAAATGAGTTAAATTTTTTGTTTTTGTATGTGCGCCTCTATTACGCGAAGTGATTTATAGTGTAAATTGTGAGTATTGATAGTATAAAATAGTTTTTAAAAAAAAAGTTGAACCGACTTCACAAAAAGCGCTAAAAAGCATACAATAATTTTGCATTTGATATCTATTATGACATTTTGAAGTCGGTGCAAATCAAACAAACCAAATAACTACAACAAAAATATTTAATTGTCATTTCTTATGATCCCGTGAGCTGCAACGTTCAGGTGGTGTTATTACTTTTAATTGTGGTTCTGTAGTTGTTTTATTTGTTTAGTTTGCACCGACTTTAAAATGTCGTAATAGATATAAAATGAAAATTTATTTTATGCTTTTTAGGGGTTTTTTTGAAGTCGGTTCAACTTTTTTTTAAAAACTATTTTATTTTTCACTTTTCAGTGTCTCCTACTCTATACAACGAAAAAAGAACCATCCAAATCGGGCCACGCGTTAAAAAGTTAGGTTTAACCCCCTACCCCACCTCCATCTTACAAAATTTTTTTTCTCATGGTATCAATCAAGGAACATACATACTATACCGAACAGAAAAGGAATCATCGAAATCGGTCCACGCGTTATGAAGTTACTACCCTCTCCGTCCCCCACCATCATCATAGAACCAAATTATTCTGCTATTGGCAATGGGGGATCACACTCTATACAACAGCAAAAGAACCATCCAAATCGGTCCACGCGTTACAAAGTTGTGTTAGACACTATATTGTGCTTATACTATATTGTGCTTATCTTTCAACCCATTCATTCTTATAATTTTCCGCTTAGATTAAATCTTTTGGATCGCCTATGCAAACCTTGTAATCGTCCTTTTAGAGAGTAGCTGGAATATAGGTAGGTCTTCGATTAAAGATGATTAGAAATTTCAACCACTCCAAATTTTAGCCATTGAACTTTGAAAATGGGGCGATATAAGGGCCTTGCGTCACGATGTGCATCAGTAGAAACATATCGAGAAACTTAAAAATTGGCATGCAGGTTTTTAAAAATGGGCAACATAGTAGCTGTTAAATATTAATTAACACAACAGTTGATAGCCATAACTGACAAAGTCCCATGTAGATCTTACCGGCTTAGTGACTGACGTGGTCATAAAAACTTACTGAATTATTTAAATTCAATCTTCAATCTTTTGTCGAAAGGAAACTTTCTGATTTATCTTCAAGGTAAAACGTTAGAGTATAAAACAAGTGTAGGTTAAGTCATTTATATTCAAGCTATCTATAGTATACAAATCGTCATTGATTGTGATTTAACACTAAATAATAATCTCTGGACCACTAAGTTTCTCTAAATTAGAATTCATCAGTGAAAAAAGTCATATATTAGACTAATTCACTCTTTCTCTCTGGTTCCCGTAACCCCTTGGGGCATGGGATGGAAGAAGAACTTTACTAATATTTTCTCTGCAACTCCCATGGCCTTTTTATCGTTATCTGTTATCAGCAGAAAACAACCACGAGCCACCTTCAGGGGAATTCCAACTTGAGATCTCCGGATTGGTAGGCGAGCACGTTATTACTTACACCACCGACGACTAAGTCTACTAAAATATCATTGAACGCCATCCGCATTTAGATGAATCATACAATTCTCTACAATTTTAGGGCAGTCATTAATATAGAAACTTAAAGCGGTCCAAGTACGGATCCTTGCGGAACACCACAAATGAGTGGCAATATCCCAAAAAGACGACTGTTAACTGCCAGTTGCGGATATCTCTTAAAAAGAAACTTATTAAGGCAGCAGTCGAATAGGAAAAATTATAATTGGGTCAGATTTCAAGTTTGCTAGCAACTTGCAACTTATCTCATACGAATGTTTGTAGTAACTCGTATGAAATCCGCTACATAGCTACGCGAAGTGAAAAATCTTGACTGCTAACAAACCAAAATATTGTTTTGATCGCATTTTAATATCTGGGCACATATATGTTTTTCAATGTCTTTGGAGAAAAAGAAGATAATGGTTATAGGCCAAAAGTCACCGTAGAAGTTACATTAGATTTATAAAGACCATATCGCCTTAATTATTTCTTCAGTAAGTGAAAGCTAAATTCATCTTTGCGTAGAGATAATATTTAATAAAGTTGGCTCCACACCACCACAAGAAAATGCTATTAATTCTGTCAATATTTTTAAAGTCGTGGAAGCTATGAATACTGTAAAGCCTGTCTAAATTAAGTAAAACATCCCGTAACTCCTTGTCGGGGAATTAAGGCAGGGGAGGGGGTGGTTAGAAGAACATCACCTGTCAGATGACAATGATTGCAGACGGACCAACAATTTAAGTCTGATTCCGAACCACCGATCAATGAATTTTTTCTGGAGACAACAGATTACTATAAAGGTAAGGGCATTCAGGGTCCAAAGAAATATGTTTCTTGACCCTGGTAAGTGCGATACCGTTTAAAAAGGTGCTGTTTAAAGATTTTAAATGGGACAAAACTATGATACGCTCAGCATAGCCGGAAGGGATTAAGGGATTGTTTTTTAGATGTAGCCAAAGCCCAGGGGAATGAGAGATTGAATGTCTGGGTTTTTGCATTACTGCGAGCTAGACAACAGCCAAGAGATGGAGTGGATTTTTTCTATTTTCATTTATTTTAAATTATCGTATTACTCATCTAATGATTCAACTCCGCCTCCAATGGCTAAGGGAAAGAGGAAAATTGTATGTTTGGTTTGGCATTGCTTCAAGGTAGACAATAGCCTAGAAAAGCCGAGGCAAGCCGAGACTGGAACCTGCATTCATGGTGTGATGATCGCATCACTCAACCATTGCTTTAACTTCATAGGGCCTACTTTCCGAAATAAAGGGAGTTGAATGAATGTTTTGCGCTCTACAAATTACGTGGAGTATAGAGGGGCACGTTCAGATCAAATATAAAATATAACGATGTCTCTAATATATTCAGTTTTCGAAAAAAAGTTAAATGTCATTTAATATATAAGTGGAGACCTCTGGAGCACCCTTTATTAGATAAATTCGTATCGAATTTGAGTTTGAATTGAATTATTGCGACTTTTATCTTCCGTTCGGATACCTATTAATTAAATAAATTTGCCGTAATGCTTTTGTTTGCATTCAGAGATATTCTGTTCAATTACGAATAATGTTGGTAGAAGTGTTTAGATAAGTTATTTTTAAATTCAGTTTAAGTGGGTAGGTACTTAAAATATTAACTGCAGTGCATGAAGAGTTTTCTATGTGTAAGCATTCTATGTACTAAGTTTATCTATATTTTAGTTCACTAAATCTATTAATACTCACACACAAAAAGAATAAGCGAAGGATGTCCTTCACCCTCATTTCTGCCACTCAGAACGACATACCATTGCACTGGATCTATCCGGATGCCATATCTGCCGAAAAACTTGAATAATAAAAATAAATTGAATTATTAAAATAATACAAACTTAATGAAATTTTCTAAGCACAGTCTAAATCCACCCATAGTTAGTAGAAGGAAAGCCCAATTTACCAGTCCAGTAAAGTTTTCGAAACCTGAACTCCATGAGAATAAAGAATCCCTTGGTCGATGACATCTAGTAGAAATTATTATATAAAATCACAACTGCAAGTTTTATGATCATTGATCTTAGTAATTACTTACGGTTTATCAGGTTGTGATCTTCTCTGTTTTTGTTCTTTTGTTGTTATTTCTTCAGCTCGGGTTACACTTTGTGCGCGCCTATAACGCACTTTACTTTCTTCCACTTCGTGCGTCATTCCAACTGAATCAACAAAGAAAAAATTTATTACTTGATTGCTTTTACTGAAAAGTCCATTTTATCAAAAAATTGATAAGAAAGTTACAACAATACTAATATCGATTTGAAGAGGAAACATATTCGATTCTATATTACTCTACACTAAGACGTTTTATATCGCCGGCGACAGCGTTTATGGTCGCTGTTTTCGTAAAAAAAGACAAATGAGATACACCATTGGTGCCGATAACATGTACAGATTGCAAAGCTCTAATCACTCCGATGTATAGTCAAAAACACTCATAGACAACAATTTTCACTTTTGTTTTATTGTGAGAGAATTTGTTTTTATACAAAGATTCTATTGACCCCTCCGATACTGGTAAATAATTGTCTGTTGTATAATTAAAATAGAAAATCAGGTTTTAATACAAGTGCCCCTTTAAACCAATTTTATTGCATCCTTAATAGATAGGAAAAATGAATGAATGTTATAAACCCTAATCATTTGCCAACCTTTGCTCGGTATTACATGTGCGCTGGATATGACAAAGTAATACAAATTTGCGACTTAGTGTGTTTACCATTAATTCCCCAAACAGGTATGTAAATTTTTAATTTGTTTTTAAATGAAGTACAGGTTAAGACTGTTATTGTAAAATAAAAAGAAATCATATGTTAAATGACATTTTTTCTACACATGAAACTTGAGTTGGTTCCGATTTAATTTCACTTTGAACGTTGCAATTAATTCAGCTTTGTAGACCTATACTTAAATATACATTTTATAATGACCGGTTCAATTGGAACTCTTTTTCTTTCACTTCTAAAGTATTAAATCAGATGAGGTTTTAGTAAAAAAAAGAATAAGAAGGTACCGCCACCTTATGAAATAAAAAACAGAACCAAAATAACTCGAGAGATCATAGTATATTTGGAGTTATTCACGGTATTCGCAAATTCGTGCACACTATTCAAGGAGCCGATAGCTGGTGTTGAGATAAGCAAAACATTACATTGTGGTCGAATATGTCGTTTCAGAGCTTTCGTGACTTTCGGTCCTCTTTTGCTTATCATCATATAATTTTGTCATTATACTTCCGACTGGAACAGATTAATATCTCTGACTAGAAACTAAAAACTTATTTAAATTTTAAAAACTGCTCAACGTTCAAATTCGGGAATGCTCCGAACCAGCTTTTATAAGGTAATCCGTAATACGTTGGGCTCGGGCGTGGATTCGAGCGAAAGGAAATACCTTTGAGCAGTTTATATAATTAAATTTAGATGCAGGTTTTTAGTTTTTAATAATTAATTTGTTTTAAATAGTTTACAGACTTGTATTATTAAGTTAAAGTAATAAATACTAAAAATATCTTTAAAAGTATAAAAATGAGTCCTTTTAAAAAAAATAATCTAATCAGAAGTCTTTTTAAACAGCTGCACGTAGGTGGGCATATGTGGTAGATTAAATAAAAAAGTGTTTCAAGGAGATCTGAAACCAATTAAAAATGACCAGTTAATGATGCGATTTGGCGGGAAAATATGAAAATTTAAAAAAAGGAAAAAATCATTTTTTTCAATTTAACGGCTCACCTCATCCTATCCCTAATGTAATTTTTTGCTTATCTCGACTCCAACTATCGAATCCTTAAATAGTGTGCGCGAACTTTTGAACACCCTATATAATGTATTAATAAAATAATCACTTTTCTTTACGACAACGCTACTCGTCATAAGTTTCGAATATGGAAAATTGTTGAACCGCCTCAATTTACAAGGTTCCGACTCAATATACTAATAAAACAATTATGACCGGATTTAAAATGGGTACGTAAGCTTTGAGAACTTTGAATTTGGGGATTTTGTACTTGGTTAGTCGGGCTGTTTGTTGCTAAGAAGCACCAAGTTCATTCAAGGGCCATGAAGGCCCATTGTGAATGCCCTTAAAAAGAAGAAGCATGGTCAAAACTTAAAACCACCCAGATCTTAGGTCCACCAGTGCTATCTCAGCTAGGTCGTCCAAATTGTCAAAGACTTGCTCCCAAACAGGCGAGTCGCCGTTCTTTTAGAGCTGGACAGTGTCAGGCATATTCGGGCTACGATATAAAAAGCAGAAATGAATGATCTGCCGATGGAGTTTAAATCTAATCCAGACATAATTAAATTTTGGATTAGTAGAAGAGAATTGTAGGAGATGGGTGAAGTGCACATCATTTCTAATATAAACCGCGATTCCCCTCTACGGATAGAAGTGCGGAACTAAGTGGTAGCCAGGAATGTGACGCTATTAATATTTCAGGATCGGACACAACCATTGTTTAACTTAGTACAACAATTTTTGATTTTCTGCGGTCAAGTGGCACTAAACCGAAAAACGGTAACTTTTCTAGCCACGAATGTTGCAAAATTAATTTTCGCATTGTACTGGTCTTAATTTTCCCAAAACAAAAATGTACACCGACACAAGGACTTACGAATGGGATCCACAAATGCGAAGCAAAGCCAAAAGCCGTATTCAATAAAGCACTAGTGTACTACCTTGAACGTTGGATGGAAAAGTAAAAAAAAAAATATAAAAGGAACGGACTCATCAGACTGAGCTTGTTAATAGAGCATAAAAGCTCTTCCCTTTGACGAAGATGGCACTAGCACTTTTAATAATAATCTTAATTGTTAATTTGCACTCACAACCGAATTAAAGTTTATTTGAAGAGCAGGACCGGCAGGACGTTCGTACTTGTTAGAAATCAATTGAAGTAGTTTCTAATCGGACTAATGCAGAGCAGGTGCACTATGAACTCAATTTCGTCTTCATCTCTGCAGCTTCTACAGAACTCATTCGATGGCACGCCGAGTCTAATGGCCATAGCTTGGTGATTTTGTTTTTTGAGATTTCACGTCTCTCCCCTTATTTGAAAAAGTAATCGAATTTTACTTGAGTAAAAAATCACTTAAGACTCAATTGAGCGATTTGCCGATTCAGGAATATTTTTCAATTGAGTTACATTGTGAGCTTTTTTCTATTAGTCGTTTAAGAATTGACCACGATACAAACTTTTTTTTACATATGATAACTTAGGATCTATATTTTATAATTTTTTTTTAAATTATAATTTCTTTTCTCTAGTATAGAGGGCGCTGAAGTTGAAGTAAAAAAAAGAGGCCAAATCTACGGAAATGATAGAGCCTCTCCAGTACATTTGAAGAAAAAACATCAAATGGCATTTTAATATAGATATATTTAGTTATGCATTCCCCACCAAAACCGGAAGTAAAGCGTTTTCTCGAAAGTCTCGTATTTGAAAAAAAAGTTTTAAAAACGGCCTCATTTTCCCGCGCTTTTAAGTCTAACGGGAAAAAAAGAAAAAACCTCACCAGGTTCTGTGGGGGGGGGGGGAATGCACAATTGACATAATAATAAACAAAATGACCCAAGTTTTATTAAAATCGGACAATAAGTTGTTGAGCTAGAATTTGGGCAAAATTTCAAAATGTCATTTCAAGAAAAACGCATTTAAAGTTACAAGGAATTTACGCAGCGTCGTCAAAACATGACTATACAAAAATCTGTAGAACTGTTTTTCTATTTTGAATTTTGACCTGAAATTTCAAATACATATTCTTGACACATTTATAGACCCTCGAAATTTTTTTTACTCGCTAATAGTACCTTAAGTCGTTACACTTACTCGCAAAAAAATTACATCAAGCAAATGCCAAATATGAATATAAAAAGTGTTATAAAATCTAATTTATTAAAAACAATTCACTTGTTGTATTGGTTCTGGCCAAGAAATTGTTTTGATTATTATTTACTGCAATAAATCCGATAGATACTATTTTGTTATCAGAGTTAATAATGCTAATTGTATTTTATTGCTTATTATTGGTTTATCAATCATCAGTGGTAACAATGTATCCACGACGGAAACAAATATCTTCCGAGAATTCAATATTAACTCTACAACGATTTCTCGAATTTTCCGTAAATATAAAATTAAGAAAACTGTTGTGAGGAAAATAGAGAGTGGGCACCCATTTAAAACTACTAAAAGAGATGATGCAGCCATCATTTTCATCTCTTTCCTAAGAAAATATCCCAGGAGGACAGGAATCGATGCTAAGAGGTATGCATAGGAAAGTTAGAGGGTATCCATAAGTACAGAGAGAGTTCAAAAGCAAGAAACCACTGGTTTTACAACAAAATCGTTTGGTATTTGCTAAAAAATATAGACACTGGGCAAGTTCTGAGTGGGCTAAAATCATTTCTAACGATTAGAGTAAGTTTAACTTATTCTCATCTGATGGCATTCAGTATATCCGTAGATCACCACGAACACGATCAAGTTTGAGAAATCATAGCTACCGACATAGACGTAGCGAGCCAAAAAATTCAGGCATGGCGAGCCTGCCGAAAAAGAAAAAAAAGTAAGAAAAAAATAAGAAAACAAATATTTCGAATTGACTTTTTAATTGGAGTATATTTTTAATTGAGGTACACTAAGTGATAATATGTCGGCCTTACATCCAACAAGTCCCTGATTCGAACCCCATCGGCATACAATGGCCGTTAGAAGGTAAGTATCTAGCTCATAAAAAAATTGGGGTTATATGTTAAATGACACATATAACCCCAAATTTTTTATGAGCTAGATACTTACCGTCTAGTTACTTACAATCAAATTATTATGACTAGGATTTAAAGATCCTGTGGTCACTATTGTTACTTTTTAATAAGTTTGTTTTTATTGTCCAAAGTAACTAAAGTAGAATTGGGATTATAACTTTAAGAAACGAATTTGAATCACGTATTTGCTGACCCTTTACGCTTCTGGTGCATGAGTTGTATTTAAAATAAAAGATGGTACCTTTAGCGAAGATTACAAAAAGTCATCGGGAGTCCACGTCCTGCATGGGGCGGCTTTGAAAACATTAAATATTGGCTCCTATTGCACAAATACAATTAATAGCATATTGGTTATATCACTCAATAGGCAACTTATGTATATATCAACCGCTGATCCCAGACCAGGCTTTGAAGTAAAAATAGTAGCCTTGAGTGTTTTTACCGCAATATAATACACATAAACATGAAAATATAGCCAGAATAAATATTGCAGTTCGAGTATTGCGTTTTTTCCGCTTATCTCAATATTTAACAGAGATACGAATTTTGTCCAGCTAGAACCGCGATTCCGGCCACTGTGCGGCAGCGATTGTCTGCTGATAAAAAATTATGATGATTGTAAAAGTGATGTCAGTGATCCCGCCATACCCCACAAGGGGTTGCGGGAACTAGAGAGAGATATTTTTAATTGAGGTGAACTTTGCGATTTTTCGTTGCGATATGATGTTTCAAAGTGTTTTCTTTTAAGCTAACAGCGAACATTTTGCAGGTAAATCTGCCTGACCTTTTTCGGTTAACGAAATCCGATTCAAGTAATGTACTCTGTTAACAACGCTAAAAAAACTTTCCCAAGCAGTTGTGCTGCATCCGTATGTCCGAATGCGGCTGCCAAAGAAGAGGAGGTGCTAAATAATGAGAAGGCAGCCGACACAGATATCAAAAGCGAACTGGGGTCAATAGAATCTCTGTACTCGCTGGAAAGATCGGAAGGAATCGAAGAGGTAGAAGCGGAAGACGTGCTAAGTATCTTGCAAGAGATGGAAGGCGGACCCTAACGATAATCGGAGTGGGTGAACATAGGCATTTTTACGGTTAGTGAAGCTTGGTCTAAGGCGCTTGACTAGGTTACTACCTCCCCCAAAAACTAGTGAGCTAATGTAGAGAAAAACTTAACTCTCTGTGCCATCTCCAGAATGTCCTGGCCAAGCTTTTATATAAATAGAACATCGGATCTGCTTCATAGGCCTCGTGTGCTCGTTGCTAAGATAGTTGCCCAATTCCTGAACTCTTTGGGTTGGTTTTAACATAGTCCCCACGCATCGTCGGCACCTTAGGACCTCCTCTTCGCTTTCTATGAAACCAACAATCAGGGTCTTACAGGACATGGTACCAAAATGGCGCGTTAAGCTCTAATTGGAGTGCTGGACATGACAATCAGCACTCGCTACTTAAACCAAACAGCCATCCCTCATTTACTATACCCTAATTCCCTTCCGGATGAATCCATGCTAATCCATCATAGGGTTGACCCCTGAGCTTTGACTACATCATAAAATAAAAACATCAACCACGTGGGCTCAGGACTGCGGACTGAAAATAAACCCAGATAAAATAAAACTCTGCTGCCTTACGCAGAAATTTGGATACATTCTTTATAGTGAGCCTGATGTTTTTAGCTACCTCCCCCCCCCCCCCCGTACATAGCTAAAACCATCAGGTTCACTATAAAGAATGTATCCAAATTTCTATCTCCCCGTCCATAGTTAAAAACATCAGGCTCGCTATAAAGAATTTATTCAAATTTCTGGGGTGCTGATGAATAGAAAACTAAATTGGTCTGGAAATGAGAAGAAAAACAAAGCACTAAGGGCTACTAAGGGACGTGTAGAAATATAATTGGGGAAGTATGGGGATTATCACACCGCATCATTAAATGGGGAAAGAAACCAGAAGGTAATGCAATCGGTGCAACGCATGTGTTGATTTGGCATCTCAGGAGCAGCTAGATCGACATCTCTACACTGGAATTCCATGTTAAATGTGGGCACCAAACTTGTTTGCACGTTTACGGATGAATAAAGTGTGAAAAAATAGTTTTTAAAAAAAAAGTTGAACCGACTTCACAAAAAGCGATAAAAAGCATAAAATAATTTTTTTATTTTATGTATATTACGACATTTTGAAGTCGGTGCAAAACAAACAAACCAAACAACTATTTAATCGTAATTTCTTATGATCCCGTAAGATAAAACGTTCAGGTAGTATTATGTATTATTTTCACTTGTGGTACTGTAGTTGTTTTATTTGTTTAATTTGCACCGACTTCAAAATGTCGTAATATACATAAAATTAAAAAATTATTTTATGCTTTTTATCGCTTTTTGTGAAGTCGGTTCAACTTTTTTTTTAAAAACTATTTTATTTTTCACTTTTTAGTGTCTTCTACTCTATACAACCCCCACCCCACCTCCATTTCACTTAAAATTTTTTGTCATGGTATCAATAAAGGACAGAAAAGGGATCATCCAAATCGGTCCACGAGTTACGAAGTTGCTACTCCTCAACTCTACCCAAAAGAAGAAGATTATCCAAATAAGTCCACGCGTTACGAAGTTAGACTACTCCTCACACCACCAAACCCCCCACCTTGGACCAAATTATTCTTCTATTTGCAATGGGGGAGCATACTCTACCCAACAGGAAAAGAATTATCCAAATCGGTCCACGCGTTACAAAGTTAGACTACTCCCCCCCTCCCCCCACCCCTCACCATGGGACCAAAGTAATCTCCTATTAGCAATGGGGGATCACACTCTATACAACATAAAAAGAATCATCGAAATCGGACCACGCGTTACAAAGTTAAGTTTCAGCCCCACCCCCCACCCTACCAAAAATTTTTTTGATGTGGTACCAATCGGTGAATCAACCACGGAACATACTCTACCCAACAAAAAAAAATCATCAAAATCGGTCGTCGCGTAACGAAGTTATGCCCGGTCAGGCATAAAAATAAAATAAAAAATTAAATACGAGTCGAACTTAGAATCTCTTTGTTTTCTTGAAGTCGGTTGAAAATAGCGGACAAGTCACCCAGCATGAGAAGATTGCTAAAATTTGTAATGCAGGGACGATTAAAAAAATATTCGGAGAGGAAGATTGCTGATGAATGGATCAACGATAGTGTGATCCATGATAACGCCATAGCAATTTAAATTAGTACGTAAAAAAAATACAACATACTCGAGCTTAAATTCAATTTCAAATAAATATAATACATAGTGTTTCACAGCGCGTGCGCAAAAATTAAGGATCTGGGAGATCGAAAAAGGAGAAACGAGAAAATTGTATGGGAGGGGTATATCTCCACCTCTACTATAGGGGTTTGAAATTTTTTTTACAATGAAAAACACCAGTCTTACATTTTAACGTATGTATATCTTCTAAGGTTTTAGTGCTAGCAACGTTGTTAATATCTCAGTTGACGGGTAACACAATGGTGCTAAATACTGTGTATTTTGTTTTGTTTTTTTTACTGCTGTTTTTTTTTACCTGCCTCCTAAATTGTTTAATGGTAATAACCCTAATTTGATTGGATTAGTAGATTTGGTAGTAAAACGCATACTGTAGGTCATAAAATAATTGTTTTGTAAACATTCGCCCGGCAATATTCTAATGATTTATTCTACTTGAAATGGAAATCCTATGACCTCCAGGTATAAAATGAGATACAAACGTAGTGCCATTTTTAATATAACGAAATATTTCAAAGTTACAAGTGGTTTTGATAGTTAATAATAATGCAATTTACTAGTGAAGAATACGCGGACATAATCTTCTGTTACGGATTTAGCAATGGAAATTCCCTCAAAGCACAGTGTGAATATTACCGGCGATTCCCATAAAGAAGGCAATCGTCGGGAGGTGTTTTTCAAAGAGCGTTTCAAAGGCTTCAAGAAAGTGGAAGCAATCATACACTTTCGACACAAGCGGGGGCCAATCAGTACGTTTACATGCATACTTGAGTACTTGACTTGAAATTTACTGGAAACTCAAGTCGGGTTTTTGACACATTTACTTCAGTTACTTCACTTCAAATTTTCTTGAAATGACATTTCATATTTGACTTTTTCTGTTGTGAAATTGTGTTGTCTTTTTGCTACTTAACTTAAATATACCTATAAATCGCAAAACCGATCATAATTTTTATTTACAATCGTTTTCTAATTTTTCTTTCATATTCCCAATTTTCAGCTTTGCATTTTCTCAAGTATTCAAGTCACGTTTACGTGATAAATTTCAAGTCAATCAAACAAAATTTTGTGATTTACTTGAGTGAAGTAAGCTTGAAGTCAATGCGCGTTTACATGATATTTTGGTTACTCGAAGTTTACTTGAAGCTTACTTGAAGTATGCATGTAAACGTAGTGAATGTTGCGCAAATTTCATTAGAAATGGAGGAGACAATTCTCGCGGCAAGGAGAGCTGATCCTACTACAAGTACAAGGCGCATAGCTTAAAGCGTATGTGTCAGTGCAGCGACGGTACGGAGAGTTTTACGAAGAGGACTTCAGCCGCAGGACGAAATAAGCTGTAGAGAATTCTGTAATTGGATACTTTAAGAAGACTTTGATGACTGGATAAGATTCTGTGGACGGATGAATCACAATTCACTAAATGTGGCATAGTGAATTTACATAATACTCAATTTTGGAGTCCAGAAAATCCAAGAATTCTTCAACAGACTTCGTCCAAAAACAGATTTTCCGTAAACTTGTGAGCAGGTGAGTAGGTAATCGACTTATTGGTCCACATATTTTACCAGATAGGTTAACAGCGACAACTATTTAAACTTCCTGCAAAACGATCTAATCGACTTAATGGAGGATATATCCTTGGAAATACGAAGAAGTATGTTATATAAATATGACGGGGCACAAGCCCATTGCGGAATAAACCTACTCCAGTGTTTAAATGGTAATTTCAGGAGTAGGTGGATAGGGCGGTGTGGTATTTTTCCTTGGCCAGCTCCGACGTAATCGCACTTGATTTTTATTTATGGGGGACCATGAAAGAAGTTGCAACAAGAGATGAATTTTGGAAGCCGAAAATAAAATTAAAGAAAAACTAGCAACAATTGACTTGAAAGGAGCCAAAAAAAGGGTTCTTCTGTGTATTCGACGTGATGGAGGACATTTTGAAAATATGTTAAATTATTTATTAATTAATTTTTGAACGTAGTCCTTTTCAGGACTCCTAAATTTTAACACAAAGAGTAAAAAGATCAACAATTTAGGAGGCAGGTAGAATTTTTCTTAGGAGGGCAGGTATGAGCTGTACGTTTAGTGATGTAACTTGAGAATGGTAAAATAATTGATTTTTTTCCGAAAATTTAAGTTTGAAAATGAATTTTTTTAAAACTATTGCAGTAAAGAAAATAAACGTCGTTAGCACCATTGTGTTAGGGGCCTTTCAAGTATTACGTAACGCAGTTGGAGGAGGGGGGGTCTTGTGAAACGTAACGGTGCGTTATAGGAGGGTGGCGTCAAGTAACTAACTCTTAATTCGTGACTCACGCCTCAGTTTATATGGTATATCTACACTACACATACTTTTTTAACACGAAAGGAGTCGCGTCACTGAGTATACGGAAGTATATGCACTACCGGCCAAAAGTTTGAATACACTTTCTTTTTTCTTGTTGAATTGGGTTTTTGAAATACAGGAGAGCTTATATAGCCATTGTTTTGTCGGTAATATAACAAGAAGGTTATTAGTAACAATGTCAGTTGAACATTTTGCGGGCTAGAAGAAGAAAAACCGGAAGAGTCGTGCCGAAAGTTTTGCTCCATCGGTTAAAAAGAAGTCACCTCGGACCCTTTGGTTTCATAAAGTTCTGTGCTAATTTCCTGGAATTTTAAGAACTGTTTATTGCTGGTGACTACAAAGAAATGCTTAACTGTAAAATTATTATAAAATGCGTTGTTTTAGGTTGTCGAAATAATTCACAATTGTGACTTTAAACTGAAAATCTAATCGAAATCATTCGCAATTGCGACTCCAAAGTAATATTAAGTGATCGCGATTTTAAGTCTGATAATGGGAAATCGGAAAGAGATAAGCGTGGAAAAACGAAGTTCCATAGTTACCTTACGCAATGAAGGCATATTAATGAAGAAATTGTGAAAAAGGTCAATGTTTCGCAGAAAGGTGTCCAGTCGGCTATTGGTCGTTTCAATAACACCGGCAGCAACTGTGATCGCCCTCGCGCAGGAAGACCGAAAGTTACCACTTTCCAAGAGGATCAACACATAGTGGTTACCAGTAAGCGAAATATAAGATTGACAGCAGTAAAAATCCGTGCAAATGTAAACCAAACTCGCACAAAACCAATATCCCTCGCCACAGTGAAGGTTTAAGAAGTGCCGGTCTGAAAGGCTGTGTTGCAGTTAAAAAACCTCTGCTCCGTCCTCAAAATAAGAAGAAACGTTTAGAGTGGGTCCGAAAGCATCGGGAATGGACACTGGATCAGTGTAAAAATGTCTTTTGGACTGACGAGTCTAAATATCAAGTTTTTGGGTATAATCGACGCATATTTGTAAGGGGAAGAGTCTCAGAAAAGGTGATCCCTCAGTGTATAGTGCCCACGGTGAAACATGGCGGTCGCTCCATAATGATTTGGGGTTGCTTCTCTGGCCATGGTACCGCAGATCTTATAAAAATAGACCGCATTATGAAAAAGGAGGAATATAAACGAATCCTTTTTGAGCATGAGGTACCTTCCTTGCTCAGGATAATCAGCAATGGGTTCGTCTTACAACAGGATAATGACCCCAAATACAGCTTCCGGCTGTGTCGGGGGTATGTGGATGAGGAAGAGGCCGGTGGCTTCCTAATTAACATGGTGTGGCCACCGCAGTCACGGGGCCTTAATCCCATAGAACTTTTATGGGATGACCTCGGCAGAAACGTCCGCATGTCCAACGTCTTCGGTGGAGCTCTGGCGGCAGTTAAAAGATGCGTGGACGTCCATTGAGCCAGAAGCAATAAAGAAAGAAATAGAAGAATAAGAAATTCTAGAAAAAGTCATCAAATATAAGGGTGGATTTTTTGACGAAAAGAAGGTTTAGATTTAATTTTATGATTTGTTTGAACAGTACATATATATGGTATATCTAATATCACTAGTTTACAAATTTGGGCCTCATCTCGAGATCTGGTTTTCTCACTTTTTTTATGTATTTTGGGGCGTAGATTCCAAAAATGGCAACCATTTTTTTTTCTTAAGAATAGTTTTCGAGACATTTTGAAAAAACCCGTTATTTGGCACTGTTCTCACTTATGTACCCATCTATCCATCAATTGTTATCCGATCTGCATATATTACATATGTTTTGAAAGGTAACTTTGTCCTCTTTCCAACGCTATACTGTTTACGCCGATCAGATGAGATTTGATGAAGTTATAGGATGAAAGATAATTCTCTTACGAAAATTTTAAATATAAATTTGCTCAACAAATTTGGACAAAAAATTTAGAAGTTATTCAAAAATGAATGCGGAAAGGAAATTAATTTCCCACCTGGAATGCATAAAAATTAACAGAAATTCATGGATTCTACGAAGAAGCGCATGCAAAAAGATGTACTTTCGACCAGAATAAATGTTATTTGTGAAAATATGGACACTTCCTTTTCTCATTAATTTTTGAATAACTTCTACATTTTTTGTCCGATTTGGGCAAATTTATACTTAAAAATTTCGTAAGAGAATTATCTTTCATCTTAAATCTTAAAAATATGAAAAAAAAATTTCTTGCAATTAAACGGAGCAATTGAAATTTAGTGACTTTTTAAAAATGCCGAAAAATATATAGCCTATAACTTCGTCAAATCTCATCTGATCCGCGTAAACAGCATAGCGTTGGAAAGAGGACAAAGTTACCTTTCAAAACATACATATGTTATATATGCAGATCGGATAAAAATAGATGGATAGATGGGTAAATAAGTGAGAAAAGTGCCAAATAACGGTTTTTTTTTCAAAATATCTCAAAAAACTTTCTTAAGAAAAAAAATGGTTGCTATTTTTGGAATCTACGCCCCAAAATACATAAAAAAAGTCCACGAGAAACCAGATTTTTTTTTCTGTATTTCAGTTTTTAGGTTTATTTTATTTATATGTAAACATGTATATTTCTATTAAATGTGGATTTATTAAGATATTTTGTGGTTTTTTATTAATGTGTTCAAATTTTTGGCCGGCAGTGTATATGGCAAATAAACACAATAAGCCGTGTACCGCGAGTTAATAGTTTGGACTTTAAGACTCCGACCGTTGCATTGTTAGGAACAAATAATCACCTGACTGTTATGTAATGTTTAGGGGAGGGGGGAGGAGGGTGGTCAGAAATCTTCAAAAACTGCGTTACGTAATACTTGAACGGAACCTTACCTGTCAACTGAGATATTAACAACGTCTCTAGCACTAAAACTTTAGAAGATATACGTTAAAATGTAAGGTTGGTTTTTGCTCGGAAAAAATTTTCAAACCCCAAACCTGGGAGGGGGGTTTGGGAAAGATAGAAGATTGCATTTTTTTTACATTTTCAACGTTATGGGTATATAAAAATGTGTTTCTTTATAAAAGTCAATTTCATTATGGTAATAATTACTTTATTTGTTTTGTTCGAAATTCTTTTTACAGTTACAAAAAAGTCCAATAAATAACAAAAAAATAACGAAAATAATGCACACTTGCAGAAAGACAACCGTAGTAATGTTATACGGAAAAATTCCGAAGCTTACCATACAGAATCTTCAAGCATTCTGTATGGTATGCTTCGGAATTTTTCCGTATAACACAGTCACACAGTCAAATTTCCTGCTTCTGTAATGGTTTGGGCTGCATGTTCGGATATGGAGTTTGATCCCTCCATTTTATTGACGGTGCAATTACCTCCGAAAAATACCAACATGTGCTGCCATCAATACTGCTCCTTCAGTCGCCTGAAGGGAGTTCGTATTTCAACAGGATGGAGAACCATGCCATACTTCAAAATCCAGTAAAGCCTGGTTGCAGAACAATGGAGTACCAACAATGGAGTGGCCCGCTAATAGTCCAGATCTTTCCCCCATAGAGAATTTATCGGGAGTTATGAAGAAAAGACTTGGGACGGATCTATCCAGGAGGACTAAAACTGTTCTTCGTGAAAAAATAAAATAAATTTGGAATTATTTTAGGATTGTGAAAGACTTCTTAAATTAATGCCACTCCGTATTAAAGAGGTTGTAAAACAAAAACGTAGTGCAACGAAATACTGAACAAAGAAATCTACAGTAAATTTAATTTATTTTTGCCTATTTTTCCAATGAATGTGTATTATTTTCGTAATTTATTTTTTATTTTTTGTAACTGTGATAAGAATTTCGAACAAACAAATAAAATAATTATAACCATAATGAAATATACTTTTATTATATACCCACAAAGTTGAAAATGTAAAAAAATACAAGTGTCCCAATACATTTGTGGTTGGGTAGTAAGTATGTACATTTCAAATGCCAAAGTTCTATTTTGCATTTTTAAATTTTTAGAACGTAACGAGTTTTTAAAACAGTTTTTTTTGTGAATTTTTTATATTTCTTTTTATTGTTTTTATACATGCATATATTTTCATAAATGAAACTATGTGATGAACTATCACATTGATTTATTTAAATTTATTAATAAATTTTCTTTGGATCATTGATCTAATTACCATTCTATTAAATTGCTGTCGAAAGAATTCTTATTTAGTAGACACACGTGCGTTTATAAGATAAGAAACTTAACCAGAAATCTCTTTTATTTAGGAATGGAATTTCATTTCGAACGGATTGAATAATCAGATCGAACTTTACACTGTTTATAGTGCTTTACGTGATTACCGCGATAAAGTTTGTTTCGCATAATTTACAAAATTTTTAAGATTAGTTCGATGCAAAATAAAAATAACATAGAATAAAACAAATGTTAGAGATTGTCAACTACAGTAGAAAATTAGCAATTATTTAAAGCACTTGAAAATATTTCATTATAAATTTGGGCACAATTAAATTGCGTACGATACGTACTATCACAATTACGCAACGAATTGTATCTTTTAAGAGAATTGTTATCAGTAATTGAAACTGGAGAAATATTGTCATCAAAGTCTATCGTACTAATTCTATAAACTTCTGCAATAGAAATATTTTCGTTTTCGTAATGAAAAAGATATTTTCCAAAATTTGATTAAAAATAATTTATAATGAATTTGCTTATCTACTGCGTGTATAGGTGTATGGCAAAATGAATCATAGCGGTTTTATTTAATACCACATGGTCACCGTTTGTTCTGCTAACGGTTTTTTTTCCTAATTTAAAAATCAAGTTTTCTACTGATCTAATATTTGTGTAGACAAATACTTTAGCCAGACTTTCTTAATATGTTTTTTTTAGCAAACAATTAAATTAAAAACAAGACTGGTTTTACAATACTTGTTTTTACTTATCATGCAACACAAACAGATTTCTAGATTTTTTATTTCTTGTCATTGTTGTGATAGGTTAGGCGTATTAGCATTAAACAGAATTCTATTAAGAAAATTGAATAGATATCCAGCAAGGTCAATTTATCATCACATATTTTGTTATTTCACTCAACCCAATGCCACACTGAACTGATTGTCACTGCATGTTGCGGCAGATCATGCACGTGTTTATTCTTTTTATGTTAAAATTAGTCTACCTTAAATCAAGTATTAAAAAAAGAACAAACGAAAGGGAAAGTATATAAACATAATGCCGCAAGATAACACTTTCGCTCAAACCTGTACTAGTTGTGCAAATTATATACTTGCAAGTTCTTAAAAAAGATAAACAAACAATTTGACATTTTTGACACCGTCAATTGTCCAGTTTTCTAAACATCACACGAACAAATTTTATTTATATCATCAGCGCGCCGATGCCGGGCGGTTGAATTATTTTTATCCAGTTATTTTTATAATGAAAGCGAAAATTATAAAACAAGATCGCACAAACCTCTTAGGCTATACGGTTTTCACTGTTGAAAATTTGACAATTCACTACCGACGACACTTTACATAAAAGAACGGACGAGAATGAGCGAACGTGATAGTCTAATCGGCGGTCGACATTGCACTGTACAAGCCGATCCGCACTGATCATGGAGTGTAGAGCGAGCACTCTATTTTGTTCTATATTTCTGGTTTCTTCAATTTAGAATAGAAGCCGGTATGCAATATTTCTGTCTCATCTATGTTCTGTAAATGCTACTACCTCTGGAGCAATAATTCATATGACTCATTTGTGTCTATAGCAAAAAGCGCTCAAGCCAAGATCAGTAGTAAAGCTCAGAATACTATTACAGCGGTTTCAGTTGAAGGTTTGGAATCCAACTAAACTTTTAAGTAAAGTATCAGACACCGGGGATCCGACACCAAAAATGATCCCCAGCTTAAAATTTAATACACAAAAAATTATCTCTAATTAAAATTGTAAAGGCTAAAACTTGCGAAATAAGTAAATTGTAAGACATAGCGTGAAAAGCAATTTATTTAATCCGCCGCCAAAGTCCGAGTTGAAACACACTTCTGATACTCTACTGTATTTGAAATCTGTAACTCGCAATATTGTAAATAAGTAAATTGTTAAAACACAGGTCGTTAATTGCCGATTTGTTATAACATAACGAAATTTAATTTACAATTAATTGTTATAAAATATTGGAAGATATCGTGCTAACATTGGTTCGATATTCTGCCCGGCCCAAGTAGAAACTTACAAGTTTGAGGAAAAAGCGTTTAAACTGGCAACATTGTTTAGCGAAGAGCTTTTAGCTAAGAATCCAAACTGATCTTGCATCTTAAGAGGTGTTTCCTGGTCGAAAATGTCAAAAATACAATATTTTTTTATATTTTCAAATAGTACTTATATACTTACTGTAAAGTTTTGTAATAAAATTTTTTTTTTGAAAATACTGAAAATTCGCTGAAATACAGCTTGTCTTGTACAAGCGCATGAAGCCGCTCAAATGGAGTGCACCATTTTCAATCCCGGTTTTCTCGAAACTATGTTTTCAAACCTTGTGTATCTCAGCAACAAATTATCCAATTATTGTGATATTTTTACACAATATTCTTTGATATTCTACAAATAAAATAAAAAAAAAATGTATCAAAAGAAATTTATTATTAATTAGGAAAGCTCATTTTATATCCCTTTCAAATTTCGAGTTTATATCTTTTATGGTTTTTCCGCAAGAAATTTTTGAAATCTAGGCTATATTTTTAGAGTTATGATTAGGAAAAACCCCTTAAGCTAAGCTTGCATTATAAGGTGAGAAAGTGTAGGGATTAGGCTTTTTTTCAAAAATAGAATTAAAATGTGCCATTGGTACAGTTTTGTTTTGTTAAAAGTTCAATTAGTTGAAACCAACTTCACAGGCCCCTTCAACACCATTGGTCGTTTAACCGTCTTAACAGTTTCGCAATCGGAAGGTTCTCAAAACACTCGGGGCTTATGGTATTTTGACCCTCGTTCTTAACTGCTGCGCCTTGCCAGACATCTACGGAAGCTGTTTAAGCTGTCTTATTTAACAGACAGTGCAAAGAATACCTAAAAAGGAGAGCCACTGACTTCGATCCAATCTAAGGTTTTGAAACATTTATTAATAACATACGCCTGAGAAATTTTGAAAATTGTTTCCCCCTGGTCTCCGAAGTAATATCTCAGAATTGCTCTATCACGTCAGGTTTTTGAGATATTCTAACCTAAAAGTGCAAAAACACTGTTTTTTTTGTCATTTTTGAGGTTATGTAGCTCTGCGATGTTTTTTTTTAAAAACTATGTGTGGGATCTTATAGTAACAGTCTTCCTCCTTCAAATTTCGTTGAGTTTGCTCAAACATCTCTTTTTTTCGACGAGGTATCGCATTTTGAAATTTGCATGTTCATGAATTTCTCGGTATATGAAAAGTTTATGGTAACTTGAATAAGATGACCATAAACTTTTCATATACTGAAAAACTCATGAACATGAAAATTTCAAAATGCGATACTTCGGCGAAAAAAAAGATATTTGAGCATACTAAACGGCATTTGAAAGAGGAAGACTTGTACTATAAGATGCCATACATAGTTTTTTGAAAAAAAAACATAGCAGTACTACATAACCTCAAATATGACAAAAAACCGTGTTTTTGCACTTTTAGGTTAGTATATCTCAAAAACCTGTCGTGATAGAGCAATTCTGAGCCCGGATTCGGGTTCAGCGGGAGAAATTACTTCGGAAACAACTATTCATTGTCCTGGGGGGAAAAACCTCGCAGGCCTGTTTAATTATTTGATAAAATCGAAACCAACCAATGGTAACCGTTTTGGGCGTTTTACAATAGATCTACTACTTTTCCTTATGGTATTTTGGAATCATTGTCCTTATAATTTTGGTGAATTCAAAATCATTACCTTCAAAATTTTATGAGCATTTGATAGAGTCCGATATGATGTTACTTTAGCCAAGCTTCAAGCGTATGGTCGTGATTCTATTCTAATACAATAGATTGGATCAACGAAAATCTTTCAGGCTTGTTGACAGTGCTACGATCATTTCGAGAACTGCTATTTTTTGGAACATTGACACAACGTCTGTTGTATATCAATCTTTTCTATCGCTACTTCCATAGCCTTTTAACGAAATTTCTAGCCTGATTTCATATATATTCCTTCCTTCCCCTCCCTCGCTTACCCTTCCTCTAATCACCTTTCTCACTTCCTTTTTCTTTCCTTTTCTTCCTCCCTTCAGTCACAAGACGCTCTCATACCAATACGCTACTAGTCAAATTTTGACGAACTATAAAATTTCGAGAATTCTTCTTAACCCATTAACGCCCAAATGGACGTATTTTCAAGACTTTATTCAGGGAGTTTATTCAGTACAAAATCGAACGTCAAAAAAATTCGATCAAAATGTTTTCCTGCGTAAAATTTTCTTAGCTTTCGAAATCTGGAATCGAAATTTCATAAAAGTTATGTTTATTTATTTAACATAAAACATTATTATACCATTGAAAAATTTATTTTTCAATATTTTTGTATCGAAATCGTAAAGAAATATGTCTAACTAGTGAAATTTACGCGCCAATGGACCCTAAACCTAAAAACGTACAGATTAATTTTTTGAAATTCAAGAGACATCCAATATGGTCTCAAGTCCAAAAATGTTGTGTTATTTATAGTGCGAAAATGTAAAGAAATGTGGCTAGAGAACGCAAAAACGTGAAAAAACTGCAAGGTTTACTTTTATATTCATTTTGCTTCTCTATTTTTCATAAATAACTACAAAACAGAAAATTCCGACCAGGTACGAGTCAGACTACATACCTTGGAAGGTTGTTGATTTCTAAAAAACTGCTAGTTAGAGACATAATTTAATTTTTCCTGTAATATTTATATAAGCCTCTACAAACTCTAATTATTTCAGATTTTTCGCTTTGCAAACTTCCAAGATAAGGTGGGGATGGTATGTTTTTAGATATTTTTCATCGTAAGTCGAATACTATGTGGTATCGAAGGAAATGAAAATACATTTTGAAATGTGCAAATGAATACCAACTTCATCTAGTAACTCCACTTTAAAATGTTCACCCTACTCTTTCGGCGGCCCGCCTTTACAATAAAAATGAAAATGATTTTTTTCATTTGCAATAAAGTTGAGCAAGAACTATTTAAAACCATTCAAAGTTTCAAGTCGATAGCATCGGTAGTTCCTGAAATAAGGAGGTGTGACAGACAGACAGGTAAGCAGACAATTGCACCATAGGAGTTCCTTCTTTACCATTTTGGTACGGAACCCAAAACCACATAAACAAATTTACATAAAAATAGAAAATTTTGTACGTCTTTCGGTAGCCATATTGGATCCGCCATCAGCGATCTTCAGAACCCCTACGTACCATTTTATTTATGAAAATTCATTTGTAAATGTTATTCCAATCGCAAATAATAGAAATAGCATAAAATGTTTGGGCTGGAGACGTCATGTTGGATGTCGCCACCTTAAATTTGAAAAATCTAATCCGCATGTTTTCAAGTTTAGGAACAATGGACACGTAAATTTTACAAGTAAGGGAATGCTTTTAACAATAATATCATGTTTTTTGTTAAATAAATAAACATAACTTTTTAAATTTAAATTTTTATGAAATTGTAGATTTTAAAAGTTCAGACAATTTTCCGTCGGAAAACATCAGATTTTTTGACGTTTACTATCGTTAATTAAAGAGAAGTCAGCCTTACTGAAGTGATCAAAAATGTCATCATACACACAAGAAACCATCATAACCGAATCCATGAAAAAAACAATATAAAGCGCAGGGTGATGAATTGATTCAGGAACAAGCGACACTAAGATCGTCTTCCCAGTGTACTAGCAGAATCAGTAGAAAAGACGAGGTCGAGGAAACTTCCATGCTCATTTGATATGGTGCAGGTCTGTGTTAAGTCTAAGAAAGTGAGGCTATGTATAAAAGAAAAAGCAAATAGATTGACAGACAGAAAAGAGGAACCAAGCCGTTTTTCGAGCGAGAGAGCTCCCAGCCATTTCCAAGCAGCTAAAGTCGCTGAAAAGCAATAACTCTTCGGAGGGCGTCAAAGGCATTCTAGAGGTCATCCAGGCAGGAGGCAAATCTTTCATAGGCATTAGGCGGAGAATATGGAAAAACATATGCGTCGAAATATATATAGTTTTACCAGACAGTTTTATAGCGATGCACAAAACCTCCAATTCTTCGGAGTTCTCCAAAGGCCGCATCAAACATGTAACGGTCACAGCGAAAAATAATGTACTTGGAGCTAAATAGCTCCGCATCTAAAATTCCGTGCCACAGCGAAGGTTTTTCAAACAAAGTACGTTGTAGTATGATCTAGTGGAGCCAGTAAAGAGCCCTGCCGCTTTGGGACGAACACCTGTTACGTTTGCTAAGTAGACCGACATTTCCGTAACCCAGTTTTTGTGGAAGCGTCGGCAAACCTAAGTGGAGTTCTAGGAATCTTGGAATAAACTCAAGCACAATCGAATTGTAGGGCAAATCTCAGGAGAAAGATCTTTCTGGCATAAAGAAAGAAACAGTATAAGAACAGCCAAGAGTAGGAGCCACCGACCGGAATAGAGGCATCACATGAAGCACAGCCAACTGCTTGAGAAGTGACGAATTTAGTCAGAATTACCGTTGGCGGCCGACGACCATATCAATTTTAAATTTTCTTAACGCGCCGACGTATGGCTTCGGAAATTGGAAGAACTGGACTGGCACTGAAAATGGATGAATGTTCAGAGTTGTAAGTTATATGTTATACTATTACGTAATAGCCAGCTTTTGAAGAATTCAAAATAAATAAATAAGTAGCCTTCTGCCTGGTATCTACGTAAATAAGTTTTCTCTCTCACTTTAAAATCGCAAAGTTACGTCGGTTTACTTTTTACCCGCCTGCCGAAGGAGAGGAGGTTATGTTTTTCAAGCGTATGTATACAGAGTGTTTCAGATCTGACGTGCCAAAATGTGATAAAAATGGTTTGTGATTACCTAAAGTTCAGCATTTTCCAAATTTTCTCCAAAATTCATGTAATTAGTACACCCCTTTTTTATTTTTACTAGATTGCCCATCTTATTACCTCTCCAAAAAGGTGCAACATGTCCACGTAGAGAAAATGTGTAGAAATTTGTATGTAGAAATCCTATCTTAGAGTATTATAAAAATCAAAAAATTAAAGAAATTAAAATCAAATTAATTCTAAAATGCTTTTTATTGAATTTACAAATAATTACAAATAATCTTAATAAGTAACAAAAGCCGTTCGAAATGTTGATGCATGCCAACAATCTCCTTCTAAGTCCCTGTTTAAAGTGTATTGCACCCAGCCTCTCCCGTATTTTCATTCGCTGCATTCCCAATTCGGCTAACTAAATTCTCCCTATTGTTAACTGGGCTTGAATAAACTTTATCCTTCATTGTTCCTCATAAGAAAAAGTCCAATGGGGTAAGGTCTGGAGATCCAGCAGGCCAAGGAATCGGTCGTCCAATCCAGCGGTTAGGAAATTTTTCAGTTAGTATTTTCTTCACAATGTTAGCCGTATGCGCTGGTATTCCATCGTGGTAGTGAAACATTCCCCTAAGGTTATTCATAGGGTTCTGCTCTACTAGATCTGGCAGTGTATTGTCAAAAAAGTCCGCATAGATTTCACTATTAAGCACTTGCGGCAAAATGAATGGTCCTACCAAATGGCTGCCGATGATACCAGCCCAAACATTGACACTGAAGCACAGCTGGAATGAGGTTAGTATTCGCCCTGTGTGGGTTAGTATTCGACCAGGTATGGAGGTTATGGAAGTTCGTAATATCATTCCTGGTGAATTGACATTCATCTGTCCACAGAATTCAGTCCAAAAACGCTCAGTCGTCAATGTCGCGTTTCAGAAGCTAAGTGCTAAATTTCAGTCTTCTCTCGGAATCTCTTTCCAGTAGTCCTTGGGCTGGGTGATGGTGATATGGACGCAATCTCCCTCGGTGAATAACCCTCCAAACCTTAGATGACAACACTCCTAATCGGATTGCGACTCGTTTCGTGCTCGTCTTAGGGTCCTGCCTTACGATGGTGATTATTTGGTGCTATACGTCGGCAGAAGTTCCCGAAGTTTCGGTTCGTGTCTCCATGTCGTGTGAAGTTACACTTCCTGTTTCTCTTAACCTTTGGAGAGTCCGTGTAAATACCCCTCTTTGAGGTGCTCGCCGGTTAGGGAATCTTCTTTGATATTCCAGTACAGCCGCTGTCTCTTTTCCGTCTACTACACCATAAATGTAAATAATATTCGAGTATTCCTCAAATGTAAATTCTACCATTTTTTAATGATTTTTGCTTAAAATCACCCGTACTTACTGATTTGTTTTTCAACTATGATCGATATTCTTGCTGACTGACCCTGCTTTATAGCAAAACTTTCATCAGGTACGAGTAACAGAACGCCAGGATACAAGGGTGTGAATTCTAGCTTACACAAGCTAATATTGGCAATAAAACAAAATTCCACTAACATTTTTATAACTTTTTTGCAGCAATAATTAAAATGTTAATGTTAATCCAAAACAAACATTTTCGACCTCTTATTTAAAAATTTTGTTTCTTTACAGAATTTCCTACCTAAAGTGCAATAAAATAATTAGGTACTCAGGGAGTTCTAAGGATGCGGTTTTTCGAATCCTGTGTCTACCTTGCCATGTTGCACCTTTCTGGAAAGGTTTTATTGGATTACCCAATAAAAATAAAAAAGAGGTGTACTAAATACATGAACTTTGGTGAAAATTTGGGAAAATGCTGAATTTTAGGTGATTGCAAACCATTTTTTTCACATTTGGAAGTGACTGTACGTGCAATGGTAGGAGTTAGGTCAGTAGTGTTGACTTTTTTGGACAGGTCATTAAGGTAGTTGTTTTTAGCGTTTGTTTGATGTGGCTGTTTTAGGTGGATCAAGAGAGAAAAATAAAAGAGTAATGTGCACACCATGACAAACTGAAATTTATGAATCACCCTGTAACCCCCAAACGCTTCAAATTGCCCCCCCCCCCCCCGCAATACCTTTTTTTTGTTTGTCTAGTTGAGATCTATTAGCCCACTCATTTTGGCATGACAGATCTGAAACACTCTGTATATGCATGTCTATTTTTTGGCACGCTCTGTGGCCTAAACGGTTTGAGGGATTTTAACATCTAACCTCATTATATTTTATATTATATATTGTTTTCACAAATTTCTATAGATTATAGAGCTTGTTTTTCGCTTTTCAGTTGATATTTTTTAACACAGCCGGGTTTTTTTTGTTTTTTTAGTAATTTATTTTTTGCAAGACTTTTGATTAAAGTGTTTGCTTAGTTAAATTTTATATTTCTGATTTAACGATGAAGAGCTGTTTTTGTAATTACTACTTTATAAGTCCGTATTTAAGTTCTTATTTTGATAATTCGTAACGAAAAGTAGTTTTACTAAATTGTTGACCACAAGCTTAATCAAACTAAAAGGCTGCGTTCATTTATTTATTGATCTAGAGCTTTTATCATATTCGCCCTTCCTGTCAGACTTTCCAAAAATATATCAAGAAGCAGCTCGAGGAGGTGGAATAACTAAATTATTAACAGTAGAGATTTGCCACCTATAATTTATTATCAAATGTATTGGTAGCCTTATTTTTTTTTAAGTTGTCTGAGGGTATGCTGCTTGTAATATTTATTCATCGTCATCAGAGTCTTAAAAGTATTGCAGTATCAATGCCTACAATTACTGAAATTAAACAAAGATGTGCCGATATGTATTTTTGCAGAAAATTGATACATTACCAGAAGAATAAAAGCAAGTTGCCAGAAAAAAACGAAATATCCACTGCCAGAACTCATTCTTCAATTTTAAAACCGCAAAGCACGAAATGTGAAATAAAAATCAATAACCAATCCATTTTGGTAAAACTGTGATTCATTCATTATATCTAATTCAATTTTTCAAGGAACTATTTCCCTTTTCCCTCCCTGGAGGGATAAGACAAAGCAATTACATTATCACATACATTCTCTGGCATTCATGAGCACTAGAAAAGATACATTTGGAGGAAGTGCCAAATTGTGGCAGACATGAATATATCCAGCGACAGTTGAAACTTCCAAGTATACATCTAAGCAAACAGTTTCGCTTGAAGGATAACCACATTCGATGAAATTACTATCGTCAGAAAAAAAAAATAGGACAGGATGATATCTGACAGTGGCGTCTGTAGAATGTTCCTTTGGTAAGGATTTTTAATGCTCAAGTCGTTAACAGAAGGTTATGACTGTCAAAAGACAGGCTAATTTGATCCGATCAGCTTTTTTTTCTTTAATCCTAAATGAGCGTCATAATAGTGCAATAAAACAATTGATGTGGTGGAGGTTTCATTAAAATTGATTGGATAGAGTTGGTCCGAAAATTGGACCGAAATAAAACCTTATTGTAGTCAAATCAGCAACACTTTTGGATCATAGAAGTTAGATGTTTACTTTAAACGTTTAACAAACTGAATTTTAATTATAATTCGAGCAGTACACACAAAGTTCATGATTATTTTAAAACCTCCTCAAAAGATCATGTGGATGCATTACCTACCACCAGTTGATCAACCCTCTACCGATTAATTATGCCTGGCTGATTTCTACTTAAAATGTTCCTTTATATTTTACTACAGAAAAGGGGAAATCTAAACCTCATTTGAATGTCATGTGAGAGCTTAACAAATTTTCATTATTTGTATTGTAGGAAATTACAAGAGACCTGTTTCCAGTACAAGAACTTTAGAAGTAGAAACGACACAATTTGATACATGTCCTACGAGTAAATGCGCTTTGCCAAAAGTACTCGACTACACGAGAGAATTGTAATCGTACAACGTCTTAAGATTGTTTCAGTTCCTTAAGAATTTCTAATGAATTTGCTAAAACCGCTTTCCTGTATTTCGCATGAATGAGTTATTAAACAAGGATACTCGTCGAATTCTCATTTATCTGATGCATTTCATTCGTTTGTTACAGAATAGTAGAGTTTATTTAAAATTTACGTAATGGAAGGAAGAATTTTCAAGTTTGATGGATTTTAAAATGTTTGAGGTGTAGCTATTAATTAACGAGACAACTTTCCTTTTATCCGCTTCAACATACTCATCTTCCTTATCTGCACACCGCTGCGTACGAATTTTCCAAGGTTAGAAATAGTATTGAAGGTTATCATATGGCAGATATGTTGGCAAAAACAGAATATTCAGTGAATAAAACATTAAAATTATTTTTTAAGCTAAGAAAAATTTATTTTACCCCGGTAACAATTGCCACCCTGAGTAACTTAGGCGTGGCGAACTCATTAAAAATAATGTCAACTCTCTAACTTTATCGGAAACTAGCCACAGTGCAACCATAAATATTAAAATCTTTTATTTCGCACTTGCTAATGCGAAAATCTCTCTAGTTTTTAATCCTAAAATAACTTTTAGTTCGAAAGATTAAAAAATATATATATGAACCACCCACCCCTAACTTTAAATAATTTTTCACTAAAATATCCCGCTAATTTTTGTTTACAAAACAAATTCTACACATAAGACATTTTTGAAAAACAAAACCAACCCCTCAAGTATGTCGGAAACTACCACGAAACGAACGATAAAAATTAAATTGTCTAAATTTTCATTGAAAAAAAATTTTGGGCACGTGCGAGTCAAACCCGCGCACCACCGACTGTTCCGCACCTTGGAAAATAGTTGATTTTTAAAAAAACTGCGCTATTTAGATACATCATTTTATTTTTATGTAATATTTACATAAACCTCTACCAACTCTAATTATTTCAGATTTTTCGACTTGCGAACTTTTATGATAAGTGGGGGTGGGGAGTGAAGGTGTGGTATTCTTTTAGACATTTTTCATCAAAACTCGAAAACTATGCTGCGTAAAAGGACGTAAAAATATATTTTGTAATGCGCAAATGAAGACCTTTCAGATGATACAACACTTGAACCAGTAACCCCACTTTAAAATTTTGACCCACCCCCCTTCGACCCCTCCCTTCCAAAATAATGCAATAAAAATGAAAAATTACTTTAAATTTTTTTTATGCGCAATAAATTTGGGTCAGCATTATATAAAACTGTTCCAAATTTCAAGTCAAGTCGACAGACAGACAGACAGACGAAGTCGCACCGCAAGGGTCCCTTTTTACCATTTTGGTACGAAACCCTGAAAGCGAAATAATCCCGCTAATTTTCGTTGTTAAAATATCTTGTGATTACTAAGTGATTTTCCAAAACTAATCCAACCCTCCAAGTGCATCGGACCAACCCCTACGTTTAAATAAAGAAAAGCCCTGTTAAATATTTACTATTTTAAAAATAAATCAACCATCCAAGTGCATCAGAAACCACCCCTCTAGTGAAACAATTAGCCAACGAATTCAGTATTTTTCTGGAGTTGGTGTTTAGCACTAAGCCCAATAGTTCTTTGATAGGGCGCTGTTTGGCTACTTTGATTACTGAGACGCACCATCATCTTGTTCTTCAGATTATATACTGTTGTGTCTGGAGCATCTCCAATTCACAGTGACAATATTTTTAATTATAAAAAGGCTGATTTCCTTTACTAAATAATTTATTGTTAAATTATAATTGATCCAATATTTTGTACAATCGTGATAATGGCTGTCGCTGTAAATGTTTTGTATTAAAATTTTTGCGCCTAACAACTCAATAAAAAATCTTAAAAACAATAAAACAAACCCTGTAAGCGCTTTTGCTTGTCCAGAATTGAGACCGATTTCTATATGAATTAAAATGTTCGTGGTCAATTTTACCAAATTATTCCCCTATTAGCAATGGGGGAACATATTCTACCCAACAGAAAAAGAATTATCCAAATCGGTCTATGCGTTACGAAGTTAAACTACCCCTCCCCCCACCATAGGCAAAGTTTTTTCTCCTATCAGCAATGGGGGATCAGACTATATGCAACAGCAAAAGAACCATCCAAATCGGTCCATGCGTTACACAGTTAGGTTTAACTCCACCCTACCAAAATATTTTTTGACATGGTACCAATCGTTAAACAAACTCTGCTCAAAAAAAAAAAGAATCATCAAAATCGGTCAACGCGTTACGAAGTTATGCCCGGTCAAACATAACAAAAGAAAAACACATCAAACTTAGAACCTCTTTGTTTTTGGTAAATCGGTTAAAAAAGGAGAGGTATACGAGGCCTATTACTATAGACCAATTGCACTTACTCTTATTTTATCTAAGGTTTTGATGAAATATCTAAAAAGTATCCATCTTTTCAAAGGTTGCCAATACTGTTTCCGTGGTGGCCGCTCAACTCGAGACTTACTAACTGCTCTTTGAAGAGCCTTGATATTTTAAAGTCTTTTAATATAGCTGCCCTTCTAGCTCAACTTCCAGCATTTGGTCTTCCTCCCCACCTCTCTAAATGGATAGAGAACTGTTTTTTAGACCGTTCAATCCGTGTTATAATACATCTGATCTAAACGGAATAAATGCTGGTCACCCCATGGTTCAGTTGTTTCACCAACTTTTCTTCTTTTTTTTTAATGACTTTTTAACTTTCACACACAATCCTATTTATAGTTTCGCCGACGATAACACCCTTGATTTCGCACGCTCTTTTGATTCTGTACAGAATTCTCGTATCTCGAAATCTGCCGAGAACGCATGTTACGATCATTTCATTTCATTTCATTTATTCATTCAAATATAAAAGTGCATACACAAATTTAAAAAACTTTTAACAGTACGCTACAGTCAATTTAGAAAATATATCATGTTATGGTGAACAATGAAGCTACTAAGAATTAAATCAAATAAAAGTCTACTACATATCAGCGAAGCGAAAATTGAATTTATAAATAATAAGAAATAAGAAAATAATCATATAAATAAATTAAATGTATAGTTTTAAAAATTCATATAAATATAAAAAATACTGTACAACCTTTCACACACGAACCAGAAGTTATAAGTCACAAAAAGAAATAAGACGTTCGAACTCATTGACAGAAGAAGCATCCTGAACTCTTGCAGGAAGAGAATTCCAAAGTCGGGCGAGCTGGACAAATTAAGAACCCTCAAGGACTGACGAATGATGCCTAGGAATAAGGAACCTGCGACCTCTCCGCGACTGTAAAAGTTGAATGTGCTCAGCAAGATATATTGGTTCTCCAGAATGAATTGAATTAAACAAAAATAATAAGGCCTTACGCTTTAAGTATACATCAATATTACAACCCAGTAAAGAAAGCTTAAGGGAGTAATGTGATTCGATCGGCGCAGTTTAAAAACAAATCGAATGCAGTCATTAAATGCAACCTCTACCCTGCGCCTGCAAGTTGAGTCAAGTTTTGGGTAAATTAAGCTACCATATGTGAAATAAGGCAGAATAAGACTTCTAACCAACTTTAAGCGCATTTCAAGAGGCAATACATCGGCAGACAACCACAGCCTTCTCAATCCACCATATATCCTTCCAAGAGTAGCAGTGACGTGATCACAACACCTCAAAGAAGTATTCAGTAACACCCCCAGACTATTAATTTTGGTTACAAAGGGCAAAACACTATTATTAAGAATAACAGACGGTAATTCATTTACCCTAAGCGTTGTGTTGCCATATAAAGCTATACTTTGGGACTTACTAGGATTTAGTATGAGGTGATTTTTCAACGATCAAGCGGAATCGAGGTCATCATTAACTCTAGCAAATATATCCTCCAATAATCCAACCGGTCTACTCAAATAAAGCTGAACATCATCAGCATAAAGATGAAGCTGCACATTTTGGACTGCCGTAGGGAGATCATTAATGTACATACAAAATAATAAAGGTCCAAGAACAGACCCTTCCGGAACTCCACGACGTAGAGGTAAGAACGAACATAACCTGTCCCTTATTCTTACCCGTTGAAACTTGTGTGCGAGAAAATTATTTATTAGAGCTGCAGCAGAAGTAGAGAAACCAAATTTACTATAAAGCTTTTCAAGTAGAATCGAGTGATTAATGCTGTCAAATGCTTTTGAGAAATCAAGCAGAACCAGAACACCAACATTTCCTGCATCAAGTGCAATTCGAAGATCCATTGACACCTTCAACAAAGCCGATTTACAACTATGCTTCGACCGAAAACCAGATTGAAATCTACATAAAAGGTCCATTACTTAAGATCAATTAATAATAACATATCTACGATCCTCGCTTGGGGCAGAGTAAATCCTGTTATGTTTAACAAATCCAAAACTCAATGTTGTTTAATGTCCCTTAAAAAACATATAACCTTTAACCTATTTCAGTCGACGGAGTGAATACACCTAATTCGCCCTCTTTAAACATCTTGTGTATTGAGATATCCAGTAAGTGTAGCTAGACCGATCATAGTTTTGCAGTTGCATAGTTTTGCTTAAAATGCGATGGAATGCTTGAGTTTTCTACAGAGATGTAAAAAAATATTTAACTCCATCTGACTTAGTGCTAATCTACAAGACCCACATCAGGCCTAGTCTTAAATATAATTCCCATTTTTGGGCAGGGGCCGGACACACCGCATTGTCCGTGTTAGACAATGTGCTACGTAAGGCTATTTAACTTATTGGCAATCCCTAAATCTCTGAAGCATCCACAAAATGTCGATCGTCCCTCTATCTTCTATCGCTATTTATACAGCCATTGTTCTAACGAAATTGCTAGTCTGATTCTTTTGCAGACACAGCATAACGCGCGATACAATAGGTTTATGTTGCTCTTACCTCTACGGACCGTCAAATTTCAGAAATATTTTCTAAGGTGAACAACACGAATGTGGAACAGTTTATTATCTTCTGTTTTATTCAAAAAAATTTTATTTCAAAAATTACCCGCTCAAAACATCCTTACTTGCTTTGAACCGAATAATATACCAACATCATCATTAACCTGTCTAACCGTGATTTGGCGATTATCCATAATCGTTTTTTTTTACATTTTTATGTTGTCATTCGTTGTCGATGGGCTGGGGCGTTTAGGGTGCTCGTAATGTTCAACGTCTTCTTGGAAATGCTTGTACTACATGTTTTATTCATAGAAGAAATGAAGAAACAACATTTAACATTTCTAATACGATTCTGCGTGTTATTACATTTTTTCACAAGTAAAAAATTTTTGAGCAAACCAAAAGGCATGTAAGCTCTTCGGCACTCGGCAGCCAGGAATTAAGTGAAAATCCAAGAGTCCAATATGGCTACCAATGTCGAGATGGGTCAGTGCCAATTATACCAACACAA
This sequence comes from Leptarthrus brevirostris, assembly GCA_964036015.1. Taxonomy (NCBI): domain Eukaryota; kingdom Metazoa; phylum Arthropoda; class Insecta; order Diptera; family Asilidae; genus Leptarthrus; species Leptarthrus brevirostris. The sequence goes on along the minus strand of OZ038375.1, from coordinate 24,337,069 downwards.
CAACAACAAATTGTGATAATTTGAATTATACAGCCCGCGTAATTTAAAAATTCCGCTTATGTTTTTATAAATTAAGAGAATCTTTAATATTATTTTTACAAGAACAAACATATTTTTCTTGAGTCGTTTTTTTAGTAAGGTAGGGAGCGTTAAAAGTAAAGTAAGGCAGGTAATGACTTTAAAGTTTACATAGCCGTATGGTCACCCTTAGAATCTCTGTTCTAAAACTTATTTTTCATAAATTGAAAAAAAAATTAACTTTATTAAAGAGTTTTCTTTCTGAAGTTGCAAGGGATGAAGTCATTTGTCTTACTTTCTTCGCACTTTTTGTCACAACTGCGATACAATTAGTTCGTCGTCGTTCCTTTTTTTTTAATTTAATACATCAACACCACGTATAACTAAACAAAAGACTTAAATTAGTTTTGCTTTCAAAACAGCTACTATTTCCAGAATTTTTTTTTTCTTTTAGTCTTATGCAAATACGTGAAACACCAACTCCAACTTTTTCAGTTGGATTACATTTTGGTTTAACAAAGTCGACTTCATCTAGCTCTATCTCTTCGGATTAACTCTTCTGAATGCTAATTGTTTTAGAGTTTTCGGTTAATTTTTACGACTTACAAGGATAATACTTGTCCTTTCCTAAGCGAGAGGGATTTGTTCTTTAATTAAAACAAAATATTTTATGACATCTTGATAAGAATGCTCTGTTAGTTGATAAAGAAAATCGAAATATCTCACTGGAAACAGGACCATAAGTGGAAAATTAGAAACCCCTCTGGCACGGCACGGGTTTTCCTGTGCAGAACGTCATCGGGCAAAAAGCAATCTTTGGTTTATCTCAAATAACTTGAGCAAACCCCACTTTATCTCGTCTAAATCCTGCAATTTAACAAATTTTCTAGTTCTTTGTAGAACAAACATTTTCCTTTGCTGTAAATGCCACAAGATTTGGTCGGAATTGGTCATTTAAAGTAGATTTGATGCCAGATAAAAAGTAAAACAAGAGTCGGAGATTCAGAAAGGACCCGAAAGAAAAAAAAAACTTCTCCAAGAAGGAAAAATACTGAGACTGAAACGAACAGAACGTCTGAGTTGGTTCATCTTGAATAAAGTAGGGGAGAATGAGGTGAGACATTGGTATACTAGAGAGTCTCAACCCAACCAAATACGAAGAAATTAGATAAAAGTTTATTCGTCGATTTCTGGAATTAGTTGGACAGGAAGGGAAAATCCGATGAAAATTGCCGAAGAAGTCACCGCATGCTGGCTTAGCTATATGTCCATCAGCCAAGCTCACCGGCCCCTATGATATATTCCATCAATTGATTGGCCATAAATCAAAATCAATCGTAAACCAGCTCTACCTGAGCTGTGTAAACGTGTACTGGTTGCTCAGTGCTTTATTGTTGGACATAAAATAGAAGTAATTTGAAGATTAGCTTTTATTGACATATTCAATCCCTAATAACACTTGGTAGCACCGCCAACCCCTGCGGCCCACTGGGACAATAAAATATGATGATATCTCAATAGAAATCATCGTCCCTTTCAGATCCTTAAATGGTCCAGGGGTGTTTCTGGCAATGAACAGAGGGAGATTTTGCAGCTATGTTCGTTCACTTTGCGGGTGCGTGTGTACAGACCACATGAAGTCAATAAAAACTGAGAAAGATGTAGTGCGGACGATACTTTTGGGAGTATATGGGTAGTCTAACAGGATTATTGACACGACCATGCAAGATGATTTTCGGCAACGCGTCCGATAAGCTTAATTGAACACAACATTTTATACTATCTTTTGATAGTTATCTAATTGCTGCAATTTGTCGGCAAGGTAGGGTTTTAACAAGATTCTTTAGGGGATCTTAAAAAAGATTAAAAGCAATTATAGCAAGCAAATATATTAGTCTGCGTATTTTACAAAAATTTTTTAATATGGCACATGATAGAGTTCCGTAGAGTTATTTCTAAATTTTTTATGAACTATTTTAAGTACAGTGTTCGCTATAATTTTCGTTGAAAGGACTAAAAGCTGCACTCAAAAATTTCAGATATTTTGCATGGATAGTTTAGAAATTAGAGAAGGGGGATGCTTTGATATCTCGTGACTGAAGGGTTAAAATTAAAAGCTCCTAAAAAATGTATTGTTGAATTTTATGAGATCTATATAAAGACATCCCAATCAATGGGGTACATTAATGAGAGGATGAGAGGGCAGTTACTTACCTAATGATGGACATGCCGAAACTATAATGCTTTCTAGTTGCTGCGGAACTCTACAATAATTTCATTTAGTTCTATAGTTTTTCTTTCGGTCTGCTCCGTGGAGATGGCGTTTGATGTTATACTTTTCTTAGTTCACATTACTAAACGTTCGTTTTAAGATATCTTTCACATTTCTGATATTGTCAATTTTTCTGTGTAAGCAAGTATTCATAACCAATCGTTGCCAAGCAATCCTAGCCTACTATGAACAATTTGGTTATGTTAATTTTTTATTAATACATCAATCAACAACCAGGGGAAAGACAAGTGAATAGACATAAGTGTGAACTCCTGTCAAAGAATTGTCTTGCGCGCTACTTACCTTCTGTTCAAATGCAAATTCTTTTTGTCTTAATAGATATTTTTTTTTAATTTTAAAAATTGAATTGAAATTGATCATCGAAGCCAACGAAAAATATTTAAACAAAGTCACCACAAATAAAATTCCGAATTCATCTGTTAAATGGAAGTCAAATTGCAACAATCGAGCTAATAAAGAAGCATTGGAACGATGAATAATACAAAAAAGGCTCTTCGACTTACAGTCAGCTATGCAGAATTATTTAACAGATGTCCTCCCGATCAACTTAAATACGCTAAAATTCTTCAAGGCAAACACAAACAATACAAAGAGTAAGATTATTTAAAGTCTATGACATGAAGATTGTCATAATTTATCCTTGCAGGAGATTGTTTGAATTACCTGAAGAACCACCAAAAATTGACTGGGATTTCTATAAGGCAAAGGTTCGGCCAGAATTTGTGTCTATGGTTGAAGAATTTGAGAAGAAATACAATGAAATAAAGGTTCCATTTCCCGAAGATCCATACACGCCTCAACTGGAAGAGTTAAAAAAAGTGGTTGAGGTGAAACAAATAATATTTTTTTTAATAAGGCAAAAAAGTTAAATTTGATAATATTACAGAAGGAAATTGATGATTTTAAAGCAGAGTCGAATTGCCGAATCGGAGACCTCGAAGCGCAAATTGTTTTCAAATGTTGTCAAATACCTGTAGAGGAAATGACTTGGGAAGAATTTTGCGAGTATTATCCTGAAGATGCTCCAGATTTTTTGAACAAACCAACATTTTGGCCACATACCCCTGAGGAGCAAATCCCAGGACCTGCGAATCCTGACGTTGCAAAACGAATGCATAAAGAAATGGAAGATATGGAAAGAAAGTTTGAAGATGCAGCTTCTGGAAAAAGGGAAACAAAAGCGATTGTTAGAAAAAGTGAAGCACAGAAAGGAGAAAATAAGGGAGATAATGTAAAATCTGGCGAAGGAGGAGAATCTAAATTAGAAAATAAAGATAGTTCTGAGAAAACCAAATAAAAGGAAGATATTGCGAAAATCTTCGTATTGTGCTGAAGATGATCTTAAACTAGGATGGTTGACACAATAATTGTACTTTATTTGTTGTTGACACAATAATTGTACTTTATTTTTAATATACATATGTAAATACTAATGAAACGTGCATTTGCATGGGCTTTAATTTATTTATATTGGTCGTTCTCAAAACCATTTAAAGCAATATTTATATTATAGGCAGTTGCTGCGCCTCTGCTTTGGCTAAACCTCTGCGCAAACTTTTTCACCTGTCATATTCAACAGGAATGTTTCCAAGTGTACGGAAACTTGCTCATGTCCAGCCGATACTTAAAAAAGGAGAGGCATGCGACCCCTCTAACTACAGACCAATTGCACTAACCTCGATCATATCTAAAGTTTTTGAATCACTCATCAACTCTCAGTTGTTGAAATATCTAGAAAACAACCATCTTATCAACGATTGTCAGTACGGTTTCCGCACTGGCCGCTCAACTGGAGACTTACTAACTGTTCTAACGAAACGTTGGAATCATTGTCTTCATAATTTTGGTGAGTCCGAAATCGTCGCTCTTGATATTTCAAAGGCTTTTGATAGAGTCTGGCATGCTGCCCTTTTAGCCAAACTTCAAACATTTGGTCTGCACCCTACCCTCGTTAAATGGATAGAGAGTTTTTTGTCAGACCGTTCAATTCGTGTAGTAAGTTACATCTGATTCCTACGAAATAAATGCCGGTGTAGCTCAGGGTTCAGTTCTTTCACCAACCTTATTTCTTCTTTTTATTAATGATCTCTTATCCCTTACTCTCAATCCTATTCATAGTTTCGCCGACTACAGCACCCTTGATTTCGCGTACTCATTTGATTCTGTAATGAATTCACGTGGAAATGCTACAGAAGCCAATCGGGAACGCATGTTTAGATCATTAAACAACGACATTTCAATGGTCCTTGCTTGGGGCAGAGCAAATCGTATTACGTTTAATGCATCCAAAACGCAATGCTGTTTAATGTCCCTTAAAAAACGCCCGGTTCTCCCCCAACCCATTAAAGTCGACGGAGTGAATATACCAAATTCGCCCTCCCTAAATATCTTGGGTATCGAGATATCCAGCAATCTTAGCTGGACTGATCATATATTTGCAATCGCTAAAAGTGCGATGAAATGTTTGGGTTTTCTACAGAGATGTAAGAAATATTTCACCCCACCTGACTGAGCGCTGATCTACAAGTCCCACATTAGGCCTAGACTTGAATATAATTCCCATATTTGGGCAGGGGCCGGACACACCGCACTGTACGCGTTAGACAAAGTGAAGCGTAAAGCTATTAAACTTATTGGCGATCCCTTAATCTATGAGGGCCTTGACTCTCTGGAGCATCGACGGAATGTCGGTTGTCTCTCACTCTTCTATCGTTATTTCCATGGACGTTGTTCTAACGAAATTGCTAGCCTGATTCCTTGTAGACACATGGCTACGCGTGATACAAGATCTACAAATCGCTCCCACCCCTATACTCTCCAGGTCAAATTTGGACGTACCGTCAAATTTCGGGAATCTTTTCTAAGCAGAACAACACGAATGTGGAACAGTTTACCATCTTCTGTTTTTCCCTCGTCTTATCAGCCTGAAACTTTCAAACGGGGCGTACATCGACACCTTCTTCACCCAACCTCCTAACCCATTTCCCTCATCCTTAATCCCTTTCCTGCCAAGGCTGTGCTTAAGCATCATAGGGCATCCACTGAGCTTTGGCATCATCATATATAAAAAAAAAAAAAAGTTTTGAAATTTACACAAATTTTTACCTAATTAGTTTCTGTCTATACCAGTGTATTGCCAATTTTTCTGCTAATGTGCATGTGAAAGTAGTTTTCAGCGCGACGAAAACAAAATGCTTCAGTCGAGCTGTTAAGGCCCCCTTTTCAGCATATATCTACTCAATTTAGTCTCCGTAGGACGATTGATGAAAAATATCGATGACACACCCATTAATTTTTCTGTTTAATCTATAATGGTTTTATGGCAATCTGCTTAAGATCGGTTCTAAACCGATCTTTGCATCCATCCTTCTCGACGTTCTACGATTCCAGTTGTACAATAGTAGTTTATCTTAACCTACAAAACATATTTTATAATGATACCAAAGCTCAGAGGATACCCTATGGTTTTGTAGCACCAAATGAAGAAAATGTTGAGTGACTATACACGTTTCGCTTAAATGTCCGGTGATCATAAATTGGAGAAGAAACAGGACGGTAAACTGTTCTAAATTTGTGCGAGTGAAGGATTTCCACTATTTCACGTTGCAGTCACAGTTTACTTCAAAGGTAAATAAAGAGGACCGATTTGTGCGGAAAAACCTTACCATAGAAAGTAGTCCAGGCAAAAGTTGTTTTTACCACCATTATTTTGCGAATGCACCCCGAAAGTTATCGAGAGCGGGGAACACTATGGTGACAAGTACATTTTAGTCAATCTCCTTGAACTACACTAAAATGGGGGGGGGGGGGGGGGGGGGTTTCCGGTTTTTCGTTCCTCAAACTTATGAGGGCTTGTCGAATTAGAAAAGGGAGATCCAATCAACTACCGGGAGTGGAACCCTAAATCGATAAACTAACCCCGTATTTATGTTTCAATCCTGATGGGCTTGCAAGGGCTTATCAGATCGCGGTTTTAAGGGATTTTTGATAAACTAAGTTGATTTACATATACCAGGGGAAACGCAATGTACTCCTCCCATCTTCCTAATAGGGGGGTTCGATTTTTTTGGTAGTTCGAGTGCGGTGGCTAAAAAGCCATTATCACCATCCAGGGTGGCTACTTTCTGGAAAACCGGAAAAAGCCAAGGAAATGTCAAGGAATTTTCATTGAAATCATGGAGTCACTTAACAAGGAAATCCAAAAAGGCCATATGACGATCTGAATTTGAAATAATTAAATTTCAGGTTGCTAGTGGGCCGCCTGTCTGGTGACCACGGGTTAAGGTATCACCGCCATAAGTTGGCCTGTCTAATGCTACATTGTGCCGTCTATGTTTATAGTAGAGGACGATGAAAGTACTAGACACATTTTGTGTGATTTTTACGACTTAGCATGGTCTAGAAGAAAAGTTTTCAATCAGGAATTTTTGATCGCGACTTATGTTTGTTCATCTTCTCTTAGAGACATTCTGGCGTTCGTTAGGGTAGCCGAAGGTCTTTTATACTAACAGGGTTTGTCATGTCCACAATATGGGCAACCTTGATGGAGGAATGATAACTTGTCGGCCTTCCATTCCGAAGGTCCCAGGTAGGTATCCCTCTGGTGGCGACCCAGGGACGTAAAAAGGCTCTAAAAAAACCTATTGACCTTTATTATTATTATACGAAGGGTACAGAGTCAAAACAAGGAATGTCACAAAAGACAGAATTGGAACTTAATTTCCCCATAAACCTCTTCTGACCGGAAAGTTTCCAATCTTAGTTTCTTGACGTACTGTCTGAGCTTATAAAAAATTTGAAACGCTAAGCTAGAATAAGATGATTCGAATATAAATTGTACTATTTCTGAACGCTTGGGGTTTGGGAAAAGTTTGTCTGTGAAAATGCGAAATGCAACTTCCGACCTCAAGTTGTAAAAATAAAGTAAACAAACCAAATACAGTCCACGCCGACGTACTAATTGGTTGAAAAGGGATTAGAGAAATAAATCAAGTGTACGTCGCCATTATATCTTGCTTAGTTTCAAAGCCCTCTAAAGTCAGAAATTAGCGTATTCCTGTATATTTCCCTCTAGACACAGTCTCCAATTTGTAGTTGCATTTACATTTCTTGTTCTTACTAAATTACACAACAAAATTGATGCTGGCGATGTTTTCAGCATCTAAATTAAAATCCGCCTTCAAACTCGAGTGAATATTATCGCGGGTGCACATTTTGCATTCTGTATTTAAGCACGAATTTTCCACCCAAACTCTGAGTAATATTTTCACCCAAATGTGCCCGAGAACAATATTTTCCTAATTAACTGCATTACATGCCTGATTCTGTGGCAGTGGTAGTTGTGGAACAAGCGCCTCATCATGAACTACGTGAAATGCTCGTAACGAGGTTTGAATCGGCAAATTACAGTCCCTGATTGTGCGGAGCCCCAGTCTCGGGCATACCCGACCCACGTAGGTGCGCAAATTGAGGTGAACTAAGGTTTAATGCAGCCCGTACGGGACGAACACAAAGAGGCCTGTTAGCCGAACTGAATGCGCCTCTAATTTTAGACAAACGCAATTAAAATCAGCACAGAGTTGAGCTTTAAAATTTCCCATATGAATAGTTTATGATGGATCCATACTTGTTCTTATTGAAAGAATGAGTATCGGACAATGGACTACAGCACTAGTTCCAGGAAAGCTGATTTTAGGAAGGGAATCAGTTATCGAACGAATAGACATAGATTAAATCGATAACCATAGCAAAAGCTTTGAAGACTACAACGAGACTTGTTTATTTAGTAAAACTTCTAGGACAAGGAAAGACGAAACGAGATTCTTGAGAAAGCGAGATTTTCGCAGTTGGAGTTAATTATTTGTGGGAACACTGTCTTAACGTTAATTTATTTAGAACGCAGTCAACGAGTCTGTACGATGCTTTGTGCCAAGGAACTTCCATACAAGCTTTTGGAAAGTTTTTAAGCAGTCTTTCCTGAAATCGTAGACAGTAAGTAGGCTTTCTGCTATTCCACTGTATTTGCTAATTATCAAAATAACATGTAAGTCCTGTTTGGTTCATAATTTAAAACCCTTCCGTGGAGAACTCCGTTTTTAACTTATATTTTGTTTCAGTCAAGATAACTAACTATCTTGACTTTCCAGGACAAGATTTAATTTCTAACAGACATTGTGTTAAACATTTTCTAAAAATGGCTACAGAGAGAATGAATTGAGAGGATGAATTGGGTATATTCAGTCTGTTGACCGTAAAAAACATTAAATACCAAAGTTTAGGATGTTCTGTCCCATGTGAGAATCGTAGAAATTACGTTATTTAATTATCCTCAATTGACTTCTGTAGAGCTCCCAGTTCGTTACAGAATCAAAAAAGAACTAGAAATTAAGGCGCTGTCATCGGCGAAACTATGTATAGAATTGAGAGTGCAAGGAAGTCACTAATAAAAAGAAAAAATAAAGTTGGTGACAGAATTGAACCCTCAGTTACACCGACATTTATTACGTAAGGATCAGATGTAACTTAGTTTACTATTACACAGATTGAACAGCGTGACAAAAAACTTTCTATCCATTTTGCAGACAAAATGCTGGAAGTTTATGTAGAAGTACAGCATGACAGACTCTCTTTTGGACCCACCAAAATTATGGAGACAATGATTCCAACGCTCCGTTAGAGCCGTAAGTAAGTCCTCGGTTAACCGACCAGCGCGGAAAGTGTACAGGTAATTAGTAATTCAAAAACTTTAGATAGGAACGAAGTATGAATGGTCTTTGGTAATGGTAATGGTAATTAAATTGTTCGCATGTATCGTCTTTTTTAATCGAATTCCCAAAATGAGAAGTTTCTAAGTTCGACATGTGTTTTAATTTTTTTATAGGTTTTACTTATAGGTTTTACCGGTCATAATTTTATTACGTCTAAACCGATTTGGATGATTCTTTTTTGTTGTATACAGTATGTTGCCCCATATATCCAAAATTTTGACTTATCAGGATGGGGGGTGGGCTAACATTGTAATGTGTAGAACAGATTGGATTGATTTGGACGAGACTTTTTAATTGACTTTCCAAAAACGACTTAGGTGCGTGTGGAAGCGCCAAACTTCGGAACGCGTTGGTAAATTTGAAGGTTTTTTTTTAGATTGTTATATACAGTATGTTTCCCCATTGATACTAAGAGAAAAATTTTGCACCTAGGATATTTTGGGGAGCGGTGGAGCATAAATTCATAATGTTTGGCCCTGATTTGGATGACCCTCTGGACCTGTTGCAATCGCTTTGGTCGCACCAGCGGCATATCTCAAGACATTGAAAAGTGAAAAATAAAATAGTAGTAGACTTTTAAAAGAAACTAAACTGCGGAAGTTATAGCCAAAGCAGAGCCGTAGCATTTTAAAACGAAAAGCGGCAAGCCATAAGGTTTGAAGAGTACCTTAGAATAACCCGCGTGCGAAAATATATTTATTATTTAGATTATAATGTAGGTGATTGACAATATACCTTTGGGATACTCCCTAACTTAACTGCAAGCTCCGACGTAGATTTAAGTATATAGATCCATTCCCAATTTGGTGGACCAAGAATTGTCGGATGACTTGACGTAGTGCGGACTCGATACGGTATTGGTGTAAAAATCGAAGTCTTTATTTTAAATTTGCCAAACCATCTTCCTATGCAAAAATACTTTCACCAAAATGTCCTAGTTAAAGCTCGTACAAAATACAATTCTTACACGCACTTTTTTACCATTCATTTTTCCTACACACCTTACACCGATAACTCCATTGATTATTTATAATTTGGTGGTAGACATTAGGCGGACTGGACAAACCCAACATATTCAGTGCAATTTTTAGTCTAGAATAGAAGATAGATAGAAAGTCTTTTACTACAGTACAATAAAGTACACGTCAATACTAGGTGTTTGGTCTGTTAAGAAAAGAGAGATGTTTTTTTCAATTAGCGGTTACCGCGTACCTGCCAGAAGTTTCTTCTGTCAGCGTAATTGGGGTATTTTGGGTACCTCTATCCAACTACTACATATACCCAGGCGCGGATACAGGGTAAAAATCATTATTAACTAATCCCTAATTAAACCGATCAAACACGGAAAAATGGCGGTGCAAATCACTATAAAAATTACTATGGAGCGATCAAGGGAGCCTTCAGGCTTCCGAACTAAGTACAGCTGTACCACGGCCTTGCTCAAAATTACTTACGACGTAAGAATTTCCTGTAACAATAGTGAATTTACAGCGTTGGTTCCGCTTGATTTCTCGAAGACCTTTGACAAAGTTGATCACGGGATCTTGTTTTAGAAACTTGGTTCAATATTTAATTTTTGTAATGCTGCCTGCAATTTAATATTGTCATATTTGAGAGGACGTCATCCGATTATCTTCCTATCTTAAGCGGGGTACCTCAGGGCTCTATTCTCGGCGCTCTTATTTTCAATGTTTGTTAATGATCTTCCACCTGTTAAACGTTACTGCAACTATCTTATTTATACGATGATATTCAGCTTTTATATTTCTAGACTTCTGGGCTTGATGGAGGACGCTATTTTTCGATTGAATGATGGTCTGATGAATATGTCCAAATGGACTGGTCAAAATTATTTAAAACTTAATCTCTCCGATTCAAATGATATTATATTTATCTGCAGCTTATACGCTTCAAGTTACTTGTCTTCTGTTTATAAGATCCTTGCTGATTCCGTTGACTTCGTATGGATGTGAAGTTTTTATTAAATTTGATTTGGTATCAGTTCGTAAGCTGAATGTGACTTTCAATTATATATTTAGACTACGACGATTCGATCATATATCTTTCTAATCTAAGTTTGTTGCCGTCTTGATTGTGACTTGAAATTTCGTGCAATAATATTTCTACGCAATTTAATTCTAACTCCACGTTATTGCTCTTAACCTAATGAATGCCAGTTTTTCGTTCAATCCATTAGACCGTGAAACCTTCTTTCAATCGATCTGAGAACGACCAGCAGCGGCCGTAATTTGCAAGAAAATCTCTTTAAATATTTAAAATCTACATAGAACTGTATTGGTTAATGAATCCGGTTAGGTAGCTAAAAATTGTACTTTAACCTTATACCGTTTGGAACGTATCAGTGCTACCTCAACAAGCAATATGTTATCTTAAAGGAAAATATATTGTGAGTTAACAAAACTTAATTTTAGTTTTTAATTACAATATAAAAGCCTACCTTTTCTGAATCACAAACAGTGCTGTCAGCATAACTCGAAAACAACGCAACAAAAGACCTACCTCTAGAAAAAATTGTTTTTTAACTCAATGTATACTATCTAAACTTAGCGTATGTAACCATACTTTTGCAACACCCTGTATATAATGGTTTAATTTTCGCAGTAACCAATTATGTAGCAAAAGCCCAGGGAACAACACTATGATGCGTTAGCATAGCTGCGGTCGGAAGAGAATTAGGGTATGGGGAATAAGAGAACTTGAGTGTCTTGTTTCTGCATTCCTGCGAGCTAGTTAACAACCCAGAGAAGAAGGGGATTTTTAATTAAAAACTCACGCTGATACTGAGGATCAAACCTTGCAATCATGGCGTGGTGATCGTGCCAAAAAAAAAATTCATCCAACTCGTTAACATTTTCAACGCGGTATATCTGAAAATGTTTAACCTAACTTCAAGTATCAGTTTAGTGCTAAAAGAATAAAACTTAATCAATTAATGTTTTAAGGGATTCTTACAATATATTTAAAATAATTTTTTTTTAAATCAAACAACGTTTATACTAGACTGGTTATTTTTCCTGATAAAAAATTTCAGAATTATATAAACTCATCACCCTCCTATTAACACTACAATTATTAGTGTACCGTAGAAACTAGGAACCATTTTAATGAACAGTCTGTCAGTCTGTCCATTTGTCTGTCTGTATTTCACAGACGAAGTTGGATCAATTGGTTGACCAGCACGACCCCTATTCCATGGTTCCCGAGTTCGAGACCAGATCTCCCCATGAGTTCTTATTAAGAAATTAAAATAATCCACTCCGGTCCTGGGCTGTTGATATTCAAGTTTCCTCACTTCCCCTCCGGAGAAAGCCATGCTAACGCATCAAAGGGCTGTCCCCTAGGCTTTGGCGACATCGTATACAAAAAAAACCCTCACATCCTCTCATGTACCTATTAAGCTGAAATTTAGTACACGGATGATATAGATTGATGATCGAAAACTGAATAGATTTATGGGAAAATAATTTTTTTCCTTCCCATAGAGTGAAAAGTGTACTCAAAATTGTTGTTCACTTATCCCGTTGAGTAATGTATCTTTATATAGATCTTCTAAAATGCAACAAAAATGTTTAAGTGTCTTTTGCTTTTAATGCTGTGGGCACGAGATATTTGCTTAAAAAGTTGTTATCAAAGAATTGTATGGGAGGTAGGGGCAATCTCAACCGTTTGGAAGTTGCAGGGTCATTCATAAGTTCCAATTTTTCATGGTATGCACATCACTCTTTTATTTTTATCATTTGATCTACTCAACGCAGCGACATCAAATAAACGCTAAAGAATTACTATCACAAGGATCTTTTCAAAATTGTGAACAATGTTGATCTAACTCCTACCATTGCAGGTACAGCCACATCAAAAGTGATAAAAATGTTGTGAAATTCAGCATTTTCCCAAATTTTCTCCGAAAATGTAATAAATTTTTATTTTTATTAGATTACTCAACTTGTTACCTTCCCAAAAAGGTACAACATGTAAAAATTCTTTTTTTTTATAATATTCCCCGATTGGTTTTCTCCGTATAAATTTCTACATCCTTTCTCCACGTGGACATGATACACCTTTATAGCAAGATAATGAGATGGGAAATTTTATAAAAATAAAAAATGGGTGTATTAATTCCATGAATTACATGAAATTTGGGAAAATGTTGAACTTTTATGTAATTTCGAAACACTTTTTCACAAATTACCTGTGGATAGGGACCGGTTCCAATTAGTTTAATCTTCGGGATCCGGCTCGAAGGACCATATGTTGCGAATTACAACATAAAAAAAGAGTATGTTGGGTCAAAAAATGGATTAAAACCAAACACTCGGTATAACTTCAAATTTATTTCTCGCAACTACATACAAAGCCGGCTAAAAACTCTGAGTACAGTGATGATCTGAATGACGTGATCTTACTGAATCATAGAGAAGGAAAACTATGATTTCAGAAAAAAAGCATGAATTTTAAATTCGTATATTTAATCTCATCACAGTCAGACAACTACTGTTGTGTTCAACCTTACATTCCCAAAAAATTACTGCCATCAAACGATGTTTCAAGATTTACAAAAACCGCATACATAAAAATGTATACTTAAAAAAATAGCTAATAAATCAATGACAAGCAGCGACAACTAACATCGTGAATTTTCTTCTTTTTTTATTTCTTCTTTTTTTCTTTTTATTCAGAATTTAATTATATATATTTGTTCGAATTTAATTATATTGAATTATATGATTAAATTGAGTCAACATATTGACAAAAAAAGTTCATTATCTTTTTTATCCAAAGAATTATTCAGGAAAATGGGCGATTTTTTTACTCAACCATTGCATATACTTAACCCTAGATCCCTAGAGAATGGTGGCAGAATTGATACATATTTTGTTAGATCAATTTTCCAAAATGAAGTTACGAAAGTTTTTATAAATTACCCTTATTAATGATCTCTATAGATATAGCCAATTTTTGATTAATATATGAGCCGTTTCATTTGAAGGTAATTTAAGCCCATTTTTACAACTCCATGAAAAATCGATGCCACTATTTCACAAACATTTCGATTTTTACTAAATTTGGAAAATATGACTTAAACCACTTTCAAAATGACCGGCTCATATATACCAAAACTACAAATTCCTTACAATTATTAGCATGGATGCATAAAAATAATGGAGAAAATCAACATAAACAACATAGTTTCTTAGGGTGATTATTTTAAATTTATATTTTTAATAGTATTGAAAAATTTGCTAGGAGTATATAAGCTTACCTTAAACTATTACCAGTAATAATCTTTAGAAGGTCTTCCATCTCAGTAATTCTGTGTTAATTGTAATAAAAGAAGTAATGCCGCTGGTAATCGCCAATATTTACTTAATCATATCTTCAGCATTAATGTAGTAACCTTCCCTGGTAACGCAAAAAGTAATGGCTCTATTACAATTCTTTTGATTCAACCTCCCTTTTACCAGTAAGGACCTATGAAAGGCCTTCCACGGCTATGACACTTACATGTTAATTGTAATTAGCAAAATAATGCAGCTGGTAATGTACAGTACTTACAAAATAATGCATTCAGCATTAATGTGGAAGCTTTTGCTTTCCCTACTGGGAGATATTATGACTCATACAAACATACAAAAATATACACATACAGATGCCTCAATACACATAAAAATAAAATTTGAATGATAAGAATAGTTTCAATGCTTGTAAACGCTGTTGGGTGCACGCATCACTAATACAGGGTGTTTCAGATCTGACGTTCCAAAATGAATAGGGTGATAGATCTCAACTAAACAAGCAACAAATTTAAATCCAGGTTGGGAGTGGGGGGGGGGGGGGCAATCTCAACCGTTTGGGAGTTACAGAGTGACTCATAAATTTCAGTTTTTCATGGTATGCACATTACTCTTTTATTTTTATCTCACAACACAGCTACATCAAAAAACAACTATCCTAATAACCTATCCAAACATGTCAACACTACTGATCTAACTCTTACCAACGTACGTGCAGTCACTTCCAAAAGGAAAAAAAATGATTTGCGATTGCCTAAAATTCAGCATTTTCCCAAATTTTCTCCGAAATTCATGTTATTAGTACCGCTCTTTTTTATTTTTATTGCATTGCTCATCTTACAACCTTTGGAAAAAGGTACAATATATCCACGTAGAGAAAATATGTAGCAATTTATACGTAGAAATCCTCTCGGAGGGTATTATAAAAATCAACAAATTAAAGAAATTAATTCGAAATTAATTCTAAAATTCTTTTTATTGAATTTAAAAGTAATTACAATTAATCTTGATAAGTAACCGAAGCCGTTAAAATGTCCACCGCCACTTTGGGTGCATTCCAACAATCTCCTTCTAAGTCCCTGTTTAAGGCTTATTGCAGCCAGCCTCTTCCGTATTTTCGTCGCTGCATTCCCAATTCGGCTAACTAAATCCTCTCAATTGTTAACTGGGCTTGAATAAACTTTATCCTTCATTGTTCCCCACAAGAAAAAGTCCAATGGGGTAAGGTCTAGAGATCTAGCAGACCAAGGAATCGGTGAACCTCGTCCAATCCAGCGGTTAGGAAATTTTTCACTTAGTACTAGATCTGGCAGTGTATTGTCCAAAAAGTCCACATAAATTTCACTATTAAGCACTTGCGGCAAAATGAATGGTCCTATCAAATGTTGCCGATTATACCAGCCCAAACATTGACACTGAATCTCTGCTGGAATGAGATCACCTTTGCCCTGTGTGGATTAATATTCGACCAGGTATGGAGGTTATGGAAATTCGTAATATCATTCCTGGTGAATTGACATTCATCTGTCTACAGAGTTTGGTCCAAACACGCTCTGTCGTCAATGTTGCGTTCTAGAATCCAAGTGCTAAATTTCAGTCTTCTCTCGAAATATTCTTCCAGTAGTCCTTAAGCTGGGTGATGGTGATATGGTCGTAATCCCCCTCGATGTATAACCCTCCAAACCTTAGATGACGACCCTCCTAATCGCCTTGTGACTCGTTTCGTGCTCGTCTGAAGGTCCTGTCTCACGATGGTTACACAGCCCCATTACGATCGACGAAAATTATAAAAAAAATGAATTATTCTACCAGAATATTTCTGAGGCGAAAGTGAAAGAAGGTGTATTCGATGGACGTCAGATTCGGACATTGTTCAAGGATGCAACATTTATCAGTACAATGAGTAGCGTTGAGAAGAGTGCTTGGACTAGTTTTAAAGCTGTAGCGACAAAATTTTTAGGAAACAACAAGAGTCCTAAATACGAAGAAATTGTATCAAAAATGATAAAAGACTTCCAAGATCTGGGATGTTTGACGAACTACAAGTTGCACTTCCTTCATGTACATCTGGATTGGTTTCCTGAAAATCTTGGAGATTATAGCGTAGAACAAGGCGAACGATTTCATCAGTATATGAAGGTTATAGAACAGCGATATCAAGGAAGATGGGATGAAAACATGATGGCCGATTTTTGTTGGTTGTTAAAAAGAGAAACGAAAAATAAACGAAAGCGGAACCCTTTGCATTGATCCTTTGAAGATAAGAGAACACGTTATAGCAACAAAAATAAGCAAGAATGATTTATAGATATCGTTTTCTTTTGTTTAGAAAGTAGAGTATTCTACACATTTTATTGCATTCTCAATCTTATAGGCTGTTCTCTCATCTCTCAGTACATAAAGTAGATGGATAGATGGGTGGATGGGTGAGTTTTATAGGTGGTCAAGATGGGTGAATAAATATGCAATAAAGATGAATTCATAAATGGGTGGGTGGATAAGAAAATGGATCCAGAACTCTGAAAAACGAATTACGCCATGAAAATGGCGTTTTTAAGCATTTTGATGTATTTTCTGTTTTTGAATGAAATTGGACCAGCTTGTCTGACTCTATGATGATAAATTGGAATTAAACGAGTGAAAAATTATACGTCTAGTGGGCTGATAGAATAATTTATTTTTTTTATCGTATGTGAATTTCGACCTGTTTTTTGAAAACTCAGACCCGTTGGACCAAATCTGAAGGCATATTCGGATTCAGCAGAAAAAAATACATGGAAATACATGGGTCTAAATACCAGATCCGATACATTTTTTTTGTGGGGCTGTGTTATTATTTGCTGCTCGACGTCGGCAGAGGTTCCCGAAGTTTCGGGTCGCGCCTCCATGTCGTGTGAAGTTAGGGAATCTCCTTTGATATTCCAATTCAGCCGCTCTCTCTTTTCGGTCTACTACACCATAAATGTAAATAATATCTGCGTATTCCTGAAATGTAAATTCTATAATTTTTTACAGATTTTTGCTTAAAAATACCCGTACTTCTTGATTTATTTTTCAACAATGATAGGTATTCTTGCTGACTGGCCATTTTTTATAGCAAAATTTTCATCAGGTACGAGAAACAGAACGCCAAGGGTGCGAATTCTAGGTAACACAAGCTAGTATCGGCAATAAAAGAAAATTCCACTAACATTTTTAGACATTTTTCGCAGCAATAATAAAAATTAATTACCTGTTAACCCAAAACAAACATTTTTGACCAATTATCTTAAACATTTTGTTAATTTAAAGAATTTCCTAACTGAAGTGCAATAAAATAATTAGATACTCAGGTAGTTCTAAGGATGCGGTTTTTCTAATCCTTTGTCTATCTTGCCATGTTGCACCATTTTGGAAAGGTAATAAGATGGGAAATCCAATAAAAATAAAAACAGGTATACTAATTACATGAATTGCCGAGAAAAATTGGGAAAATGCTGAATTTTAGGTAATTGCTAACCATTTTTTTCACTTTTGGAAGTGACTGTACCTGCAATGATAGGAGTTAGATTAACATTGTTGACAATTTTGAAAAGGTCATTAGAATAGTAGTTTTTTTAGCGTGTGTTTGATGTGGCTGTGTTGGATAGATCAAGAGATAAAAATAAAAGATTAATGTGTATACCATGAAAAACTGAAATTTATGAATCACCCTGTAACTCCCAAACGGTTGAGATACAATTTTTTGTTTGCCTAGTTGAGATATATCACCCCACTCATCTTTGCACGTCAGATCTGAAACACCCTGTATACGAGCTCTGCGTTAGGTTGCTATTACTTCGAGAATTTTTGCAGTTTTTAAAAATCCTTTTAGGAGGCTATTCTAAAGTCCTATAGCTATCAAAAACAGCAAAAAAATTCATTTTTTCCAAATTTTATATGATAGTCCCCCCCTTAAAAGTATGTATATATTTCAAGCTGTGTTTATTTGACTTTAAATAAAATATTTTTTATATGGAAAATAAATGTACAAATTTTCCTCCACTCTTCCTACCTGAAGGTGTGTGCAGCCGTTTAATTAATGAAAAAATCTGATAAATGATATTACTGATGATTTTTCCTGCACAAAAATGACCCAAAACCATGTAATAATAAACTATCTACCTAATTAACCGAAAAGCATCATGAATTAATTAAAGCCATAAAATACATAAAACTAATTTAATAAAATAACGTAATATTCTGTAGTATCTATATTTTTCACTTAATAATCATGCTAATTGCCGCAACATACTTTAATATTTAATTTGTCGTTAAAATAATAAACAAAATCTGTTGACACAAAACCAGTGCAGAATATTTCATTTCATATTAATAAAAAAAAAACACTATCCAAGTTGGCAAGGTTTCCACTGCGGCAAACTAATTAAGTTTAAATTCTCTAATTGGCAAACATTTGATCATCGTCCGCAGAAACTAATTCAAATTTTTTTCGACCTAATGAATTTTTTACACTCAATTTATTAAAATAATAAGAGGAAAAAATATATGTACATATATATATCAATTTACTCAATCCACTAAATTATTTCAGCGTCATCACCCATGAAACCGCGCTTCGCGCTAGCACACCGCACGAATAAATTCCCGGGATCCTATTTTAATTATTATTAAACCTATTGCGATTTAAAATTTAATTAGCCCGCCGTATTCCAATGTCATTTAGCAAACTAATTAAAAATACTCCGATGCTCTCTGTTATCCCCATATTAAATGGCATAGCGAGTGATTGAGGCCTCCACAAGGACTCAATTACGCCAGCAAGTTTCATATAATTAATAATTTATTATCACAAAGCGTTTAATTGGGGACAGGGATTTAACTTTATTTTTAATTTTCTGTTAAACTTTTTGCTCTCGGGCGTGCGGAGGATTCGTTCCGCCCCGAACTTGTTCATATACCCTGCGACAATTTTCGGTGTAATGATATTTGTTTTTTGCGATTTTAATAATCTGTTGATTGTGGCTTGGGAAACATTTTCGCTGTAGTTATTTTGTTCTGGACTTTTACACTGTATTAACTATGGCTGTGGCTGATATGAACTGTGGTAGAGAATCATAATAAACTGGTTAAATATCAAATGTCATTGCTTTTGAGAAATATTCATAATTAGTGAATTCAAGCACTCGCTTCAGTTTATACAAATAATGGCATCGTCCGCGTGAAGTATGGGAAAGATGAACCACCAATTAAGCTATTGGAGTTAGATCAGCTGACTGCCTTGGTCAATTCTGGACAAACTGTGGATGCGGAATCGGTCGATTGATGTTTTGATTTTGAATGGATTTGTTTTTTCTTTTCGTGTTTATTTATTCTTCTCAAATAACTTCTTTTTTCTACAACTACTTTTATTTTAAATTTTTCTTATTTTCTTTTTCTTCTTTTTACTTTTATTATGTCAATTTCATCGCTTATGTTACCGTTGCGTGTGCTAATCATCTGTTAGTCCTTTGCTCCTTATGCTTTTACTGCATGTGTGCTGCGGGTGGCGTTGAAGTGCGTGCTCGACTTGCTCGCGTGGATTTGGTTGAGTATGGATAGTGGCGCTAACATGGACAGTAAGGTGAGAACTATGATAAACATATTGAGTAATGATATACCGGTTCTCAACATCTGCTATCTCAATGAGGGAAATGTTCTCGGGTACTGGACTTCACGCGATCCTTATCAGTGAGTCGTGGCTTACACCTAGTGTACCTTCTGAATTTGTCGCGATACCTGGTTTCAGGCTATTCGGTTGTGATAGGGAAGCAAGGGCAGGTGGGGGAGTCGCAATTTATGTTCGAGAGTGCTTCAAGTCCAGATTCCTAAGTAGCTCGCGCTCCGGTGCTCTGGAATTTATTTGTATCGAGGTGAATACCGAACTTAAAAAATGCTTGCTGTGCTCTGTATACTGTCCACCTAATCTATTTAGTGTTGATAATGTTATTGATTTTGAAGTTTCATTATCCACACTCCCTCATAGGTATTCGAAAATTATTGTGGCAGGCGACTTTAATGTCAATATCATCGTTGACAACAATAAATCAGATGACTTCCTGACTCTGGCTCATTCGCTGCATCTTCAAGTGATTAATGATTCTCCAACATACTTCAACACTGCTTCTCCCTCTCAATTAGATCTTTTACTAACCACTGATTCTTCAAGTGTAATACATCATTCTCAACTCTCCCCCCCTGCAATCCTTGATCACGACATACTATTCCTTAAATATAAATTAGCCACGCCTACTCACACTCCTTTTCGAATTATGAAATTTAGGAATTTTGCAGGTATTAACACTGATCTTCTTTTTGATGAGTGCAGCGGCATTAACTGGAGTCTATTTGTGGATTTGAATATAACCTCTTCTTCGCATTCGCTTGACGCAGGTGTACTGGCTTTTAATAACGTCTTGTTGGACCTTATGAATAAATATGCTCCCCTGCAGTGCAGTGGTGTAAAAATAAATGGCTGCCCGTGGTTTTCGCCAGAAATCAAGAAGTTAATTGCTGAACGTGACTTCTTATTCCGCCAGCATAAAAGACTCAGATCCTCAAATAGTCGTCTCCTTTTCAGGAAATCCCGGAACCTCGTAAACAAAAGGATTAGAGAGGCAAACTCAACATATTATGCGTCTAAGCTGGACTGCTATGCTGCACCCAAGAAGCTTTGGAACTCTCTGCGTAGACTGGGTGTCAGTGGAAAAGATTCCTTGGCATGTAATCTAGATGCTAACGAGCTTAATAAGTTCTTTACTTCAAATACTGGCAGTTGCATAAATTCCAACACTACATCCTCCCCACTGAATTTCTCCGTAGATCACTCTGGATCACAGTTTAGCTTTCGCTGCATTGATGAAGTCGAGGCTGCGAACGCTATTAATTCTATTCGGTCTAATGCAACTGGGCCAGATGACATATCCCCACGCTTTATAAAGCTAATTTTACCTTTCATCATTGTAGCCATCACTAAAATTTACAACGGCTGCCTCACATTCAGCGTGTTTGCATCTCCTTGGAAGGAGGCTTTAGTAGTCCCTATAGCTAAGAATTCTCGTCCCAATGCCCCGTCAGATTTTAGACCGATAAGTTTATTATGTTTTTTAGCGAAGGCCTTGGAGAAGATAATGGCAAATCAGATATCGGAGCATTTAAATTTAACTGGCTCTTTAAGTCGTTGGCAATCTGGATTTCGTCCTAAACATAGTTGCGATACGGCTCTCCTAAAAATCACAACTGATATTAGAACTGCTTTGGATAATGATCGAGTAGTGTTTTTAGTCCTTTTAGACTTCACGAAGGCTTCCATCACGCAAACTCCTTCTCAAGCTGAAAGAATCTTTTGGATTTGGCTCATCTGCTGTGAAATTACTTAAAAGCTCCCTGACTCAACGCTCACAGCGGGTTAAAATTGACGAAACCATCTCGCCAAAGCTTTTGTTGTATACTGGTGTCCCCCAGGGATCAATATTAGGACCTTTGCTGTTCAGTCTTTTTATTAATGATTTGCCGTCTGTTATTAAAAATTGTTCTATGCACTTGTATGCTGATGATGTGCAAATCTATCTAGATCGCCCCATTGGTCTTCTGGAGGATTGTGTCAGCAGAATAAATGAAAATCTTCAGAGTATCTTACAATGGTCAGCAAACAATAATCTCATTCTTAACCCAAAGAAGTCGCAAGCATTAGTGATGGGCAGAGAAAGTTATGACTTAACCTATTTTCCTCCTTTAGAGATGGGCCGGTTTATCATACCCTATGTCTCAAAAGCTAAAAATCTGGGAATTATGCTTAACACTAGTATGAGTTGTTGTGATCACGTTAATATGAAACTGGGTCAAATTTATGGGGTACTACGTCGACTGTGGCTGTATGCTTATATGCTCTCTACCGACCTTCGCATAAAGTTAGTCAAAACGTTAATATTGCCACATATCACACATGGCTCCATTATTTATCCCAGACTCGACTCACGCTGCAAGCGCAAGCTTAAAATAGCGTACAACGATTCCATTAGGTTTGCATTCAGGTTGCGTAGGTATGATCACATCTCTCCCTTCCGATATAAAATTCTAGATTGCTCATTGGACATATACTTAAAATGCAGAGCACTAATTTTCCTTCATCAAATCCTTTATAATCGAGTTCCGGCATATCTTTACGATCTGGTTAATTTTTTACGTGGTAATAGACGCTACGACCTGCTATTACCTCGCTGTAAACATTCCGTCTTGGATAGTTCTTACCTTGTTCAGGTTGGTCGTATTTGGAACGCACTTCCTGTTCCGATATAGCGAGCGGGTTCGACTGCTTCCTTCAAACGGTTACTTTGGCGGCATACATCTTAAGGATAATGTTGTTATCATAAAATTTAATTTATACAGAATGATCGCACACGCATTCGGATTGCAGTAGTTTTTCATTTCTTTTTTTTCGCTTTCTTTTTAAATCTTTATCTTTTTTTTTCTTGTACTTCATTTTGTATCTTGCTTTCATAAAATTTACATAAATAACTTCTTGATAGGTATTATAATAATTACTTTGGTTGAATTTTTATTTAGTAACTTTAGTAGTACTGATTAAAAGACTTTCTTTTTGTCTTATTGTACTCCACTTGTTGAATAAATTTACTATTATTATAAGCACAAAAAACAGGTGTGCTTTAATTAATACCTTTTATTTGGAACATTTGTGACTTTGTAAGACAGTCAATGACATGGCGTGGAACATCTACGGAAGAAAAAGCTCTTGTTTAGACAGGTTCAGGTCGAAAAGCATTGAAATTGATTCAAATAATAAACGTAAATTGGTGAAAATTTTCGTTTTAAACGTTTCAAAAAATGGATACATCAATCCATCAGTACCTTCATTTTCAACACCCGGATTTGTCCATTCGGCATAGTATAAAAAATTTACTCAATTCAGATGTCCTGCGAACTAATCAAATGTCTACAATGGAAGAAGCAATTAATTTGTTTCCAGTGCTTTGCTACATGTCGTGCAGCTTAGAGCTTTTCTATTACAAAGGAAGCAATTTGAAGGCTTTGTGACTCTCCCGCCAACATTTATTTTTAATTTAAAATCCAATTTGCGGGAACAACCAAACTGTTCGGCGAATAAAAAAAAATTTTTCAAATTAGACACTTCATCAGAGAGGAGACTTTAATATTTGGCCGAACGCTTTTATTAATTCATTTTCATTGGCGGTTACGAGTAAGCGGTGAACAGGTGATTTCGAATTAATGAACTAATTTCATTTGGTGGCATAAAAATTCATGAAGTTCGTTAAAATTAGCTTCCATCCAAGCAACCAGGAACCAGTTAAAGTTTCATTTCTGCAGTCCCCAGTACAGACTGCTCGATTGGGTTCGGATACTCACAGTATTTTTTATTATTTTTTTCAACTTTTTCGTCTTCCGGAAAACCGAATCGATAATTTGTCGGGATCTCACAGATTCATTGTTTGGATCACAGACATAGAGAGGTTTTGAATAGCCCGGAGAATTGTTCTGTGAGACACCACCGCACCGCAAAATATTAATACCTTATTATCCTTGTAGACATAAAATTAACTTTTAACGGATTTAATGACATCTAGAGACTATTTCTAGCAGCTCAGTTCCCGAAAACGATGAATTTGTGTTGGGGATGTTATTTTCCCGAATTAATTATCTCTCCTCCTTTACATGGAAAGTTTTATTTGCTCAGAAGATAAAGCAAATTAATTAGAGAGCCAATTAAAATTTTAACTAAATAACAAGCGAGGGAAGCGTACGCCGTGCCGCACCATACAACAACGCTCAGTACAGAGTGAACTTGCAAGAAGAAAGGCTGAAAATAAATTGTTTAGTGAAATAAATAATCCTGTGGGATGGGTTGGCGATGGTGTGGAGCATTTTGGTGCCGCAAGCCAATCCAAATGAGTTGTCTTCTTCTCAGTGTATGAGTTAAGGGTTAAGTTCTAGCCGAATTGACATTGTTTCCGTTAACTAAGAGAATTCTTATTGTGTGTCGAAAGTGGAAATTTTAATTACTGCCAGAGACTTTATCAATTTCTTAACGAAACAACAACTATAAGAAATTCGAAGGAAAATTTTATCTGCAAATTGACGTGACCTAATTGGTCTGAGTTTTACTGACAAGTTAATTTAAGTAGTCTTGTAGAGCCAAACTGCACTAGTTGTCTTTTATCCTATATAAATGGGAGTGTCATCTAATTATCCTCTCTGCAGGAATGACAATTTTTTGGTTGAAATTTCGGTTACAATATTTTCAGATTGTCGATTCGGACATAAAGAGGGTTCGGTACTTTCACTATTTTATTAACCCACTTCCCAAACAAGAGAAGCTTCTCAATTTAAGCCGTCTTAGTTTTTATTAATTTTTTTATTATTTTTTAATTTATTTTTTTATGCCTTGCATATTCTCTATTTTGTTATTTAGGTATTGGTTCGTTGTTAAACATTTCACAAGTAGAGAAAGGGTGGGGTGAATGAAACCTAACTTCGTAAGGGGTAGACCGATTTTGAGGATTCGTTTTTTTTTTGTAAAGAATATTTGCCCCATTGCTGTTTGAAACATTTTGGATGATTATTTTTGAGTTGTATAGAGTATCTGTTTCCATTTGTTTCTCCCTCTCTAGTTCCCGTAATTCCTTGCGGGATATGGGGCGATAGAAGAACTTCACCCGATTTAAGACGAAGATTGCACATGGACCTACAATTTAAGGTGGATTCTGAACCACCGACGTCGGTCGAGTAATTGATAACGTTTCGGCCTTCCAATCCCAAGGGCGCAGGTTCGAATCCCACCGGCGGTAACCCGCGGCTATTTTCTGCTGACAACAGATTATAATAAAAAATGCTATTGGGGATTGCAGAAAAAATTTCGGTGTTCCGGGTTTCTATTAGTATCATAACAAAATGTTAGTCCAGAGGTGGAGATTGGGGAAGGAACGAGACCTTACTTGGTAATGCATGGAGCTATTTTAATGATTTTTTTTCTTCTGTACAGAATACATTCCCTCATTGGTACTATATATGATGGGATCAATACTTAGACCGCTTTTATTCAGCCTCTTCATCAATGATTTGCCAAGTGTGGTGCCTGATGTGAAAATCCATCTTTACGCTGATGATATTCAGATCTATTTGGGTAGGCCTATTGGGATCCTTGAGGACTGCATCGAACATATAAATGCCGATCTTGGTAGAATATTTGATTGGTCAACAGCGAACAGATTACTTTTGAACACCGGAAAATCTCACTCTATCATGTTTTATACTAATCCTCTTGTTTTAAGTAATGCTCCTCAGATAATGTTAAATGGTTCTCCATTGCCAGTCCTAAGTAAAATAACTAATCTTGGTATTATTTTGGGACAAGAAATGAACTGCTGTGCAAATGTAAGTGCGAGGATTGGCAAGATATATGCTGGTTTACGAAGACTTTGGTTGTCAGACTATATTATCCCGAGAAGTACTCGTCTGGATTTGGTTAAGGCATTGATACTGCCCCATTTTACCTTCGGTAGCTTTGTTTTTCCTCACTTAGACAGTCACTGTGCACGTCGATTAGAGGTTGCTTTTAACGACTGTATTAGGTTTATTCACGGACTACGAAGGTTTGACCATATCACACCTTTCACATTAAGCCTTGTCGGGTCCAGTCTGGAGATTTACCTTCGTGAATACTTCCAATTTACAACATCTCAGCGAAACAGAAATTTAGTAGTACCGTGGTTTAGGAAATCAGTTATGAATAGTTCTCACCCTGTCCAAATAATTTGCTTATGGAATAGTTTTCCTCTAAATATTCAAACGGCTGGCACTGTTAGTGCATTCAGGCGTCTTTTAGACAATCACTTTGCTTGATTGGTACTTTTACTCGAGTCTTATCTCTCTATACTGAAGCATCTAAAGTAGCTATGTAAATTAATTTTAAATATTTTTTTTTCTTATTTCCTGTTCTATTTATCTCTTCTTTTTTTCTCTCTCAATTAATATTTCTAGCATTTTGTTTTTGTTCAAATAACTTATCTAGCACCACTTTTAATTGTACAATAATTGTAGAATAAAAGATTTTAAATCTTGTGTATATTTACCTGTAATAAATGAATATGATTATGATAAAAATGTACCTAGAATGATGATGGAGAGTGAAGGGAACGATTATCCTACTTCGTAATGCTTGGGCGGATTTGGATGATTTATTTTTGATGTATGGAGTATCTTGCGCAAATAGCACCATTACAAACATTTTGTATATAAGTCAAAGATATGAAAACGTAAAGTACCTGAGGTATGTACATCATTCATGTTCAGACTGAAGAGTAATGGGCCTAAGATTGATTCCTGAGGGACCCCACTGCTCAGCGGGAGAAGGTCTCAATTACCAACATTGCTTATAATTACTTTTTGAAAGCATAGACTCAAAAAGACAAGCAGTGCACCTCCAGAAATCTTGCACCGACTGGTAAATTTTTTCGAGCAAGATCTCATGGCATACACTGTTAAAGGCTTTTAAACAAGCCAAGAGCCATTGTTCAATGCTTTTGTTGGATTTAATGTTAACAAGAGTAATTTAGGATCTTAAACGAATTGCTAATGGATCAATTTGGTCAGTGATATATGGATGCCGGTATTTATTTCAGTAGTTTAAATTATTGACAGATGTTATCATTTTTGCCGGAGGAGAAACATATTTTGAGGATTTTACAAACTACATGCATCCCTCGAAAGCACGGCACTTTAAATCCACGAAGTCTGGAATAGCACGGTTAAAAATTGCGAAAACCCTCGAATAACAGGGAGTTCGAATTACACGAAGTCGCGAAAATTACTGTTACGTATAGTCGAATAACACGGAACCAATTAGTCGTGTTATTCGAGGGATGCCTGTATCTTGTCGAATAGCACACAACTAAATTACAAAATTCTCAGACTCATCTTTTTCATTTTGGCCATGTATACTTCACCACTGGTACTAAACGGTTTATGCTTAGAACCGGTGCTGTAGTTTAAATATCCAAAAAAGTAATGACAAACTTCAAAACAAAAATTTTCGACTTATATTTGTATTGGGAAAATATTGTGAAGTAAAAAATTTTGATAAAAATTACGGTTATAACTGCCAGCTACCTTAAATTTTACGAAACAACACCGTAAAATTTTCTGAAAGATGTGGCCCAAGTATCTGTTTGGTTTCAAGGGATATTCCGAGCATGATTTCGAAAGAATTGAAAAGTCATCATAATATGACTCACCGTTAGCGAAAAAAAAGCAGATAAAAATGCACACAGTCTGTGATTCAGATCCTAGTCCTCAGCAGCACGCTCCAACGTCTTCACCACTAAGCCAATCGTCACTTTAAACAATTATTTTCGGTAAAAATTACGAGTCTCAATTGTATTCGTCTTATAACTGCAAGCTACCTTAAATTTTACGGCACAGCACCGTAAAATTTCCTGAACGATTTGTTCTGAGTATCTGTTCGGTTTTAAAGGATATTCCGAGCATAGAATTCAAAGGACTTCAAAGTAATTAATTTAATTCATCTTTAGAAATAAAAATCAATAAAAAAATCGACGCATTTGTGGTTCGGACTCTAGCATGCTCCAGCATCTTCACCACTATGCCAATCGTCAGTTTAAGCAATTCACTTTCAAAGAATTTAAAAGCTATCTTTATATAAATACACTATTTACTGACACTTGCAATAGTCAACAAAGTGATTGAAACCAAACTAATCATTAATATTCACATCGAAATTCAGAAATATAGAGAACTAAGTTCAATTGAAATTTAAAAACACAGCAAACTAAGTCTCAAAATTTGATCATTATTTCGAAAAAGGCTGTGTATTAGGCAGTAAATGTTTCCTACAACGCACCGTAAATTTTATAGTGCGGCTGCTTAAATTTAGACAATG
This sequence comes from Leptarthrus brevirostris, assembly GCA_964036015.1. Classification (NCBI taxonomy): domain Eukaryota; kingdom Metazoa; phylum Arthropoda; class Insecta; order Diptera; family Asilidae; genus Leptarthrus; species Leptarthrus brevirostris. Next base: position 24,308,728 of record OZ038375.1, on the reverse strand, counting down.
TCTTACTTGCAACACAATTACTGTGAACTGGAACCGTAATATTTCCTGGAATTTTCTCTCCATGTAGATAGAAATATCTCTTGTTTATCACTAGGTCAGTTTCTATCATTTTCGAGAAAAAAACATTCTTGGTAAAAACTAGTAGCGATGAAAATTTTTTACAAAACCAAACAAGTGAAGAAACGAATTGCGTACATATTCATTAAAAACAAGAAGAAGACACTAAACATAAAACATCGTTAAACCTTGCAAAAATATGCATCAGCTTTTGGCAAGTTAGTGCTGGAGGGGAAGCTTTGGCGTCAACAAAATTTACGCCATTTTTCGAGAGCATGAAATATTGGGAACCAAAAATTAAGTATGTACGTAAGCACGTCTAAAGTCGTACAAATGAGTTGTCGTAAGAATTGTATAAGGAACAGACCAGTGATGAGCATTACTCAAATAAATTTTCAATCAAATAAAGATTAAAAAAATCTAATAACAAATTATTAGAATAAATTTTTATTTAATTTTCAATTTATTTTAAGTTATACGCAAAAAATCATTAGTAATTTGGTGCTTCTTCATCTGAATTTCAAATAATTATTTGTTTTTCGATCGTGCGTTACTTGATAATTAAATAATTATTAGTTAGGTGATGTTTATTTATGGAATAATTATTTTTTTTTGCCACAGTGAAGTTTCACATCCTGACACATTTGAATTCTAAATTATGAATGACGAAATTTAGGAAATAATTGATAAATTAATCACTATTTAAATTTGCAATGAGGATAGTGAATCTGAACGTCTTATTTCTTATTACCGAAATATGCATAAACTAGGAATTTACACTTTTACTCGGTTTCTATAGCTCTTATGAAAGGCGTATTACTGCCACTTTTCTGGAACCGACCTCACTCAAGTGCTTTTGTATGAATTTCGCAAGACAAATGCATTTGGGATTATGTTTGTTTAAAGTCGTTAGTCTGATATCTGGCCCAGCAATTCTATTGTCCAAGAGTTTCTTCCGAGAATGCGCCTGATTTCAACCACAGCCTCTGAAAACTCGAAAAACTCAAAAAACTTATTACCGAAATATTCCTCTACTACTCCAACGTAACTGGACTACGCTCTAAGACGACTGGCCTTCTTGTAAGCTCAAGTGGATTTTGCTATAACGTGGTCTGCTTGACTAAGACTTGGCTTTGCGGGAGGATTGGTGACGTTGAGCTGACCCTGAATACTCGGTTTTCCGCAGTGAACGCCATCTATCTGCCCTAGATGCTCCTATTGGCGGTGGTATTCTTTGTTCTGTTCGTCGTGAATTGCCATTTGCAATTGCTGATGTTCCTGGGTCCGATCTCTTGGGGTTCCTTGGAAGAGGTTTTGTTCCCCGAGGAGCGATTCTGACTACTCCATGTTGTGTGGTCAATTTCAATCTGCCCAAGAAGCCTATATTGACTATTTAGATAGAACTAAGCAGATTCTACGCACTGAGCCTAAGCAGTTTTGGAAATTTGTAAATTCCAAATGCAACTGTGACGGATACCCCTATACGATACGTTTTAGCGACAGTGAAAATAAGGATCCTTTGACGATTGCAAATCTCTTTGGTGATTTTTCTAAGACACTAACTGTGATATTAGTATTAATGATTTTACTCTTTTGACGAGTCTTCCACCAACCTACCTTCAGTCCGAAGACTTAGTTTTTGGCGAAGCTACTGTATTAAAGCATATCTAAAATTTTACTAACAGTTTTCCAAGTGGACCTGATGACGTTCCTGCGTACTTTCTGAAGAATTGCAGTATGTCTTTGGTTTTGGTTCTTTGTTTAAGATTATTCCCCTTCATAATAAAGGCAATAAATGTAATATCTCAAATTATTGTCAACTTATGTTGTATTGGAAAAGTTTTTAAAACCATGGCCTGCGAACTGTTTTACTTTCATTGTATGTAACCCTTTTTAAGGCTATTTCCAGCAGTATTTTTACAGATTTCAGTAAGGCTTTTGGGAAAATAAATCCGAATGTTCTCATACCTAAGTTAGTCGAGAATTACACGAGAGGGATTTTACCCCATGAGTGACGAAAACCTGTTTTTTTCTTGGTGAGAGAAGTGAGGTAGCAAGAGGGTCATCTGTGAGTGTCAATCAAGAATCATAGGGGTTTTGCCTGAGTTTTTCCTGATTTGCTTTTGTCCATTTTCGTAACTTAGTCATTAGAGTTCGAAAAATTTGTGGTGTCAGGTTGATTTAGTATTGCTTGAGCCGGTGAATACAAATTTTCAACCCTGCAAAACACTTATGAACCGGTTTTTTAACGTCGGTGAAGGCCCCTTTCGTAGCAACACTCCGAGGATTTTTCTACTTTTGCACAGAAGAGAATTGCCGTGAGTTATGGGGTAAAATCCCCCTCGTGTAATTCAGGACTTATTAGTTCTGGGGTCTCCTTTAGTCTTTGTTAATTGGTTGCGTTCTTATTTTTCTTGTCGTACCCAACCTATTTTATTCCGTGGTGCCCTCTCTTACGAAATTAATAATTTCTCAGACGTGTCTTAGGGCAGTCATCAAGAACCTTTGTTTTTTATTATATACATATATCAATGATGTAGCTTTGGTCTTAACTGATTCTAGAATTATCTGTTGCGCTGATGATGCCAAAATTTTCCGTCCTTCTCTTGTAAGAGAAATCGTGCACTTAAATTTTACTATTGACCTTAGCCCATTGAGTAGACATGATAAAATCAGAGACTTTGATGTCGCGCTTAATACTACATTTTCTTTCGAGTATCATTTTGCTGCTGTTACCAGTAAAGCTACTGGGAACCTGGGCTTCGTGAAAAGATGTTCTAAGGAGGTTTATGATTCGTATATAACGAAGCTCCTTAATTGCACTTTTGTAAGACCAATGTTAGAGTATGCTATTCCAGTTTGGTCTCCTTTCTATATATTGAGACTGTTTAGTGCAGATTTGTAAGGTTCGCTAACCGTGGCCTTCCCTGGGCCCATCCTCTCCGTTTGCCTCCATACGCAGGTCGGATTAATCTCCTCTCTTTGGAGACTTTTGAGTTTAGACGAAATACATCTGAAATAGTTTTTGCTTTTGACTCTCTGCGTGGTGTGATTAATTCCTCTGAATTGTTACGTGCCTTAAGTTTATTCGTTCTATCTCTTTCCTTGAGGACTCGGAACTTTCTTCATATCCCTTATCACCGCAATAGCTATGGTACGCATAAGCCCATAACTTCAATGTCTCACCAGTTTAATAAACATTGTGAACTTGTACACTTTCACTTGTCTAGAGCTCAAATCAGGAATCAGCCTGGCTCTTTTTTCTTATTTTATTTTATTAATATTTTAAATAAATCTAAACTTAATCTAATATTAGTTATCTTACATATTCTAGTTTTTTGAAAATTTGTTTTCTTTTTCCGCTCTAAGTAGTCAGGTATTTGACGAATAGGTAAATAAAAAATAAAAAAACGGTTTCTTTTCTAAAAGTCCTAAATATCAGATTTAGGTTTACTAAAATGTTAATTACTTATTTGATATTCGAAGAATAGATATTTACTTTCACTAAATAACATATAATTATTTGATTATCAAATAACTCGCGAACGAATAACTAATAATTATTTAAAACTAAGATAAGGAGCACCAAATAACAAATAATTATTTGCAAATAATTCTCGAAATAGCAAATAAATTTTGTAATCAGACAAATTGTTATTTGATTTTTTAAATTTAATTTTTATTATAATAAAAAATGTTCATCTTTGGAACAGAGTGACTGTAAGTGGACGTGATAATTTTTTTTGTAGTGCCAAAGATCTTGGGGTTATGATGAGTTGCACTCGTACGTAGAGCGACGATGTATCTAAAGTTTAAGGAAGGATAAGTACATTGGAAAGAACCGATCAAGTATTCAGAAGCGGAGATTTAAAAAACGGGTCTCGGCAGTCCTTTTATTGAAGTATAGTAGATTTTTGTACATTAGTTTTGAACCACGGTAACAAATGATCTTCTATCGAGTGAGAAAGTAGAGTAAAACTATAGTTAAAATTGGATCCAATTTGCAGGTTATTTTTGGAAAAAAGAGAAACCATTTTTAACCGACTTCCCAAAAACAAAGAGGTTCTAAGTTCGACGTGTATTTTTTTTTAAATTTTTTTTAGTTATGTACCATGCAAAAAACTGCTTTGGGTGGGGGTGGGGGTGAAACCTAACTTTGTAACGCGTGGACCGATTTGGAGGGTTCTTTTTTGTTGTACAGAGTATGATCCCTCATTGCTAATAGGAGGAAAAAATGTGGTCTAGGGTGGGGGGTAGTCTAACTTTGTAACGCGTGGACCAATTAGGATAATTCTGTTTTTGTTGGGTAGAGTATGTTCCCTGGTTGATACCACGAGTAAAAAATTTTGGTAGGGTGGTGGTGGAATCTAACTTTGTAACGCGTGGTCCGATTTCGATGGTTCTTTTTCTGTTGTATAGAGTGTGATCCCAGATTGCTAATAGGAGAATAATTTGGTGCTATGGTTGTGGTGGGGGGAGGGGAGGGGTAGTAACTTCGTAACGCGTGGACCGATTTCGATGATTCCTTTTCTGTTCGGTAGAGCATGTTCCTTGATTGATACCATGAAAAAAAAAAGTGTAATAGAGGTGGGGTAGGGGGTTAAACCTAACTTTTTAAGGCGTGGACCGATTTGGATGGTTCTTTATTTATTGTGTAGAGTAGAAGACACTAAAAAGTGAAAAATAAAATAGGTTTTAAAAAAAAAGTTGAACCGACTTTACAAAAAGCGCTAAAAAGCATAAAATAATTTTTAATTTTATATCTATTACGACATTTTGAAGTCGGTGCAAATTAAACAAATAAAACAAATTTGAAATGGATGTCAGTAGGAATAAGTCATTTACTAAAGCTGAAAGGATTTTCTCATCCAAAGGTCGACGAACGTGACGATATGATTGTCATGATTAACTAAGGAAACAAAAGTAAGCAGTTAAACCATTTCAATTTACTTCTATACAAAATTTAACAAATCGAACAGGGTGTTGCAAAAAGGTAGAAAAAATTATAAAAAATAAATATCCTAGACCTCCTTTCAATTAACAGCGCCGGAAAAAGAAACTTTGTATTACGTTGACATTGTATCTCACATAAACTTCTACCTATTGCATGATACCTGGCGAATGGCATTAAAATTTTTATTAGTTCCATTCCTAAATGAAATGTCCTCCCACGTCCCACAGAATCAACTTTGACATTTACGTGAAATGTGCCTATTGTGCAATTTTAATTAGCGCCGCGTAAAATTACATCGGCGGAACAGAAAGTTGACTATAAAGTGCGGCTACAAATTGCTACTACTGGAAAAGATTGTTAATGTAAGATTTATAAAAGGGTCGACGAACATGGTCTGTCCCTTAGGCACGTCGAGTTAGTACCCATACCGCCCGTAAGCGGATAAGTCCTAATGAACCACTTAACGTTAATTAGATGAAAAGCGCACATATAGGCAACCTTTGAGCGCGTTAAATGTCACAACTTTGCTTACGCCATGCTCGCCTAGCGAATCCCTTGTTAAAAATGTTCAAGACTGGCATTAGCGTTGCCGAGCCGTGCGTTACACATGTCAGCGGTAATTAGTCCTTTTTCGTGATTGATGGCTTTTTCAATTTTATGTCACGGCGATATAATTAGGTAGGCGTACCATTGCCATTGATATGATACTCTTGCTCCACCCCGTATAAGTGAAGAGGAAAACGCTTGAGGAGTTTTATTAAAGGTATCCGAGTATCTTGTTTCTCATTAGCGAGCGGGAGGAGACATTTAGGTAACTGAGTTGTAATAAGATGCATACATGGAGCACGTTTTCCGAAAAACAAAACCAACACGCAATTACCTCCCATAGCGACTGTTCTGATTATCCTTGGAACTGTAAATAACTCTCAGCTTTAATTAATTCTAAGTAATCTCAGACTCATCAAAGTCCAGAAAGCTTGCTTCCCAAGGGTATGTATGTATACTGCTATGGACAAAGCTCTACTAATTATCGAGTCGAACGTAATTACATTTGAACGAATTTAAGTTTTGAAACGAAAATTTTCGGTTTGCCTCGAGTATTTCTAATTTGCTTTGTTCTTACGGTCGCTCTTTTTTTAATTTTTATTAGACCCCACAAAAAACAATTTCATAAATAATTTCTGAAAAAGAGCTATAGCTGTTTTGCATCCCCTAGGTGATCATGGTGCGTCCGACAGGTAATTTTATAGATTTGCTACACCTCAGCTTTTCTATCGAAGAGAATAGCCAAGCCAGCCAGTCTTTTGTGCTCAAATGTTTATGACAGCTTTATATTGACTAAGCAATATTCCTGAAAGTTGCCTCCAGCGATTTGGGTATAACTTAACTTATTGATAATTTGGAAGAGGTCATGTAATACCCTTCGGCGCTTATTAGGGCTCAGATTAATTAGACAAAATAATTAACTTTTAACAAACCCCCGGCAGGCACATTATTAACAAAATGCAAATGCTACGGATGCGGACGTGTTTACATTGTTTAGGGAATTCTGAGCTTAAATCCCTTAAGCTGTTTGACTAATTGAAATTGCACTAATTTTGTAAATTTGTAAAATAAGTGCAAAACCTAAACATTCTGGCAATGTAATGTATGAAAAACATCACAGCCAAACACTATTAAGAAAATTAAAATAATTCAGCTATTTGTGGTACGCCTAAGTTGAAGTAAGCTAGCTATGAAAAAGACAGATTGGAAACATAATGGAGTAGTATAATAATTAAATGACACATATTTTATATTATACCCTCTAAAATAATACAGATTCGAATCATTTCATCTCTAGAATTTTCGAAAAATCGATTTTATTTTTATTTTTATCTTTTTTTTTAGGAGTGTGCGAAGATTTTCCAATATTTTATGCTAAAAATTTTACTGCATATTCTTGAAATGATAAAAAAAACTGGTAAAAAAAATTATCAAAAATATCCTTAAAATGTAGCGAATTAACCCCCTCCCCCCTTAAGGGGGTCTTGCGGTCGTAAGGCACTATTTCGCGGTAATTTTTCAAAATTATCTCGTGAAGAAATTAATATTTTGGATTCGGGTTTTTTTCAATGTTTTTATTCATTCTTTGGCATAATATTCCTTTTTTACAGATAAATTATTTAGTATTATTAGTTTTATATACGAAAGAAAGAGCCCTGCTCTGAGAGCCGACACATTTTCGCGCAACGATTCCGGCTAGGGGTCTTAGCCGAAATAAGAGAACACAATTTTTTTAGGCAAAGCATATCGTAAATTAAATCTTGTACTAGAATTGGCTTTAAAAAATGAAAATTGTGAATGTAAGAGAATTTTATATATTTTTTCTAATTTTTGCATTTTTTTGGCACTAAAATAGTTATAGAAAAAAAACTATAATTTTTATAGCTTTATCGTAATAATCCTAGTAGGTACACGATCTAGAGAAAAAGGTGCTAAAAAAATTGCAAGAAAGATCAAACTGATTGGTTCATTTGTTTTTAAGTTATCGTGGCGCGAAATTTGAAAACAGTGCTTTCGAGAAAAACGCGTTTGTGTTTTAAAACTGTATATAAAGCCGAGGAGGTCGCCTGGTTTAGGGCTCCATAGCTCAAATATTTGGTCTAATCTATTGAAATCCATTTGGAGAACGATTTTACAGTACTTGAAGATTACGAAAATGGAAAAAATTGATTTTTTCCAAATTCACGACCGCAAGATCCCTGAGGATGTATAGGATGGGGCTCCTTGGTTGATAATGAATATAGGAGGGCGTAGTCCCTTTCGTTGTAATCCTAGAACCTCTTTGTACCTTATAAACTGCCTAGATACATTTTATTCTTATAAAAAAAGAATATTTTAATTTAATAATTTTAAAATTTTTAATTTATTTTTAATGTTACCAGTTCGGTTGTTCTGGCTAGACTGAATAATCTATTTACAATTTTTGTATCCTACTTTACAATTAATACATAGATAGGTAGTTTATAATTTTCTCTGCATAGAGTACAGTATTTTATTGTCAATCGTTGAATGATTATTATATTTTTTAAAGTGTTTGTGTTTCACACTATTCAAAATTTATCGAAGCGTACAGACTACGAATAAAGAACTGAAGGAAAGGCTCAACGCAAAATGTCGTGAAGCATTACACAAATACTGAAACACTTTCCACCACACGCACATATTCATCACGGCAGTAGTACATTTTTTCTTTCAAGTGGGGGTTCATTCTAAAATTCTTTGGATAGTTAGTATTTTCAAATTTTCTTTTTTAATTGAGAATTAAAAAAATATTTAACCAATTCCATATGACATTTATATATTTTACTCTTGGGAATCTATAACAAAAATTAAATTATTTTAAACGCTTTAAACAATTATTAATTAATTTTGATAATTTATTGGCCTCTCAAAACCGAATATTTACGACGTCTCTGCACCAAAATTCGCTACTTACTGCAAGAAGAACACAACTTGTAAACAATAATAATATTTCATTTTTTCTTCTTTTCTGACTGAAACTTCATTAGAACTTGCTTTTGTTGTGTTACTATGGAGCTATCTTAACATTTACATTAAAAAATTTAGCGAAAAAGATGTTCCCGGCAGTCGGCAACGGAATTTATTTCCACAGTTTAGCACTACACAACTTAATATAGTTTGTTTCACACACTTTTTAAATGTTTTTTACAACTAAATATGTTCAAAAAATCTATTTAACTGCACAATTTCACGACTTTCGATATCGGAAAATAAATTTCCAATTAAATGACAGCTCAGGTTCCTTATTCTTATTGACGAATCTACAATTCCCCCCACACCTCTTCCACTTCGCCTAAAAGCTTTTTGCTTCATTCACATATACGACTTTTACGAGTTAGGGCCTTTCCTTTAGCTCTTTATTCGTAGCGTACAGGTTGACCAAAATATATTTGACAGTTATTTTATCAGTCTGAATGAACATAATCAAAGTGGATTTATTTAAAATATTTTATTGAAATAATATAATCAAACTGATGAAATTTTAATTAAAAATTGATGATTAACTTTGTAGCTACCGCTACAGCAGCTGCCGCTACAATCCCCTTAAAAATAATTCGGACAAGCTTAAACAGCAAATTTAGAGCAGTTACTAGAAGCTGTGTGAAAACCAGGTGAGTCGCTGGTACTTGGTTATTTTTATTTCTTTTCGCCATGTTAAAATTTTCTTAGTTTTTTAATTACATTAATATTTAGTTTTACTAAGGATTGATGAGAACAACAAAATCGGTCCACGTGTTAAGAAGTTAGGTGCAGCCTCCTTGTCGCATCCTTACCCTAAGAGCAACATTTCTGTCATGATACAAAATGAGCAAGATACTCTATGCAAAAGTAAACGAATTATTCAAGTCGGTGCACGTGTTACGAGGTGAAAAAGAGTAATCAAATTTGGTGCATAAAATGCGAAATTAGATGCCACACCTTCTCCATCCCGCCCCATTTTAACGTGGCGATTACTTAAATCCCAACCCACCATAAATACAAAATAGGAACATGTATTACAAAGTTGGGCATCGCCCCACTTCGCCCCTACCCTCCCATCCACTCCTATCCCATCCCATCCTCTCCCCTCCCCTCCCCTCCTCTTCTAACAGTCCGGCAGCAAATATTGCAAATGTTGTTTAACTGCCCCTTTTCCTTATGTTTTAGGGGCATTTCTCATCCAAAAATCGATTTTTTTCTTCAAACAATCGATTCCTTATCACTTGAATATCATTATCCTAAAATTTCAAATCGATATTTGAAATACTTTTCAATTTATATATACATATATTTGTAAGATATACTTAATAAATTTGTGGAAGAAATCGAATGTGTGTGTATGGTAGAAATATTTTTTTCTGAAAATTATTCCAAAAAAACGTTATCACCCGCATCAAAAGGGTTCCAGGGAAGATCAAGTTATTAAAAGACGTTCTAGAAAAATATGGTCCAGGAATAGCAGACAGAAGAAACGTAAGCTTACTTTGGGGTCAATCTATACCAAATCGACCAATTTAATTAGTAAAGGTCGCTGACAAAATTTATTAATTTTTTACCTAAATTTTGGTGCCTCAGCCTATTTTGCATTTTTCAGAGGTTTGTCTTAAACGCTGTAACTTCTTGGTTTTTAAAGATATTCAGTTCAAACAAAAACCATGTTAAAGAGCATAAAGTGTACAATATTTTTTGTTTAGTATATATTTAGGCCAACTTAACGGTAAATACGAAAAAAATCGGTAAATATTAACGTTTTCAAACTAAAACCTGCTCTTTTAAAATTAAAAATGTTAAAGATAGAACTAAGACTCACCTTCGGTTGCTGGAGAATGGACGGACGATTTGAAGCCTTCTAGGATACGGTGATCCTCATCTGGATATTCTCAAGTGTTAGTTACACCTCCAAGTGGTAGCAACCGGGCAATGCATCCTAAAATATAGCCAAGTAACTAATGCGGGAGGAGATAACCTCTTGAAAAAATCCCCCTAACTCCAAGGGAGTCTGCAATGTCGTCGTACCCTCTGCAGGACCCAGGGGTAATTGGTGGAGAATGGCTGGCTCGCCCCCGCCGGCTGAAACTGCTGTAGCAGTCCTGGAAGAGGGTGCTATTGGCATAATAATAACTAGCACTTCCTCAGGTGCGCCGGTGCAGAGACGGGAGACTCTAACGGGTTGGCTATCTCCGCGATACGCACACCAGTAAAAGATGCAGATCTGCCTTCCGAAGGGTTAGCTGCGGTTAATCCGGAGGGGGTTCCTTGTCCTGGCTCAGGACAAATCGTTACGGCCTGGAACCCTTCAATGCCGTAGGCAGAGAAGGGGTGAAGGTTGTAATTAACGCATGGACCAAGAAGGAGCACTGGAGACGGTGGGAAAACATGGATTTATGCAGATCTGCTTTCCGTAGGGTTAGCTGCGGTTAATCCGGAGAGGGTTCCTTGTCCTGGCTCAGGACTAAAGCGTTACGGCCTAAACCCTTCAATGTTGTAGACAGTGAAGGGGTGAAGGTTGTAACTAACGCATGGACCAAGAAGGAACACTGGAGACGGTAGGAAAACATGGATTTATGTACTAATTGAGACTGGGAGGGGACGAAAAGGGACCCGGTTATGTGGTCTGTTTCGGCTAATCCCCAGAGAGGTGTTTTTAGTGAGTAAGAATCTACACTACACTACCGGAGGGCACGGGCTGTCTGGTGTCTTTTGGAAGATTTTCACCTCTCCCGCAAAAAAAAGACTCACCTTCAATTTTTTTTCAGGATAATGTCTTTATAGTATACTACTTCCCTAAAAACTTTCAGGCTGTAGAGTTACATCCTTTTTTTTATGGGTCTTCAAATATTGCGATTTTTCGGAAATATCGCATTTTCAATTTGACATATCTCAGAAGGGACAATATTAAAAAATTTAAAATTTTCAGGAAACATTCCTTCTTTATATTGTAATAAGTGATAAAAATGTCATTACTGAGACTTTCAACCCCTCCACCCCTCCAATTTTACGTGTCGAAAAAAACGCGTTTTGCGTACCTGTTTTTTGAAACTCTGGTCTTTTTTCCAACTTTTTTTCTCACACGAGGTTTATTACATGACAAATCATCAAAGTACACGAAGTTTTTTTTAGAGTCTAGGTCAACGCCCTCTAGTATTTATTTCTTAAAACATAAATGTGTAAAATTTTTTTTTGTTTAGTTTTAATGTATATTTTTATGTAAGAAAAAATAGAAAAAATATTAAAAAACGAAAATTGTTTGCTCTTAGAATGAGAAACCCCCCCTTTCCGGGTTTCCATCGCTCTTGTGGGATTCTTAAAAGAGTTTGTTTTTTAAATTCAAAGATATTCTTTTTGAAAATTATTTTTCAAGTTATTTCTTTTATTTAATTTTCATTTTAATTTTTAAAAATTTTAAGAATGGCTGTAACCAACACCAGTCAAGAAGTTCAGGAGACTTAGGTTTTATTAGATGGAGCTCCCTTTACAAGCTATGAAAAATAATGCCAAACACTTCATTCATGTTATCAAAAATAAAAAAAGAAGAAGTTGAAGAAATACTCGGAATATTTTCGATGGAAAACTATTGTAATTTTCCTGACTTCTATTGCAAATTTGTCTCTCACACGGTAGTTTTCCTTTGGATATATCAGACCGACATTCCTACACTAACACTACAAGCATTTCAATATCATTATATTCCCTCTACGAAATTCCTAACTAACGCTCATTAAGCATTTCTATGGAGCTTTCCTCAGATCCTGAATTGCGCTTAATTTTCAACCACTTTCGAAATCAAACCCATCATGTACCCCGAAATATATGAGAATGTGCGGCACTCTTGTGCGCCTTACTACGTGCACCACAGAAAAGGAAAATTCGAGATAACGAAAAGTGAGCTCCCAACTTTTAGACACTGCAATTATCCGTTTTGTTCCTGGCAATTCATCCGATGTACAACACGCTCCTCATTAATCCCCACTAAGTGAATTAATGTCAAATACACTAATTAAGGCTTTCACTCAGTTACCCTAATTTCTTCTTTCATTATGGATGAGTCAGAGTATTTTCACTGGTGCGGAATAGGGTGCTGGTTTCTGGTTATGGTGATGCTACTGCCATGGCTCATGGTTGTATGCATTTTGATTGAATGTGTTCCTTTTATTTTCTACCAAGTATCCTTTTGCTTGGGACAACCGTAGCAGCTTTCGCCAGTCATTTGTGATAAGAACTACTTGTTTTGAAGAGATTTATTTTTAATTTGATGAGCATTTTTTAGTTTTTCTAAATGTGAAAATATTGTCTTAATTATAATCTGAAGAGTAGGGAATCGGTGTTATGATGGGTTAATGCTGTTAATCTTGTGTATTGTAACAAAGACATTTCCGAAATGCATCCACTTAGAAATGGATTCTTCTTCTGTTCTTTTTGTGCAATTTATCGGAACTTCGAAAATGTATTTGCTGCATTTTATCAAAAACAAATCAATATTGATGTGTCTCTGGGTTCTATATTTTATCCTATACTTTTTAAAAATATTCAATGACTAATGTGGCTGAGTATTTTTATTAGCAACTACCGTTCTTTGAGAGTTAACGTCTTTAAACATTTTTACTGGAGAGTGTTGACGTTATCTCTGATGTGCCTCAAGGTTGTATCTTTGGATCTTTTCTTTATATTTTATTTTTTATTGTTTGATTTCGGGTTTTTTTAATTTCATTATTGGTATCGATGTTTGTGTTTTTTATACTAAGTATTTTAAAAATGAAATGGTCTTTAACGATAGTTAATCTTTTTGATTGTCTTGCTCTATTAAATTTAGATTTGCTATTTAAATCTAACTGCGAACTTAAAAATCACTTGGCGTTATACACTGTTGAGGTTTAACGGACAAATGTGCGTTATGGTATAAAGGCCAGCCATACGTGCTTTATATATTGCGCACATTTTCAGTGATTATATTATGAAAACAGAGATATTCGTCGTTGGAGTAAAAGAATATTAATTAGGTGTTTGCATCATTTACGTCAATTCGTTAAAAAACCACCACAATTATGGCAAAACAATTCACGGTTTTTGCATCATGATAATGCACCATCACATACTGCCTGAGTAGAAGAAACATTAAAATAAGTGTATTTAAGTGGGAGGGGGTTACTTTGAAGGAGACAATAAATTTGGATGAATAAAATATTTTCTGTCTCTTTTATTTAATCAGTCTTATTACTTGTCCACATTAGTAAATATATATATTTCCTGATCTGCCATTTTTTCAGGATACCAACAACCGTACTTTGGATCCTGTTGAATTCCTTCTAAACAAACAAAAATACAATTACTCCATTAATAAGTGACCGGTGGGCGGTTCCTACCCCCGGAAGGTAAGTGGGAGCAGCCACCGAGCAAAACAAGTGCGAGAACCCGCATGATATCAAATAGACCTCAAGCATGAGCAATGTCTACCTACTGTTTATCATGCGGCAGAAGTGCAAAAACAAGACATTTATGTTCCCTCATTTCCCTTACCCTAATTCACTTCTGGTCAAAGCCATGCTAACGGTAAAACGTAAACACTTTTAATTACTACCAGAAATAGTTCGGCGAGTTTGTGTGTCCTTCCTCTATTTCTTTGATAAGAGTTAGCGCCACAAAGTCAATCAGGAAAAATGAAATTTGCCGGGCGAATAATATACTCAACACTTGGTGTGCATCAAGGCTGTCATGTTGTTCCTTTGCTTTTTATTTAAATATCAGCAATGTATTAGACTAAGTAAAGACTCCATGATAAATTTCATGTACCTTGTTTTGATTTTCTTTTGATTTTTAAACAGTACAGTTATGTTTTTATTGCTTTCGATATTACTTCAGTTGGAACGTTTATTTGCGTACTAATTTTCATGCGCAGCACAATATACGAGTATAGTGCCTTTCGCAGTCTTTTTGCGCTGTGATGGGCATTATTCGAATAAATTTTTTTTTTAAATCGAATAAAACATTGTTCGAATAAATTTTTATTTGATTTTCAATTTATTTTAAGTTATTCGCAAATAATTATTTGTTATTTGGTGCTCTTTTTTCCAATTTCAAATAATTATTTGTTATTCGATCGTACATTTTTCGATAATCAAATAATTATTCGTTATTTGATGAATTATGCTCAAATAGTTATTTGTTATTTGGTGCTTTTTATTCGAATTTCAAATAATTATTTTTTATTCGATTATCAAATAATTATTCGGTAGTTGATGTGTTTTTATGGAATGATTATTTGTTGTTGGTGTTCATTAGTTCAATTCAAAAAATTATTTATTCATATCACAAGGTGTCTCGTACTTAGGAAATTGACTGTCTTGATATGTTACGATGTTTTAGATTTAAGTAATTTTTTTTTCAATTAAGTATTTGTGAAATCTTTGAAGCAAATTAATTGGGTTTGTATAGAATAATTTTAGCGTCAATTGAACCAAAAAAATATACAATCAATTGATTCACGGAGGTTTACAGATACATTAGCTCTGGAAATTATAATTCCTAATTTCAGGTAAATTCAGGAATGGTTTGTTTTCATATACACTAGCACTTTAATTACAATTTACATGATGCCGTTTTAAATGATAGGTAAAATTTGCTATGAAACACTATGTTCCTTCGCACTATTTATATGGTTAATCTACAGTTATCTTACGTTTAATATATAATATAATTAATTATTATATAATTATTCCATAAAGAGACATCAACTATCGAATAATTATTTGATAAACGATAGCGTACGATCGAATAAAAATTAATTATTAGAAATTCAAATAAAAAGCACCAAATCACAAATAGTTATTATTTGCGAATAATTCTACAAATAACAAATAATTTTTGTATTCAAATAAATTTTTATTCGATTTTTTAATTTATTTGAGTTTTTAGCTTTTATCTTTATTCGAATAAAAAATGCCCATCTCTGCGTTAACGCAACCATGCGAGTTTTTTACATTGAATAAATTTAACTGATTATTTACAGAAATCTGAAAGTGTTTTAAAATAAATCCTGGTCACAAATTTTTACAATTTAGTGGTAATAATAATAAGTTTATAAAGTGGAAACGACAAGACATCAATCTAAACCAATACACAAAACCTTTATTTTTCAATATCCTCGTATCCTTTTCTTAAGTATAAAAATATCTGTGGATGTGTTGCAAATGCACTTAAAAAAACACAAAATCTGTTCAACAATAGCAAAATATGTATCTACAGCTATAGCTATAGAATATCAGAGCAATATTCGTGATTAATTTTTGTGAGTTTGGAATTAGCAATCAACTAAATGGCTTCCACACATTTCACTTTATGCGCCTTCCACTCCTTGGCGGATCAAACTTGCAGAACTTATCATTCTCTCTTCATCCTTGTGGCGGTTAATCTACTAGGAGCATCAGTGCTGACGGTGTGGTAGTGTAATAGTTAGCTAGACCCATAAATGTTTACGACTTCACTAATAGGATGAAAGAAAATTATAGGTCGATTTATATAATTACTTTCAATTAGCAAAATGAAAGGTTGCCATGGTCTTGAGAGAGAGCATGTGGAATCATTTATTTCTTAATTTAATTGAGTAGAATTTTTAGGTTTTTTTTTGCAGAATAGCAAATCCGTAAAGAATTGTGGAAGAATTGTATAGAATAATTTTTCTAAATTCTACCGAATTCTGAATCCTTGACGACAAATAATATTATACTTACATAATACCTTTAGCTAGAATTCCAGTTTGCATGGATAGGTGAACGATTTTGTAGCTAAGCAAATGTTTTAAAATTTTAATCAATCTTGTGTAATTGAGCATTTTAACATAAATGCTATATGTATAAGTTGTTTTGGTGGATTCAGTTAATATATCTTAGAATGGCGCTTTAAATTCGTCGGTACTGTAAGTGATAACATGTCGGCCTTCCATTCCGGAGGTCCCAGGTTCGAACCATACTTGCTGTGATCCATGTTTGTTTTCTGCTGACAACGGGTTACGATAAAAAAGCCATTGGAGGTTGCAGAGTAATAACGGTGGTTCGGAATCCACAATAACTTACATGACCGAAAAGTGGTTACGGGAACTAAAGAGTTCAAAAAGGTTCAAAAAACAAAAATTGTAAGTTGCTGGTGTAAAATATAACGTCTGGTTTTTCATTAAAAGAGCCGCAGGTTCGATTCTTGCTAACGGCAGGCCATAGTTAAAGTCTATTAACAACAGATAGCGCACAAAAGAAGCAGGATTGCAGAGCACTATTGTCGGGTAAAGTTCTTCTCCCCTATACCGTGCAAAATGGAACAGGAAATAAAGAAAAGATGGCTTAAGCTTACGAAATCTTTATTAATGGTCGTTAATTTATAGATTACAATATTATAATGCATGACTAATATCATTATTTATTTGTTATATAAAATTTTTTCTTTATTTTTTTCAGGGCTCATTTAGGATACCACTGATCCAGGTATCGTCAGCATGTTAAAATCGAGTCACGTGTATTCATGAAAAAGATGTAAACATGGCATTATGTTTAGGTGAAGGTCATCGTAGGTGTGTGAGCTAAAGTAAACAATGCCCAAATTTTGTATCTAATCTTTAATAGTCTGAATTCCATCTGCGGGTGGAAAATAAATTTAAGCTTAATTGTCAGAAGCTATAAAAAGTGAGTTCCTTATGAGTGGGTAAGAAAAAACAAAAGTTCTTAGATGTCCTATAATTCCACTGTAGATGGTTGTCCTATCATGATGTTGATAAAACATCACTTTTACTGTTGTTCTATCAATCTGACCCTTCTTAATGATCTGCAGAAAAACAGAAGTCATCACTTCAAAATCATTTTTGATGTAATTTTACCATCCTGCAATTAGTTTTCAGAAATATTGCTTTTTTCTGTTTATAAAAATACTCTAATTACTGATCACCACGTATCGCGAACAGAGAATATCAAAATTTGGTCAGAAAGAAATGTTTTATATGCATTTTTATGTCAACATTCCTGAAAAAATTACGGTTTTCAACTATAATCGTATTACAACTTTCAGTACCTTAATTTTTACAGAGCAGCACCGTAAAATTTCCTGAACGATGAGCCCTGAGTAATCCAAGAGTACTGGGAAAATTACGGTGGCCGTTTAAGCGGGGAAAAATTGTATATTAGGCGGTAAATTTTTTCTAAAGCACAATTACACGAGACACAACAATTTTACAGTGCTGATCCGTAAAAATTGCTCGTAAATTTTATAGTACGGCTGTTTAAATTTAGGCGAATATGTTGCTTGTAACACGATTACGGTGAAACCCTAATTTTTCCTGGAAATTTCTTTTCGTGGAAACCAGCATAAAAATGGCTGAAAGTTTAGCTAACCGGGTTTTTCACATTCAAATCTTGGTAAAAGAAGGAGGCGATCAAAGACCTACTGTTTGTTTTCAGAACACCCTAATATATATGTCCTAAACCCGATTTTATATTCTCGCGACATTAGAAATAATTTAGTGGAATTCCAAACAGCAGGCTAATAAATTCTTTTTGAAAGAAATAATCAATTGTATCCTCCTCCCATTGAAGGAGTTATCAATTTCAACTTTGGTATATGGATCCCGGTATATTTTAATGTGGACAAAACCAACATTACGATATCTATTTTTGGAGCAGACGTATTTTTGGAGCTTATAAACAACTGATCATACTTTGTTATTATTTACATAGACTGTAAAGTTGAATTTAAATTATTAAGGTTTTATCGTAACTCCGGTTTCTTTACCAACCCCAAAAATTAGAATGTAAAGCGGAAGCATATAAGTAAGTTATCACATACAAACCACCACAAAGACTGATCTGTATCCGATAAAGTTGATGTTCTCCACATACTGCAACTGCAAAGGTGTAATACTTTACGATCTTCTTTCATTAGATGCCAAAACGACTAATCTGGATGTCACCTGTATTAAGCTGTTAAAGAGAGAGAACTTACGGAAAAATAGCCTAAATCAGTAATATGTAAAGGTGCCTTCTTCTACCACAACAGTAAGATGGAGACGGAGTGGGATCAATTGGTTGAGTGGCACACTCAGCACGCCATGGTTCTAGTGTTCGAGCCCCGGTGTCCCCATTAGTATTTAATAAAAATTAAAAATACACTCCGTCTCTGGGCTGTTGTATGTCTCGTAGGAATGCAAAAATAAGACATTTAAGTTCCCTTATTCCCCTTATCCTAATTCCTTCCAGCCAAGCCATGCTAACGCATCATAGGGTTGTCCCCTGGGCTTTGGTTGAATCATAAAAAGGAAAATAAATTGTTGAAATCATGGTGCGACTCTTCAAAACGATTGGTTTGAACGTCAAGCAACCAACGATCCAAGTATACCAAGATTTTTTATATATTATCATTAAATGGTTTTTTTTATTATTGTCAAATACCTCAAAATAAAACACAGAGAGAATTTTGGAATTTTTATTCGAAAATTCCAGTAAATATTATGGTTCTCAACTGTAATTGCTTTACAATTGCCTTACTTTTTACGAAACTGCACTGTAGAATTTCTCGAACGATGAACCCTGAATATCAGTGTAGAGTGCTAGGAAAATTACGGCAGAGAACCGTAAAAATTGTCTATGAACACATTAAAAATTACTGAAGGGATCATATATTGTATAGTGCGGCTGCTTAAAGTTAAGCACAATGTGTGACAATACGATTACGGTAAGTAGAATCGTAATTTTTCCTGGAATATTCCCCCGTGTAGATGAGAAGAGCTATAATTTGCAACATCCTCATGTTACGATGCTTCTTTATATTTATCAGTTGAGGCATTATATACCAAATATATATTGTGATTGGTCTAAATTAGTGAACTGATGCTTTTATTATTGAATAGCACGTTAGCTGTAATTCGGCACTGCTGTGGAAGTTGCTGTTCTGAAAAATTATTTATATACAAAATAATGGTATCAAAATTTCTGTCGTAGTATCATACGAAACAATTTAATTCTTTTGGTTCAATATTAGAAGAAAAAATTAGATTAATGATAGCCGATGCACTACGAAATTCGTTAGTGCAGAACCTCTTTGTACGAAACACCATCGAATGGATTCCTCTATGATTTTAGAAGTCCACTTCAATGTGCAGTGGACCATCTAACCAATATTCGGTATACATGGATGCACTTAAGCTAAGCCAGCATCCATCATCATCACCATCACAGTCATCAACACTAGAATTGCCGTCGTCCCCCGCATTCCCGACATCACAGCGAATGTTTAATTACCTAACCTCAAATAGCACTCAGCTCCATGAAAAGTTGTTAACTCTTCTCGTCTGAAGCCTTCAACATCAATCTCACTACTTCTGCTAATAGGTAGAGCGACGGATTTTTCATTTTAACTAATGTCCAATTACACTAATGCATAAAAGCTTTTTCATATACTCTCTTGTCAATTTATACTAATGAACATCACTATATGACTGGGAACTGGGACTGGGATGCAGTTGGAGCTGGCAGTTAGCTCTCTGGCTAGATGATGGGTCTGCTTGCCTGCAAGGAAAGGAACTGGTACAAATCCTGCACGTTTACGTGTGGAAAAGTTTACTTGTGTAATCAGTAGGTAATGCTGGGTATCCGGGCATAGGGAACAGGGCACACATTCGGCTATTTTACCAAGATTTAGAAAATTATCGTGCGGGATAAGCACTGCAGGGAAAGGCGGCTTCCTTCGAAGTGAATGATTTCAGATCTGTGCCACATCCATACCGGCAGCATTCCTAGATCGGCATACTACATTTCTTCCCTCTTACACAAGTTCTGGGAATTGAATGATGCTAATGACTAATGGCTTGATTTAATGAACACCTTTTGAAAAGTACTTTTCAGGATTAATGTGCAGTTCACATCATTTTACAATTGGCTGTCTCATGTACATGGAAATTCCACATTTCCATCGTTATCTTCTCCATACGAGCATGACAGTATTGTTACCTTACATAAATGTTGCCAAATGTATTTTTTTGACTAAATTGTATTTCTATTTAAAGCAAATAAAACGATATAGCATTTATCGAAACCCATAGACCTTCTAAACTGACATTTTGAATCTTTATCATGCTCAACTTTGGCATTTTTTTTTGTCTTCGCATTGAAAGTCAATTCGCGAGGACGGCATAAAATTAACATAAGATTCCCCCATGGAGTCTTTCATCAATCAATTGAAACAACTTGAAATGTTTTTCTGGCGACTCTGAATCAGAACAATCAGGGAATGTGACTGTCATGGAGGTGGCCCGCCCTTTTCTAGTTTTGGCAAAAGTTGATACGTCAATTGTGGTAATGCACTGCTTGTTTCCCTGAGCTCTGTGAAAATGAAAAAAACGTATTAGGAAAATTGGAATGAAATTGTCAATTCAAAGCTGAAAGCTAACTTCTACCTTTTTGAGTCGAAACAAGTTGTGAGATTGTCTTGTTTGTTTGCTTTTATTTATTACAAAATTGTTTTGAAACAAACTAATCTCGATGGAGAAGCCGATTTCTGTCAACGTTAGCTTAATAGATAAATGTAAATAAACATTTCTTCAATTTTCAGGTTTGAGATTTTGATGCTTATAAAACGAAAACGACTAGTACTAACAAATAAAGAACGTTGAAGACGTTGTACGCTCGTATTTACTGTAGTCGACTTGCAAATTCAAATTAAATTTATTTTTAACTCTACACAGGAAAGAACAAAACTTAATATAATAATAAAATAATAAATAATAATGTTTATTAGTTTTAAACTTACAAAATCATATAATAGCTCTTCCAGATCTTTAGAACAGTATAAAATATATTATATAATAAATATATAAAAAAAAGTATTAATTTCAAAACAAATTTCAAAGTAAACGAAACAAAGTAAATAAAATAAAATAAACTACGACTATGACTTGCGTCGTCTGTCGAGGTTGGCAAATTAAACAATGTGAATATAAAACATAACATTTAAATTTCATTATATTACTAAAGGACTAATACTAAAACTTAAACTGTACTGAATACTTTATTTCAGGAAAACTCCTCTAAGATAAGTCTGCGAGACTTCCATGCATTTTGTACATAATTGAGTAGTGCATCATAATCTGAGCCATTCAGCAATTCTATGATCTGTGATACCATCAGGTTTCGTTTGCCAAAAATTGGAATCCGAATCTCAGCCAGCATCGGACAGTTACCCAAAAAGTGAACAATATCCTCATCTTCCTCTAAATTGCATAATTCGCAAATACTATTGCCATCCTTTCTCCACGGGCTTGAATTTAGTGGCACTAACCCGCATCTGTACCGAAGAATCAAGTTGATTTTTTTAACACTGAAATCATCTCTAAAATAGTTCAAACTATTAAGACTGTATTCAAGGTCATTGTACAACCCATGTCTGACCGTTTGTTCAGCTCCCACTCTTGTTCCTTAGTTATAATTAAATACAATTTATCCTTCAGGTTTTCTCTGGAGTTAAAGTTGCTTTCGGTGTTAATATTGTGTTTTTCTGAAAGCGTATGTATATTTTTTTTTTAATAATAATAATAATTTATTTCCCGTTTTCCTGCTTACTAAATTTTTACAAATATTTTAAAACTTTTACAAACTAGTCAAATAGTGTTATGTGTATACTGGATAAGGATGCCGTTAAGGCGCTGGGAAAGTTCATTATCAAATATAATATTTTAAAACATAGAATCCATTGTTGAACAAAAGAGAAAAAAAAACATAAACAAACCCTTCTTTACAAAGTTAAAATGGTCGAATAGTATTCTTCAAGATTAAAAATACATATTTCACTAAGGAGTTCTTTTAACTTCAGTTTAAATTTACTTAACTGCAGATTTACAAACTATGTGGTAGATGATATATATTGTCTTGTACTGTAGGTGTGTATAGATGAATTAGTATAGAATGTTGTTCGGTGCCGGTGCACCCATAAACTCATTTTGAATATATACAATTTCGTCACTGTCATAATCTCCAAATGTTCAAACAATGGCCGACAGCTTTCTATATTCCGTAATTTACAAATTGTTCGAAGCGCTTTTTTTTGCAGGCGTAATATTATTTGTAGATTAGAAGAGCTACAGTTTCCCCAAATTTCAATCCCATAGGACAAGATGCTATGAAAATAAGCAAAATATATCATTTTGCACGTTGACAGGTTTATATTGTTACAAAACTCACCTGCCGTATATCTGCTGGGTCCATCAATATATCCCAAAATAAATCCAGTTTTAACTCCTTCCCTGCTTACCTTTTTCCCAGCCATCCATCCTTCATCTCCTGAACAGGGTACCCAATAAAACCCTTACGTTTAATCTTGACCTTAAATTAAAAAGGCACATATTAATGACAAATAATTGCAGCCGCCAAAAGAGAAACAAAAAGGAAGATCACACTACAAAGACATACCTACATACCTGTATATCTCCCATAACAAGGGCGCCTATTTGGGACTTCTCCACCAAGAGCTCCGGTTTTCTTCCTAAATTTCATATACGGATCGGTCTACGAAATGGAATGTCGATCAGCACAGCCAGGAATTATAAAAAACGAATGAAAAGCTACATTAAAACACGAAGGAACAGAAAAAACAGAAAGAAACTCTGACATAACCTCACAACACAAAATCTTACATTGTAGAACAAATCCGCACAGAAACACTCCAAAGTAAATTTTCACAAATGTAATGAATTACTAGCAATAGAAATAAAATAAAATTAATATAAATTTTCATTAAAAAATAACTTACCTGATGAAGGAAATTTAATTTAGAACTTGAATTAGTACACTTTTAAGCTTTCGGAATTCGAACTTATGAAAAAACTATAAAAAGGCCTTCCGCCATTTTTGAAACTCTCTTTTGCAAACTTCACTACAAGTATTCTCTTTTATTTTGCGAATTTTCACTCCACAAAATTCCCTGAGGAACCTGCCTCACTGAATAGGACTTCAACGGTAGCCCAAGTACAATCTCACAGGCCCTCGCAGAAGTCCCGGCCAGGGAAGCTCACTCGAAGAAACACCATATGCGCAACAGCCACACAAAACCGGAACACTACCTACAGCTATTGACACCAACCACACTTACTTAGACACCACCGCAGACGAGCACTACCCAGAGGAAACCGCCTACAACACCTTAAACACAGGTGCTCCACTATCCCACCAATTAGGTGGTCCAGGTGACAGACTCCACCACACAGTAGTGATCCCATTCCGTTGTTTGAGCCAGGTAAACAATTCTTTTTTAGTTTTATCACAAACACTGCGTGATTATTTAATTTTAATTCGCGCCGAAAAGATTAGCATCTTACAACAGTTATTGGAAGCCTTGAATTCGGTGTACTGTTAATAACTAACACTGACCTTGACCGTGAACTCACTTCTCATTATTTTTGTTTTGCTCCGCTCGGCTACAAAAACTTCAGAAGCAGGATCAGTGTCGGTGAATAAAAACACCCAAGACAATAATCGGCGAATAACAAACGACAAATCTGTAACAATATGTTTAGATGCTTGCTTTAGAGCATAGATTGCAGAGCTGAGCTTTGTCGCAATATGCTCAATTTGTTTGTTCCAGCTTAAATGTTTGTCCAAATACAACCCTAAGAACTTTGCGTCAGGTACTGGTGTTATGTCCCCTTCATCGGTGGTTAGGATGGGTGGTATGGTTTGCTGCCGATGGGTATGAAATTGTAACAATTTAGTTTTCTCGCAGTTCAAATGTAGCCTGTTAGTTCTACACCAGGTGAGTATGTTTCCTATTTCCGCTGTCGCGTCTTTTAGTATGTCATCCTGAGTTATTCCTTTAACAATTACACTGGTATCATCTGCAAATAAGCAAAGGCTTGAGCTCTGAGTTGTGAGGGAGAACACAATGTCATTTATATAAATTAGAAACAGTAGTGGTCCAAGAATCGAGCCCTGAGGTACTCCTTTGGTTACATTTCGTGGATTTGACGTTAGGTAGTTTAGTTTCCCGCTCTCAAAGGTATGAGCAATCTGAACATACTGTATCCGTTTTAGTAAGTACGATTCCAGCCATTGTATTGCAATACCTCTCACTCCATAATAGCACAACTTATCCAATAGAATCTTACAATCAACACAGTCAAAAGCCCTCGAGAGATCGCAGAAAATACCAAGAGTACGCTCACCATTTTCCAGAGATTCCACTACATCTATTAGGACATCTGCAACTGCATCGGTAGTAGATTTATTTTGGCGAAATCCATACTGATTATCTATTATCACTTTATTTTGTGTAAAAAACTTCATTAGTCTGTTGTACATCAGCTTTTCTAGCACTTTAAATAGTGTTGGCAACAATGAGATTGGACGGTAATTATCAATTGATGCTTTGCTTCCTTTTTTATGTATTGGTCTCACGATTGATATTTTAAAAACTTCCGGGAATGTTCCATTACTAAATGAACAATTGAATTGAATTTTCACATATCTCATCTTCGTCGATTACATCACTTATTTTCTCAGCTATCTCAACAAAGTAATCATTAAACAAGTTAGCAATTTGTTTTGGATCCGTGACTGTAGTGTTGTTATGTTCGATAGATATGTTTTGACTTGGCATAGCATTATCCTTTGTTAATTATGTTCCATGTAGCTTTAATTTTAGAATTAGAATACAAGATATTGTTCGACAGGTGCATTCGCTTGGCATTTATAATAGCTTTCTTAAGTATGGTACTATATCTTATAATATAATTTAGTAGAATCTCGCTGTTGATCTGCTTGTTTAAGTGCAAAAGTTCTCGCTTGGTTTTGCACGATTTCCGTAGGCCTGGTGTAATCCATGAACTTGTTTGTTTATTTAGATTTATATTTACCATGGGAAAAGCAGCGTTAAAATGTTAATTCAGTTTTTCACAAAAAGTTTAAAATTTTTCATTTGTTCCCAATTCACTACAATAGATTTCCCCCCAGTCTTCTAGTTGAATAGATGCAGCGAAAGCAGTTTTGTTTTTATCATTAAAAATGCGTTTCTGTGCAACTAGATGATTTCTTCATACCAGTAGGTTTTTTTCCTTAGATCTTCCCGCGCGAGATGTTTAGGTAACCTTCTGTCTTCATAATCAAACATCACTCCTAACAAGTAATAGTAGTGATGCTTCAGAGTCTGAAAAAACATACTTGGCAGGCCTGTTTCTAGCGTCAAAGCATAGTTGGGTGTCTGTTGCGTCAACAAACAAAAATAACCGCTTAAGGAAAAAACGTAAAAGTTTCTCCACTTCATCGTATCTTGCAAATCCCCAAACCTGTGAGCCATAACACATGATTGCCTTGGATACTGCATTAAACAGTTTGAATTTCCTTGAGTGACTTATATTTTTCTTTAACATAAAGGATCTCCAAGTGCTGTTGATGGCATTTTTCGCAGTTTTGATTTTAGCTTTCAGATGTTCTACTATACTGACAGTTTTGGCGTTAGTGTGATTCCTAAATAGGTGTACCTATTAACAATTTCGATTTCCGAACCGTGAAATACCCATTTTTCTTCCCGACTTTTCCTTCCTCCACCCTTCTGAAAAATCAAAACCTTAGTCTTATCGAGATTTACTTGAAGATTCCATTTTTGGCAATAATTGTCTAAGGAGTTAATCATTCTCTGAAGTACTTCGGGATTACTCGCTAGAATCACAATATCGTCAGCGTACATTAAACATTTGACATTGAGTGTACCACATCTCATACCTGTCTCCAATTCTTCTTCCAGATCATTTATGAAAAAAGAGAACAGTAAAGGGCTTAGCGGACAACCTTGTCTAACACCAGCATTTGTCGTAAAAAACTCAGAGAATGTAGCCCCATCCCACTCTTGCGGTAGTGCTTTTATACATGCTTCGTATAACATTAATCATCCTGGCAGATATCCCACAATTATACAACTTCAACAACAAAGAATTTCTATCAATTGTATCGAAAGCAGCACGGAAATCCACGAACAGAGCATAAACTTTCTTTCTTCTTTGTGTTAATTGCAGGTGTATAATGTTAGTTAGGCAAAATATGTTATCTACCGTGGAGTCAAGTTGACCGTTCTAAATCCTGCCTGGCTTTCGGGCAATATCTGTTTTGAGTTTTCCCACTTTGTTAGTCTGTTAAGTATAATACCTGCAAATAACTTAAAATCAACATCCATAAATGATATGCCCCTGTAGTTTCAACCATGTTTGTGTCTCTCCCTTCTTCAGTATAGGAAATATAACGGACTGGGTAAAACTAGTTGGTACTTCCCCTTTATCCATTACATTATTAAAACCATTAACCGTTTTACATAGGAAATTTTCAGGAGCACCTTTGAAGAAGTCATAAGGTAAGGGTTTAGACCAGGAGCCTTATCATTTTTTGCCCTATGGAGTACATGCTGCAACTCATCTAGCTCTATAGTTTTGTCCAGAAAGTTGTCCCTAATATACGGAGCCGAGTATTGAATTGGGCATGCCCTCATTTCGGAGCTGAGCAAACCTTCGAAATAATGCCTATACTGCTGGATGGTGATTGTTGCTCCTTTAACAAACTTTTTCCCTTGAAGTTTCTTTGCCATTGACCACCATTCACGGGAACTTCTTACTTCAGAGAGCGTGGCTGCACATTGCTCGTAATATGCTTCTTTCTTGGTCTTACATAGCTTATGGAAATACGAATTAGCTTCTATATATCTAATACCGGTAAACTCACCTGGGTTTCTTCTATAGACGTTCAGCCGTCTGAAAGAAATCTTTCTCGCGGAAACACAGCTACTATCAAACCCATTTTGTTTGTACTGGGGTTTCTTTCCTCCAGTTGTAACTGCCACTGTTTTAATTGCGCTTACTAGGCTATTAATCGTGGCCTGGGCATCCTCAAAGTGAGGGGCCTTGTCGATTATATTTCTGAGTAACTGCTTATATATTTTCGGTTGCTGTTTATTCCAATTTAATTTCGGAAGTAAATTTAATTCCTGCATATTAGTTTGGGTAAGTGCCGCATTACTTTTTAAACTAAGGCACAATGGGAAGTGATCAGAATACATTTCACGAAGTACCCCAAGCCTATTTAGATATGGAATTGTAGGGATTGTCGCCGCAACAAGGTCAATTACAGAATTTCCATTTCGGTTAGCAAATGTTATTTCTCCCTCTCTATCAATACTAACCCCATATCTTCACAAAATTCTATGAATCTATGTCCTTTCGCATTAACAACTTTGTCTTTAGACCTTCGACTAAAGGATACCGATTGGTCATGACTTTCGTCAGAAGTTGCCTGAAGTTCTCCCACTCTTGAATTAATATCTCCTAATATAATAAATTTATCATGCTTCACATGTGCAAAAGTTTCCGCCAATTCATTAAAATCTTCATCCCATTGACTACCATTTATATAAGCAGGAATGAGGAGTGATTCCTTAAACTTAATATAAAGTGTGTGTTATGTAATAAAAATTAATAAAAATATAAACATAACAAATTCTGTCATATAGTTTTTGTAAATCAATTTCTCTTCGTATAAATATGAATATAAACAGTTATGAAGCCAACGAGAACTGCCACTATTTCTCAATGCTATTGGAAGAGAGCTGCAGAATCTTACGCACTAAACAAAATATTGACCTTCACTATACAGAAATTATATAATACTATAGTATAAATAACATTAAACTAACAAAATCAAAATAACAACTATCATTCAAGATAAGATAATAATAATATAATAGCAACCTATGACCCCGCGAAACCGTGTACCACTCTCATTCAAAATCACCACTCTCTGAACAGTAATCGGTACGTATAGCCTGGGCAAAGTAAGAACTCTGTCCATGTCGTGATAACCATCTTCATCATCTTCAAGTCAGAAGTCTTATACTTCTGAAAGAACGTAGGAAATGCAGCTTTTCATACATTTCGGAGAAGACCGTAAACGTACCGCATACCATCATTAAAGGCTACCGTCAACCTCCTCCGGCAAATCGAGTCCAATGTTGGAATTACATTACTGCCATAGATAAAAAATGGAAAGATAAGCGATTTGGCCAGGGTCATACGCATTTCCAATGATAACAAATTAGAAGTTATCCGTAGTCGTTGCAATCTACCATACACTTTACTCAAAATACAAACTTGTGAGAAACCTGATCACAGCAGCTGAAGCTTGAGTTAAGACAGACACGTAGATTTCTGACTCTGTCAATGTATTCCAGGACACGATTACCTAAGAGAACCGCAGGTAGCTCAGACTTCTCAATACAGTTTCGATATACGAACAAACAACTGGACTTACGTGGATTAAAGGATAGATTGTTCCTTACTGACCATTCGTGGATATAACGAAGGTCCTCATTATTTCTACAGACACAATCCTCAATCAAACCTATGGTTCTACTTAGATATATTTGAACATCATCAGCGTATAGGTGTATGGAAGAATTACTGACTGTAGATGGTAGATCATTCATATAAAGACTAAATAAGAGCGGGCCAAGTATTGAGCCTTGCGAAACTCCTGAATAAAGGTACTCTGTCTGTGAGTTTGAGCCGTCGATCTTCACGTATTGGCACCAATTAGATAAGAAACTTCTAATCAACTTAACCCCTGATGATGCGAAACTGATATTATCAACCAACTAACAAAGAAGTTCGGAATGGTTAACAGATACGAAAGTCTTGCTGAAGTCAAGCATGACAAGGATTGTCAAATAGTCTCTGTCAAGAGCTTCATGTATATCAGACGACACCCTCAAAAGAGCAGTCTCGCAACAGTGTTTAGATCTAAAACCTGACTGCCAAGGAAACAACAGTCCACTCTCCTCCATAAATTCCATTATTTGCGTATATATGGGGTTTTCCAGTATTTTAGCAAGGAAACTTTATAAGCTGATGGGTCTAAAATCTGATGGTTGAATAGGAGAGGTCTTCTTTGAAATGGGAACAACCAAAGCTTTCTTCCAATCCGTATGATACTGCGATGTTGTTAATGCAAAGTGATAAATATGTAGTAATGGAACAATTATATGTGGCGCTAATAATTTAATAAAATTGGAAGGAAGAGTATCAGGTCCTGGACCAGTTGACTTAATGGAGTACAAAGTTAGAAGAAGCTCATCAGTGTTGAAGGTAGATTTATATCCAACCTGGATGCAAAGTAAGCTCGTTTATAGTGTAGCTGACGCATGAAAATTAAATTTCGCAAAAACATAGCTGTTCGAAAATTAAGATCGCAAACAACCGTGCATTCCTAAATCAATATGGAAAACTCTGAAACATGATCAGTAACTTTGAGCTTTCTAATCGAAACGGCATACAGTTTACAGAAGGTTTCATAACTATGCATGATATGTTTATTCAAAGGAGTGAACGTCCTGTATACCTTACCAGTTATGTTATTAATATAGTTATTAAAAGGAAAGACAACGTTATCAAGGATCTATGAAGGAATGAAAGATGTATCTAGGTCATATTTACAAATAATGATGCCGTAGGACCTTGCGTCGTTAAGAGAAAAATCATTTTCTGAAGCCCATCTTGATACACAAATAAGAATCTCATTCATCCGATAAATAACATTTTCAATTAACCTAATCGGCCTTGAAATATGAAGCTGAAGATCGAATATTATGTATATATGGGGTGCCACATGGTCTAGATGACTTTCATTTGTTTCATAACTACTTTAAAAATGTAGAACCACATATTTTCGTCAAAAGCTCTTCAAGATTGATAAGAGGAATGAGAACTCAGCTTAACCACGACACGATTTTATTATGGCTACAATTACAATTACTTTAGTTACCTGTATAAATCTAACCCTAACAAGGTATCACACTGGCCTATTATGGTCTAAGTGTGATTTCCTCTGGAAGGCTGCCACTTTAGCCTAACTATGTATAAACTAAAATGTCGCACCAGGACATATTGAGGCCAGGTTTAATTTCCTCATAAATGTAAAAAAATTTTATTGAATATTGTAACTCGCGTCACGTTGTCATCAATGGTTCATTTTTTAAACACACTCAACTTTTGCAATTAAATACCATGTAATAGACGGCAACGGATATTTGCTTATCACTTGTGAAGATGAAGAGAATGTTTCGTTGAAGTCATATACAAATTTTGCTTTTTGATTGCTGACCAACATTACCTATTCGTCGGCAAGGTTGGGGCTGCCGGGGGGGCACAAAAAATCTGAATTAATTGTTTGCTTATTTACATTAATTTATTTATTCCTATGTTTTAATTTTATCTATTCTATAAAATTGAAAAGTTAATTAAAATAAATTTTATAAAATTTTAAAATTAAAATAAATCCTTGCATAGTTATCACAGGTACTGGACATCTTTGATGAATCCTATGGTTGCTCTGGGAACCGATTACATAGCATGTTCTAACGATAGAAACGTAATTCGACCAAGCTGAAGTGCCCAATTCCTTCGCAGACTTCTTTCTTACTTCGTTCTGTGATAATGATTGTGATAATATTTCTATCGAAGTTTCCCACTTGACTAGGCTTCGATGTACTGCCCTTGAACCCAACGACTTAGTTTTTGACGACGTCACTGTCACTGAACACTTAATAATAACAATAACTTTATATATTTGGATGATCTTAACAAGTACGAAGTGAATCGAACTATTTTGACAGATTTTCGTCTGGTCCTCATGGCGTCCCTTCATCCTTCTTGAAAAGGTGCTGCTCGTCGGTTACCTCAGTTTCCTGTCTGCGGTTCACTCTATCTCTGTGCTACGGCCCTTGCCCTGGGCTCTGGAAGGATTCTGTTCACAAGAATCTGACATCTTCAGTTTTAGACATATCGCCAACTTGTGCCATGTTGTGAAAGCGTTAGAGGCCCTAATCAGTGACGTGCGCCGTTTTTATTGCAGATCTTTCATTGGTTCTTCTATAACTTCAATAAGAATAAGTGCACTACTACGAACCTACTCGAATTCGTGCATCACCACTCGCCTCCGACTGAGCCAGGCTTCCATGTCGACTGTCGATTTATCGTCGCTTTATCTGCACTGATTTTAGTAAGGCTTTCAGATTCTCATTAACAAGCTTCATCTTTTCGGATTACCGACGCTTCTTATAGCACTCAGTGTGTATTGTCCTGGTTTATTGAAATTTCTATTTCTTCCGGGGTGCCTCAGGGCAGTATTATCGGCCCTCTCCTTTTTATTATTATTATTAATGATATCTCGTTACTTCTGGTTAGCTCCAGAATCGTGTGTGACGCCGAGGATGCTGATTTTTAGCGTCGACTGTGCTTTGTTGAACTCCGACATAACTATTTTCCATAATTGATGCTCCAGTAACCGTCTATTTAATGCTAACAAATGCACTATAATGATTTTTACGGATAGAACGTTCTTAATTCCCGTCTATCTCTTCGTGGATTTCTTGGTAGGTAAGGCTAATTCCATACTTGGCTTTGTCAAAAGGTGGTTCAGGAAGCTCGACGATCCCTACTTGACTACGCTCCTCTTCTGCATATTCGCTCGACCCATTCTGAAATAAGATGGCACAGTATGGGATAGCTACTTCGCCGTCCACATCAACCGGATTGAGGCTGTGCAGCGCAGATTTTAAAGCTGCGCTCACTGAGGCGTTCCCTGGCGCGATCCTTTCTTCCTTCCATCTTATTCTGCTAGGCTCGCTCTAATCTCTGTCGACTCCCTTGAGAAGAGACAGAGGATTTATAAAATTGTTTTATTTTTATTTTCTGCGAGTGCGACTTTTTTCCATATTCCATACCATCAAACACTTTACGAATGCACGAGCCTATTATTTCTATGTCCCACCTTTTTAACGATTACGTTGCTTGCATCGAGCTGGATTGTTCCAAACGGCTGCTGAAGAGTCAACTGAAGCTACTTATTTGTATAAGCTTAGTTTTAGTCCGGATTTAATACTCTGTATTTTTCTTTTAGTAGCTAGTTTTGGCGAACGTGTCATTTAATAAATAAATATTGTCTTCGAGTTTTTGTAAACTGTTTTATTTATCTTTCAACGTTAGCGTAGTTTCGATTCAAATTAAAGAGTAGCAAAGTATCAAAAAAATTCAAATTAGCGGAATTTTAAATTACCGAATTACAGGGTGACCCATAATGTTGTGACGATTTCAAAGTTGAATAACTTGCTACGTAATCTCTACAGGAATGTAAAAAACTT
The DNA here is from genome assembly GCA_964036015.1 of Leptarthrus brevirostris. Taxonomy (NCBI): domain Eukaryota; kingdom Metazoa; phylum Arthropoda; class Insecta; order Diptera; family Asilidae; genus Leptarthrus; species Leptarthrus brevirostris. Next base: position 24,275,982 of record OZ038375.1, on the reverse strand, counting down.
ACACAAGGTAGAAAAGTTATTCAATTTTATGAATGAAATATAAAATCTGACAAATGATAACCATCCGCGGCTACACACGACTGTAGGGGGGAAATCCAATTTTCGAAGACTTTTTTCGTAACATCTGGAGTTGTTTTTGAAATTTCGTCGGGAATACGTTGTTTCAATTTCTCCAAGTTCTTCGGACGGTAGGAGTACACCCTCGCCTCCAAGTAACCCCATAAGAAAAAATCTGGTGCAGTTAGATCGGGCGGGCGAGGTGGCCATTCGAAAAGAGCGCGTTTCGAGATTATGCGTCTGCCGAACGCACGACCGAGAACTTCCAAGGTTTTGTTGGCGGTATGGCAGGTAGCGCCGTCTTGCTGAAACCAGGTGGAAATTAGCCGTCTACGGTGGCGAAGAGCAGGGAATAAGAACTAAGAAATATTCAGCGGTTTCCGTATGTAACGATGAGGACTGGTGATGACACTGACGCGGACATGATGTTGTCGGAAGTGCGTAGAAATCTCCGACGGCCAGTTGACCTTCGATTAAGTGCACTGCCTGCCTTACGAAAGTTTTCTACCCAGTTCAATATCGCTCCACGAGCAGGAATCGGTTTTCGCGGCGGAATCTTGAATTGTTTGCGGAAATAACGTTGCACACGCACGACAGATTCACCACTTCGAAAAACACACTCCACAGCAAACGCACATTGTTCCTTCGTGAAATATGCCATAATACTGCCAACTAATATGAGATGAAAATTGACACTCCACACTACCTGTAGAGTGCGTTTCCGTCGCTTTATCTAATTTTAAACAGAAATCGTCAAAACATTATATGTCAACCTGTATTTAAATAAGCGAGAGATTACTGCATTTTCTGTGTCACCCTATTGATCCTCTTTTAAAACTAACCTATGATTGTCTTTTAAATATTAAACAAAATTCTTTGTACACTTTTTGATTAAACCTAAAATATAATTGATTTTAATGGATTTTTATCGATATCATCTGGAAATCCAATTTTGTATTGCCACGTAAACAGGAAGCAGAAAAAAAGCTGATCATCTACACAACCGCAACACTTGTGTTCCATCTAAAAACTCGATTGCTTTCTTCAAAATCCTTAATTAGTTTCCTTAGAAAATCTGCTTTCAAAATCCTGAGCTCGTTAAGCGAGAAACTGAATGCAGGAAAACTTTTTTTTTTAATTTTAAATTACTTATAAATTAAGGACAAGAAAAAAACCAACGAATTAAACCGCTCGCTCCCCTAAACCTGTATGTGTGCAAGATAATTAGTAAAAAATAACATGACGTAAAGCTCTCAGCCAGGACGCGAGTTAATTAAAATTTGATACACGATATTAATTAAAACATGTACACTCCCGTTTAAGGGCCACCAAGAAAAATTGCTCCCCTTTCCATAATTCTCGGTATTGCGCTTCCTTCTAAGGTAGTGGCTATAGCAGTCGTCTACCTTTCCACACTGTATTTTTTTACGACATAATGCAGAAGGCATTGTACCCCTTCGCCTCCTTTTTCTTAATTTAAAATAGTTTCTTCAGGCGTCTTACTTTTATTCAGACTTACAAGCGCTTCCAGCTCCTTTTGGTGAGGCTTCACTGGGACTTATATTCATACCCAGAGCGATGACTAGGAATTCGCAATTAACTTAATTCGGATTGATGTCATAATTAGTACAAGTAATGCGTTTCTAATTAAATCCCTTCCGCCGGCTCCTGAATACGCGAATAAGTACACTTAATTAGAAGGATGAAAGTGCACTGTGCATCTTAAAGGAATGTGCAGAATTTACTTAGATGAAACGAAATTATATAATTTTGATGTATTTTGTAAGGAACAAGTTTCGCTCGTTCGCTAATTAAAATTCCAGGGAGTGGGAACTGCTTTACCGGGGATAATTGAATGGTCGTTTGCTACTTTGTTAGGCGCTCCTTTGTTCCTCCGATTAGAGAAGGATTACTCAGAAGTAGATTGTATATTCCGAATAACAGTTTGCAATAACGAATCAGGAGAGTTTTTCTTAGAAACATGTAATCTTTCTCAAGGAGCACGATTTTGTCTCATTATTTTATTTTCGTTTTCATTTACGTAGGAGAGGTGGTTAAGTGCTTATTTATTGATTTTTGCTTTGGTTAAATTCAGAGGATTAGAGGATTTGAACGAATAATCTCTGGAGCCTTGACCCATACATATTGCGAAACAGCCTCCGTTTAATTTGAAAAATTTCACAGCATACTGTGTAACATAACATAATAGCCAAGGAAAAATGCGCTTAATTTGTTATGATGGATTTTTCACAACATATACAAATAGAATCGTAGCAATATTTCCTATTATGGGCGATAGGTTAGCATTACAAGCCAGAGATGAGCATTATTCGAATACATCAATCAAATAAAAATTAAACAAAATCCAATAAAAATTATTAGAATAATTTTTATTTGATTTTAAAATTATTCTAAGTTATTATTTGTTATTTGGTGCTTCTTATATGAATTTTAAATATTTATTTGTCACTCGATCGTGTTTTATTTAATAATAAAATAATTACTAGTTATTTAATTAATTATTTGCAAATAATTATTTTTTATTCGATTACCAAATAATTATTCGATAGGTGATGTCTCTTACTGGAATAATTATTTGTTTGTTTTTTCACTGTGCCTTCACAACCGTATACATTTAAGGGTAGGTTCTAGTCGAGCAATTTCAAAAAATAAATTTTTCTTTTTTTGCATTTTTTAAATCCTTATAGTGTTTAGAATAAGCCTCTAAAATTATTTGACGAAGTTCGGAAAAATGTAAAAGTTACAGCCGATTTAGTGCGAACGCGTACCGGCCGAAAATCATGCCTACGTTCGGTGCAAATGCTGATGCAAGCGCGCGCCGTATTGTTTTCTCAGCAAGTATAAAAATTCTTTTACATGTACTTTTTGGATAAAATAATGTTCCTTGAATATAGTAGTTAAAATCAGTTTCACAAGGAACAGAAAGGAAGAACAGAACAGCTGACTAGCTGTAAGAAACAAAAATTATATTTTTTCCGACGTTTTTTCTTTTTCAAACTTTAAACGCGTTTTTCTGAAAACCGTGTTTTAAGACCGTGCAGAGTTGCAGTCGAACCGTTCAACCGATTGATTTCTTTCTTCTACTAAATAAAGATGATTGAATTTAGGGGTCGTTGACCATTTTCAACAAAAAATATTAATATTTACTATTTTTTTAACCACTATGAACAGCAAAAAAAGAGCAAAAAGATCGGCTTTTGTCTTCAAACGGTCGCCATTTTATCAAAAATCACAAAATTTTTCTAAAAATGGTCCATGGCCCCGCAAATTCATTCTATTTTGCAAATAACTTTGATTTTTGTGTTTCAGATAAAAGAGGAAGGCGGAATGCTCCAAAAGAGCGTGGATATCTCGCAAATTTTACAATTTAAAGAATTAAGAAACATTTTTTTGTGAACTTAAGTAAATGTACTAATTGCTGAAAAAGTCTAATTATACATTATTTACCTTCTTCTGTGAGAAAAAAATTCATAAACTTCAGCCATTTTTCAGGCCGCTAGACTAGAACCTACCCTTAAATTCTAAATTCGAAATGGCGAAACTAAAGAAGTGGTTTATAAAGTAATAACTTTTTCAATTTGTACTAAGGAGTCCAAAAAGGGATGTGCTATTTTTTGTTACTACAATATGAATAAACTTGGAGTTTAAATTTTGTAGTGGTTCCTATAGCTATTACAAAATGCTTCTGAATTTACTCTTTTCGAACCGGCCTGCTTACAACTCTCCTGTATGAATTTCGCAAGATAAATGTAATTAGGATTATCTTCGTCTCAAGTGGTTTCTTTTCTAGGTTAGGTTAGGGTAGCTGCCTAAAATGGCACACTTACCACACTTATTGCCTTTTTCGGAAAAGGCATTATTACAGAATCCGTTCACGGACGATTTACATCTTTTCAATAAGGAAGCAGGAGTACCATCAGAACCGCACGAGAAGCAACCTAACAGAACAGAAAGGTGTTCAGTAACGATCTAAGTCCTTTGGTTCAACTGATATAGCCAAAAGTCTTGCCAAGTGATTAAAATGAGTAGAAGAAATATCACAGTGGGAATCACAGACAGTAGAACGGAAAAATTCGGCAAACAAATTATCGAGCGCTGAGGGGTCGCTGCCCTTTAGCAGTCATGGAACTTCAAAGAGGAGGAAAAGCCATCACATTTGTGCTTGGAGTTGATGAATTTCCATAATTTTCTGGGGTTAGCGCTCAAAATAGACATCATGCTATAAAGAAATGCATTATAGGATAATTGTAGCTGAAAGAAAAACTGATGGCAAAGCTTGGAGCAGGCAAGGTAATCGGTGTCACTCCCTAAGGCATAGAACCTCTTTCAGGCCTTGCATTTAAAGTTCTTTATATGTCTTACGGGCCATCCAGCCAAGGTTGGGGGAAAAGAGAAGACTTAGAAAAGCATACTGGAACACACTGGGTACAACATGCGTATAGATGGTCGTAGAAAGCGTTAGTAGCACGATCAATGCCACGTTTTCCGGAACCAAGGGAGTCAGGCACCTTCTCACCCACGTGCCGTCAGGGTCAGGTGAAAAAACAAAGTCCAGAAGCCGATCACTGTCGTTCACAACGTCATTACACTGCGCCAAGTTCGCTGAGGCACAGGTGTTTTGAAAGTGTGAGACAGGCTGGGGAGCTGCCTAGAAAGAAGGCACCAAGCCGTCATCCACTGAATAGCGTTGTCAATCAACAGCAGGAAGGTTGTAGTCGCCAAAGATCTCAATATCGTCAGAAGGCAGAGGGGTGTTAGTCGAACAATTCACAGTCGTAGGTCGTATACTTCAGTTGGGGAGTCAGGGGGAACGTAAACGGGGCGAGCAAAAAGTCTTCTTCGAGGAAACCTCAAGACCAGACTCGGCAACATGTACTACCGAGCAAGGGATGTCATCTCTAATGCCACACAGCACGCCGTACCAACCGGAGCACACAAACCAGAGCCGATTGAGACAAAATACTTGGCCGGATGTGGAGAAAAGTTGTGAGTCCTTAGAGCGAAGCCCAGTTATGGTATAAAAGAAGGTGATCTTGCTAACGAGTTTTTTGAGTGGAAAGTAGGACTTGGACGGGCCCTAGGAATGACCTCATGAACAATGGAACCTGAAGGCCATTTGTTTCGAGAGACCGCCGCCGAAAAAGCATTCTCCGGAGTGGAAACCTTAAATGAGGTGGTGAAAGCGCGACCGTCCGGACTTCACGGGAGCCCGATCCTCCCGCAGGCGACCATACCAACGGGAATTGCAAGAAATATGATCAGCGATGTCACCCCCAGAGGTATACACCTTGGATACAAAGATACATTTAGGTTGAATATGCGGTCTGATACTATGGTGTACATCAGACTCAACAGATGTACAATGAGCCTGGCCGTCATCCAGAGGGAAAGAAGACACGGCGAACAAACGATTTCGATGACAACGCTTCCGGTCACGGCGCAAGGAGCGGCGTCGAACGAGATAGGGTTCGCGAATGTCACAAGCCTCGCCAGCAGGAGGCGCAGGAGGTACATCTACCTCACGCTCAGGAGTAGGTACAGGAGGACATTCAGAGTTAACTAATGGACAAGAGGCCTTAATGCTTTCATTATTTCTTACTTGAATTCTACTATCTATTTCTTTTGAATTTATTGTTATTTCCTTTTGTTATATTTTTCAAATACTGTGTAATTATGTAAACTTTGATGAATAAAATTTTAAGAAATTTTAATGTGCATATTTGTCTACCACTAAATACTTAGAAAATTAAAATCTATCGTAATTTAGTGGCCGCTCAAGTACTACGTAACGCAGTTTTTGAAGATTGCTGACCCCTCCTCCCCTTATAACGCGTCCCCTCCTAAACGTTACATAACACTCAGCTGATTATTTTTACCTAAAAATGTGTTATGTAAAAATGTGTATGCGTGAAATTCGTAAGTTCATGGTCGAACTCTTAGAGTCCAAACCATGGACTCGTGGTACACGGCTTATTGTGGTTATTTGCCATATTTATACTTCTGTATACTCAGTGACGCGACTCTGCTCGTATGTAAAAAAAATATGTGCAGTGTAGATATACCATATAAACTGAGCCCCGAGTCACCTGAGTTGCTCGACTGCCCCCCCCCCATAACGCACCATAACGTTTCACAAGACCCCCTCCCCTCCTCCCTAACTGCGTTACATAATACTTGACCCCCCCCCCCCCCCTTATAAGGCGGTGGTTGATACCAGAGATGGAAATTTTTTTATTTGAATATAAAAGGTAAAAAATCAAATAAATAATTGAAAAATCGAATAAAAATTTATTTGATTACAAAATTCATTTGTTATTTGGAGAGTTTTTGCAAACAATTATTTGTTATTCTCTGTATGAGAATTTAAAGCAACCAAACACGATTAAATTTTATTAAATTATTTCCTGAAACTGAAGAAATCGTTCTCTGTGTTATTAAAGCAAAGATTCATTGCACCTGCTGTGCATATTCAAAATTTTAATTATTCTTTGCCCAACTTGAACTTAATAAATCGTCTTTTTTCTGTCAAAAAACAAAAATAAAATTACATTCGTTGCTCTGAATTTGCCGGTCGTTCTACATTTGAAAAATATCAAATTCCATCAAATGACGAATAGCTTCACTCGCCCAAATTACAGTGCTAGACCGGCAGAGAAGTAATTAAATGATTCTCTGGCACATATCAATCACACAAGAAGATGAGCTCCATGTAATGAAGGCGGCCCATCCTAGAGCCCTAATATCAAAATAATTTTTGCTGGTTCTCTACGGCTCCAGCAATATTTGCCGCCTGGTCCAACTTATTCTGTAATCAAAAAAAAATTTTTAATTAAATTTCGCGGGTTATTTATTGCGTCATGTTGTTAGCCAGAAGTGAGGCAAGAAAAAGGACGGCAACGGCTCTAGCGATAGCGATAGCTTCGCTTCACCCACGATAACTTATATATAGTACAGCAAGTGGTGAAGTAATTATTGCCGTAGTGGGTGGCTGCTAGATAGATGTTTCCCGTTTACCCAAAACCTACACCAATAGCGCGCCCTCATATATAGACATATTTTGCCGTCAGTTCTGGTTCTGTTCAAGTCTGTCCTGGCCCTGTTTCTGTAATTCCTCTCTCTTACAATGGGAAAAATGCAATTAAAATTTTCATTAATTTATCCGCTTTTGTGATAGCACTTTATTTGTTTAATTAAATTTTAATTAGCCCTTGCTTTTCTTAAGAGCCTCCCTTAACCAGTTTCAAACTCGAGGAAGTTGTGGTGCTTAAGTATCGTTAAATGTTGGCACAGCCGTTTTTTATTTCTCCGCGCTCCTTCTCCAGCTACTAACTGACTTGTTTAAGATTTTATGTTAGGAAAGTGCTTTCTTTGTAATCGCACTTTATAACTAGATTGACTTTTAATTGAAATTATCTGCCAGAGTCGTGGACTGCCTACGAATGGGATTTAATTACACTTTTTCTCTTGCTTCCCCCCACTCGCGGAAGGTACTTCGTTTTTAATGCCGAGCTAAAAATTTCAATAGAGAGATCTAAATAGTCTTCAAAAGAATTACACGTCATTGAGTACTAAGACCAGAATCAAAGAAAATAATTGTATAAGCTAACTTGGGATTTATAGTACCGTTATGACTATATTGAAAAATCTCGTAGCTCGAGGACATTGTTATACTTTCAATCTCTCTCTCTCTCTCTAGTTCCCGAAACCCGCTGTGGGGTGTGGGGCGGGAGAACAACTTCATATGATTCGAGACAACTATTGCAAGCGGACCTACAATTTGAAGTGGATTCCGAACCACTGACATTTTCTCTGCATCTCCCATGGTATTTGTATCGTAATCTGTTGTAAGTAGAAAACAATTTTGAGTCGCCGCCGTCGACGGGATTCGAACCTGTGATCTACTTTCAATGATAAATGTAATTAAACAGTTATTTTTAGAATTTCATAGTTATAGGTACGCTGTAGCGCTAGAGATCAAACTTACAGCTCATAACATAATTAACCAGTGATGGCCAGACTCACACTACCTAATGTGAGGAGTCCTTAAAAGCTTTAGACACGTTTCGTACAGTTTGTTTAATTTAAAAGCTTAAAATGTTTCCAAAGGATTGTCTATTTTAAGATATTGTATAATTGCTTAGAAAACTACTTAAAAGTGAAGATTTTTTTTATCTTTTGTATATTTTTACGATTTAAAATGCAAAAACAGGAAACAGAATGCAGCCAAACAAGATCATATACGAAGTAAAAAGCTTAAAAGCTCACTTGCCCGCCGGCATAGGCTTGGACATCACTGATGTAGACGAACTAGTATCTCCAGCGAAATCCGGCATTTAAATAGCTAGAAATTAAGTATTTCAAACTAGGGCTTTCTATATACCACTGGTATAACCCTCCTGTGTCAAGGACCAAAAGAAAAATATCTGAAATCTAAAACAGATCAGTCCAGACATTTCGTTAGACAATATACGTTGATGATATTGAGTTTAAAAGCTTTTTTTTCAACTCTGTCTCTAACGAGTGAAACGTATTGTGACCGGCTCCAGCCTAAATGAGGCAAGTTTATTCAAGCCGGGGTCTGGTTTTGGCGTTAGAAATGAACCCTGAGGTCTAATGGGTCAAAGTATTTCTTGCTCGCTGGAAACTTAAGAATAAGCTGAGGTTGCCGTGCCTAGAACTCATAAAATATTTAAATTGAGTGAGTTTGAAATGCTCGTCCAACAGACAAATAGGGATAGAGAAGAATTTCAAACTCGTTTGAAAAAGATTAGAAAGCTTTTAGTTGTCAATGCACTAAACATGATTAGTCACGGGCACTTGATTATTATCAGTGGCATTACTGTGGTATTAGCAACTTACTAAAATTATTTCGCAAAATCAAGAGTGTTGTTATTTGCAAAATTATGATTGGGTTGGAAAAGATGAAAATAGGTCTAACAAATACAGTGTGTTGTGTGTGTTAATTTTACGTCCACCTAAATTTTGGCCAGTAAAAGGAGTTCAAGTACAAAAGAAATATTTATACCATATATTAGCCATGGGATAGGAAGTCAATAATTACATACATTTGGCAAATATTTAAACAGTTAGTTTTATGTCTTTGTTATGAATATTGATGAAAAAAATTATTTAATTCTTAACGAAAACAAAAGGTTTTTTCTTAAGGGGTCTTCTACCTTACGACGCTGTTTTTGATACTATTTTTCGAGGATGAGTCGTAGGGACACCAATAATGCGATTGAAATGCGGTTTTTTTGAGTTCAAATCGTTTATTCTTTAACTTTGAAAATAAATTTTTTGAAATTTTTATTATTTCTGTTGTGACCTTTGTTCGACCTTGAAGTACCCCTTACTAAAAGTTCATATTAAAACGGTTGACACGATCCAGCTCATAAAAGTCGTCTGAACTACTGACGGGGACGGACGTGCTGCCGTGTCTTGCTCTCCAATAAAAATTTAAATTCGGTTGCGAATTAATAAGAAAGTTATTTAGTGCGACTGCCATCTTCGTCAAAGGGAAGGGCTTTTATGCTCTATTTAAAAGCACAGTCTAGTGAGTCCGTTCCATTTGTTAACTTTTTATTCCATCCAACATTCAATGTAGTACAGTTGTGCTTCATTGAATGCGTTTAACGGGTCTTCACTGCTGAGCAAATGGCTGCCTTCGTTGAGATCAAAGTTCAGCACAGCAGGAGGCATAGCACTGCTGCTGTTTATGTTCTCACAGAGGCGGCTTCGCTATCGATAAGATTTTGGAAATATACCCCTCTTCTGAAATCGTTCTTGCCAGCGATTTCAACGTTCACAACACACATTGGCTCAGGAATTCTTCTACCAAAAGCCCGTCTGGAAGACACGTCCAGTTATTTAGTGAGTCCTTTAAATGACAACAACTGGTTGAGGGACCGACTCGTGTTCCTGATACTTTGGGGCACAACGCGCATCTTTTGGATCTATTTTTAACATCGCATCTAGAGAAGTACTCGGTCTCGGTAACTGCTCCCTTGGGCAATTCGGATCATTGTTATATCTTCGCCCAATTCTCCACCTCCTCTCTGACTACCACTAACCTAAATTCCACCAAAAGATTAGTGTGACATTATAAAAATGCTGATCGGATAGGACTTAATTAATATCTCAGAGAGCAGGATTGGTCTGATTGCTTTTCTATGAGAGACGTTAACAAAAGCACTGATTATATCTATCTTGAACATCCTATGGTTTGGAATGCATCGCTTTATTCCTCATAGTTTCAAAAACATCAAACCAACTAACTCCAATTGGTTCAATAATGACTGTTTCGCAGGCATTAAAAAAAAGCAAGCAGCATTACAGGCATATACATTTTTTTTTATACGATGTTGCCAAATCCTAGGGGACAACCCTTTGATGCGTTACCATGGTTTTGGCCGGAAGGGAATTAGGGTAAGGGAAGTGAGGAAACTTGAGTCTTGTTTGCATTGCTGCGAGCTAGACAACAGCCCAGAGACGGAGTGGATTATTTTAATTTCTTAATAAAAGCTCACGGTCGTCTGGTCTCGAACCCGGGACCCATGGCATGTTGGTCTTGCCGCTCAACGCATTGATCCAACTCGAAGGAATTGAGACGTATTTATAGGGATGCGCGAAATATTAGCAATTCAGTAATTAGTCGGGCAAAGTTCAATTTCGACCAGAGCGTTAGACGGAAGGTATTCTCTATTCAACAGGGTAGTAAGGGCTTCTGGTCTCTAGTAAAAGTGCTCAGATATAAAGCCTTGCCACGTCCTGAGGCTTGTGAGAAGCATGGTGGAGGCGCTTTCCGGCGATCTTGCTCTTGTCGCGGGCAAGGTCGGCTCTTTCTCGGCTCGTTGGGCCGATCTACAACTTTTGTCGGACGACACTGGGTCCCTTACCACCAAGATGGACAGGTTGTCGGATGTCGTTGACAGGGTCAAATCCAATTCACGCGTCCTCTTAGAGAGGTCGCACGAGATGTCCTCCCGCATTCTAGCGTTGTCCGGCTCACTCGAGGATATTCAGTCTACGTTCTCTGGATTCGATCCTAATCTGCTTCTTCCTGCGGGTCCTTCACCTGTCATCCTCATAGTTGAGGACATCCGTCGCGGCGTCAAGCAGGTGAAGGGCGACTTTGGTAACTGGTCTGCGGCTGTCTCTGCCAACTCTGAGCTGCTGGGCTCTGTGGCTTCCGACTTGAAGGCCCTGTCATCACATTTTGATGCTGCTTCCAAGCCGCCACCCTCTGTTTCACCCGTCGTTCAGCCTGCATCTGAGACGGAAGGTAAGATTAGTGGTGCGGTTACCAACTCCTCGTCCGAGAGGGTGAAGGACTCCAATTCGAAAGCTAAACCTAGGGTAAGGTGTCGGCGCCGTGTGGGGTGCTCCGTGGCGGATTCTGGTCTTCCTGGTCAGGATGTCACTGCTGGCACGTCTAGTGACATCAATGGGGGTAGTGAGGGGGATTTGGGAGGTGGTAATGATGTGATTCCTACTGTCATGCCCTCGAACATTGGCGAGTCTAGTGTTGATGATGTTGGACTCTCCGCCGTTCCTCGTACAAGGTCTATTTTTATCTTTCGTCTAACGCCTGGAACCTCTTGCGACCAAATATTGCGTTTCCTTCGGTATAGGAGTGTTGACACGGCGGAAGTGTCCTGTAGGAATACACGTTTGCAGTTAAAACCCTACGCATCTTTCTTGCTGTCGACTCCTTCTCAGGTGGCTCATACTCTGATTAGTGATAATTTCTGGCCCCAGGATGTTTTTTACTGTACCCAATTCTCGCCGTCGCACTAGGTCAGGAGTTCAGTCTCCTAGTTCAAAAACGGGGCAAGCTCCCTCTTTACTACCAGAATGTGAGAGGACCGAGGACCATTATTTCTCATCTACTAACTGCGATTTTGATGTGATAGCTTTGTCTGTGACGTGGTTGCACCAGGGTATTTCGGACGCGGAACTGTTTAATGGCTCTTATCAGGTTTTCCGTAGGGATAGGCATGCTGCCTATGCAATCTTTTACAGTTAAGGCCTTATTTTGAAGCTTTTATATGTATTTTTGTATGAATTTTTTAAGCCACAATAAAAAAATAATAATAATATTCAATTAAAGTTTAAAATTTTACTTTTATACCAGTATTTTGTGGATGAATATAACCAAATACAGATTGTGCTCATCTGACTTAAATGATGACTGGATTATTTATGATGGAATCTGCGGTTTTTTTCCATGTGTCCTATTTGAGGCGCAGTACTAGATCTTCGGCCTCGGTGACTAATTGCTAAGATGTTAAAATGAAAGACCGTTTTTTTTCATCGTAAAAAGAAGATAACCTCCCCCCTCCCACACAATTGTTTTCGTTTCTCACCTAGATCTACCAGATCCTTCATTTTTACACACCCGCTGTAAAACACCCTCTACATATAATGACAGTATTTTAATTCGATTCCGTTACAAAGTTTTTTTTTAACTAAAATGGCCCGATCATTAAGACTTAACATTTTTTTTCTTTTTCAGAATCACCTAAGACGAACTAACTAGAAGTTAATGAACATCTATGTACGTAAAGTTTGGAGAAAGAAGTGACACTGGCTTGATTGCGAACAACTGATCTCACAAAAGAACGTATCCTAAGTGAAAGTTGAGCTAACTTTGGAAAAAGCCCAGCAAGAGACTTAAAAATTATAACCACAGATTTAACAGGCTCAGAGTAAAAAGTACCTACTCTCAAAGGCCCAGCAAAACTGGCTTAGAAAATGCTCTGCATAAAAACAAACCGCGTGAGCTTCCGGGCAAAAACGAAGCAGAAAAAACTCCAAGCACAAACGACTTAATTAAAAAAAGTAATGAAAAGTTAATGCAGTTAAGTAATTTAGTCGTTTTTGCGGCTCGTTTTTTCGCGGCAATAGGCCTAATTTTCTAAGCCACTTTTGCTCGGATCTTGCAGATCGGTCATTATTTAATTTCATTCTGCAGTTAATTAATTTGGTTTATATCACATAGTAACTATTAAAAGGTAAGGTGGATATACAGGGTGTTCGGAAAATGTGCTGGAAACGCTATACTAATGGATTCATTGAAGTGTCGTGATCACAATTTTCTTCCATACACCCCCTCCCCTCCCTTATAATGAACCCTTCCCCTTCAAAATCGCGTTTCAAAATGTTGGTTCCTTCAACGGAGGTGTGCTCACTTAAACACTTGTAAGTCCTTTCAGGGACATCGCAAGACCAACATTTAAAGCTTTTTTGAAAGATTACACTTTATCCTTTCCACCGCAACCATGAATATTGGGAAAATTTTGCACATAATATTGGTACGTTATCCTTGATCTTGTAAATTTTTTTTCTTTCCTTAAGAGGCTCAGGAAGCTCTTTACAACTAAAAAAGGATTAACTTGATACCTGCAGCTATTCAAAAGTTATTAAAATTTTTATGCTGCTCGAGAATATCAAGAGTGCCTTGAAGCGTGCCCACAGAAATTTTGTGGTCATTCTCTTGTTGAACGGCATTGAGGGTACTTATATCTGACGGGCTGAGACTAAAAGTGACCTATGTATAAGGTTCGGGCAAAAGTGACTTAGAAAATATTCCGCGCAAAAACGAAGCGCGTGAGATTCCGGGCAAAAACGAATCGTAGAAAATGTCCGTGCAAAAACGATTTAACTACAAACAGTAATGCAAAGTTAATGCAGTTAAGTAGTTAAGTCGTTTTTGCCCGGAAATTTTCTACGATTCGTTTTTGCCCGGAATCTCATCTGAGCTATGAGTGCGTTCTTCGGATTGTTTTGTTTATTCGTTACGACTTGTTGCTTGAATGTTTTAAAGATTTGTATTTCAATTTCGCTTGTTGTTTTTGGATTTTTATTGGTTTTGGTTTTTGAATTTTCTGGTTTTTGAGATTTACGGTAACGACAATTGGAATACGGATTTCGTTTTCGATTTTGCATACGGATTACGATTTTTGAATTCAACAGAATGGCTAACAATTCCTACACAAATGAAGAGTATGTGGACATGCTGCTCATTTATGTTGAGGATGGAAGGAGTACTTCTTCCCACAATTGTATCGAGAAAGATACCCCGGCAGACGCGTTTTACATAGCTCAACATTTGAGGATATCCGCTTTTTGTGTCCCATTCCTATGAAAGAGGCAGGCAGCAAATACCTGTGGTGGAAGACCGTGAATTGGGGTTAGTTGCTGAAAAGCCCCGCATAACCATAAGAAGAATTGGGATTTCCAACCGATGCAGGGCTTTGAGCAAAGAGATTGTGCAAGTAGAAATCTCTTTTGTGAATGGCTGCTTAATTGCCAAGAAGGTGATAGAGAATTTATCTCAAAAATTCTTTTCATTGACGAGGCAACATTTACAAAAGATAGGGTTGTCAATTTCCATAATCTCCATTTATGGGCGAAATCCTCTCAAATAGTCACCAATATTTCTTTAAAATAAATATTTGTGTGGAATTATTGGTGGCCGAATATTGGGACCAGTTCAGTTACACGTAATTAATGGGAATACTTATTTGGAGTTCTTACGTGGCCCCCTTGAAGAAGAATTAGACGAGCATATTCCACTAGCCTTGCGAAGAAATACGATGGCGCTCCTGCCCATTTCTCGGTGAGACAGTACCTGAACGAAGTTTATGGAATGAGATGGGTTGGTCGCAGCGGACTCTGTGTTTGGCCAGCAAGATCTCTTGATCTAAATCCATTAGACTTTTATCTATGGGGTAATTTAAAAGACCTTGTCTATGGTTCAGAAATAAGAGCTGCATAGCAATTGTGGCAAAAAATTTGTACAGCTTGGGACCAAATCAGAAATAAACCTAGACTTGGAGGTGTCATCAAAAGGTCTCTTATTTCGAGAGCAGAAATGTCAGAACACACACAGGATGGATTTCAAGAGTCTTTTGTTAAATTTTTGGGTAAAAATATTATGAATTGAGCGACTGACAGGATATCTTCGTATACACAAAAAAAATGTTGCTTTGCGGTGATCATCATTACTCATTACTGGATCATCTGTTGATAAAAAAACCAAAATGATTTCGTTAGCTTATGAGTTTCTCGAGGTAACAACGTCTAGATTTTGTTTATTTTATTGATTTTTCAATTTTTAGAAGTAAAAAAAACAAATTTTTTGAATTTATGAAAAAATTAATTTATGTATAAAAGAAGTGTGCAAAATTTGAGAATGATCGGATGAGTAGTTTTTGAGTTACAGTGATCACCGACTTTGAAAAAACTAAATCTGAGAAAAACGCGTTAAAAGTTTTAACAGTTTTTGTATATGGGATGGATCGAATGGAGGCAGATCCAAGGCACTGTATCTCCGGCAGTTTTGCTCCAATCGACCTTAAATTGTTACTAGATACTCTTGAAGAGTTGTACTATTAAATAAAAAAATGCAATGCAAAAAAAAATTAATCCACCCCCCCCCCTTAATTTAAAAATAGCATTTCTCGAGCAGCATAAAAATGTCAATAACTTTAGAATGGCTGCAGATATCGAGTTATTCCTTTTTTTGTTATAAAGAGCTTCCTGAGAGCTTCTTAAGGAAAGAAAAAAAATGATATCCTTGGTGTAAAAATTTTACAGGGTCAAGGATAACATACCACAATTTTTCCAATATTCATGTTTAAGTGGATTATGATACCATTAGAAAGCATAAAGTGTCGTTTAAAGTCTTGCGATGTCCTAGAAAGGACTTACAAGCATTTAAGTGAGCACACCTCTATTAAAGGAACCAACCTTTTTAAACGCGATTTTGAGGGGGAAGGCTTCATTTTAGGGAGGGGGGGGGGATATTGAAGAAAATTTGGATTAGGACAATTCAAAGAATTCATTGGTGTAGCGTTTCATACACATTTTCGGAGCATCCTGGATATATAAAGGATTTCTATTGCTTTTTATAAGCAATGGGGGATCATACTCTATAAAACAGCAAAGGAACCATTCAAATCGGGCCACACGTTACGAAGCTAGACTACCTCCCCAACCCCCCACCCCTCCCCACCAAAAAATTTTCGGACATGGTACCAATCGGTGAACATACTCTACCAACCAAAAAAAGAATCATCAAAATCAATTCACAATTGGCGGAATGCTCGCGTAACAAACATATAAAAAAAAACATACAGTCGAATTGAGAACCTCCTCCTTTTTTGAAGTCGGTTAAAAAGAGCAGAAAAGCAACGACGAGAAGAGAGCAGAAATGCAACGACGAGAAGAGAGCAGAAATGCAACGACGAGAAGAGAGCAGAAAAGCAACGACGAGATAAAATCTAAGAAAAAACGAAAAAGAAAAAAAAGATTAACAAAAAAATAAATACAATACAACAAATAACAAAAAAATAAGCGAGACATTGAAGTTATATTCTCATTCATTAAATAGTTGGTGCCATGATGAGGGATATGGAAAAAGTTCGGAGCTCGCAAGGAACGAGACGGACAAGTTCAAAGCAGCCAATAATTCGGGGGAATTACTCACTCCTCACAAATAGTTAAAGGCAAAGATGATTTCACACCTGTTACGTCTAGCCTCCAGACAGCGTTGCCAAGTTGTCGATGAAGCATGTCACTAGATAGGGACTAAAAAGGAATAATACTACTCAATAAAAGACTGTATTTACCGGAATCACAAGCGTATTTACCTTTAATTGGTGCTCATTAAGAACTTAAGTGCACTTTGATTTGATCCACAGCTAATCTCATGTACTTAAGCGTCGTGCAATTTCTTTCTTTCAATTTTTAAAAGGAAAGGGAGGAGAAACAGAAAACTATTAGAATATGATAAAACTCTAATTTTCTGGGCAATCCTCTTATCATAATATACATACAATAAATGAGTATCTTTAAAAGTTTTAGGGTCCCGGTGGAAAATCATGAACTTTCACAGGAAATTGTTCGAGTTGTCGTACACATGCATTTAGCTTAGCAACAAAAGCATTAAATGGGCCCGCTTGAATGTGTGGTGCAACACCTATTGCTTATTAAATTGAAAACCGAATAAAATTAATTCTGTCATAATAGTTCACTAATTTAATTTCGTATAAATTATCACTAGTTTACAAAATTTTGAAAACTTTGTGCCCCTGGACAATGAATATTTGTTTACGAGGTAATTTTCCCGCTGAAACCGAATCCGGGCTTGGAATTGCTCTATCACGTCAGTCAGTTTTTGAGATTTTCTAACCTAAATGTGCAAAAAACACTGTCTTTTGACATATTTGAGATTATGTAGCACCGCGATTTCTCGGTATACGAACACTTTATGGTCACTTTTCAATACAAAAAAATTTCAAAATGCGATATCTCGGCGAAAAAGATAGATTTGAAAGTGGAAGACTTGCACTATAAGATATAGTGTTATCTGTAACATATCAGGTTTTAAATAAAAAAGTTATGAATAAAAAAAAGTGTTTTTTATTACTTCATCTGTTGTTTGAATTTATCTTCAATATTGTGAAAATTTTGAAAAATACTACAATGAAGCATTAGAAAATGTAAATTTAATATTTCGAGGTAAAATTTCCGACTTTGCTACTTTGCTACGAATTAATATTTTTGAAAAAAATTTACCATCCCTGAAAATACAAAATTGGTAAAACTGGCATAAAACCGATTTTGATACCCGGGCAACATAATCGGCAGCAAGCAAATATTCTGGAATATCCAGGTCGGATTTTCAAGTTGGGGAAATTTCCATATTTATATTGGAAGCACTTTCCCAATTTCCAGTTTTTTATTCCAGACAAACAATAATTTCTATAAATTCAGGAGTACCAACTTAAGGAATTTTTATTATTTATGTATTGGCAGAGAAATTTTTTCTTTTTCAAACCAAGCCGATATTGCTCCAAAAGAGGTTTGAAGGGTTTAAGAAAAGAATATGTTTGAGATTTTCCTTATTTATTTTTTGATTTTGAATACAATGTTTTTTTATTTCTATTTGATTTCTTACATTGTATATTAATTCCTTAAGAGATTGAAGTGATTTGATCTGACAATCACACGAAAAACTTGTTTTTCGAATTAATCTTAAATCCTAATAATAGTTTGACCGAATCAATACACGAATATATTTCACTGGAATTGGGTTAAGCTTCCCTCAGGCATCGCTAGAATCTTCCTTGAACCATTAGTTGAACTATGTCCCAGTAGAGTTCTTTACTGCTTGCTCTTCTTGAGATGTTTTACTTATAAGAGTTGCTCCATAGTAACCTTGCCCTTTATCAACAATTGGTCCCTAAGGGAAAGATCTGAAAGTAGAAGGGAAAATTTTAATGCATTAGTAAAAAAATGGAAAAAATGATAAATATTATAGTAAAATTGTCCCATCCCTCCCGAAAACACTAATAAAAACATGGCAGTCTTACAAACTTTAGGTCTGTTCCCGTACCTGCAGAGATTCTAACTGCTTTGCAGAAAACTACAGAAAACTGCAGAAAAGTGTTCCCATATTCACTTCTCCAAGAATATTTTGCCTACGTCACAACTTCCCCTGCTGCAGAAAATTTAAGAATTGTGCAGCATTTTTGACCAGCTGCAATATGCTTAAAAAATCATCTTTCTGTCAAAGTGACAACTGCCCAAACGTCAATTGAGTGAATTTGAAATTTATGAATCCTTTTATAGAGTTTTACATTCTAAAAGTTAAGCGTTGGATTAAGGAAGTGAAGTAGCCTATAAGGAAGAACTGTGATTGATTAGTTTCCATATATAGGAAAAGATTTTTTTCTCCAAAACAAATCTTCTTTTACTTTTTCAGAAAATTGCAGCTGTACTGAAGTAATTTCACCCCCACCACATAAGTAAACTGCAGCCAGCTGCAGCTGCAGAAGTATGGGAACAGACCTTTTATTAAATGTAGTACTCTCCTTTTCGCACTAAGTATTAACCTAACCACAGCAGATTCTTATTGTAATGATATTTTCAAAAACAAATTTTAAACGTCCTACCGAAAGCTACAATCACAATTTTGGAAGCATTTGTAGAAGTCGTCCACACCCGACTTGAGTATGTACAAAGAAAACAGAAAACTTGAACGAAATGTCAATACAATTCGTGGTTTTTGATCAATTTTTCCATATTTTGACAGGTGAGGATCGTCTAAGTACTTCGTCTACCTATTAATTGCTCTTTTTGGATATAAAACTCTGCTAGTCTTCTATGACCCACTTTGAAAGCAATTATTTGTTGAAGAAAATGTACATCTCTTAGAAATCCCAAATTCTGTTTAAAAAAACATAGTCCATGGGCAGACGCCCTTACAAAGATTGTGCAATTCAAGAACTTTCTTACAAAATTTCTATAAAATATTAAAAACAAAGTTAATAATAACTTTCACGAAGGTACAAACCTAAATTATTATTTATTTGTTGTAATGCAGCATTTTCCACCGAAACTAAAGTTCGATTTGATCTTTATTTAAACTGATCAGCAACGATTCCTTCCATGCGAACTGCTCGCTTGTCGAAATCTTAATGAGGTTATATTCGAAAATTGTTACTGTCCTCTCTAATAATATATGTACGTCTCTCTCTTTCATAATATAATAGGAACCTAGTTTGTTGAGCTCCAATCATTTGAAAATTACTTCCATTTTAAACGAAACGGGCATAACTATCTCGGGGAAAATAGTCATAACTAAAATGAGAGAGAAAGAGTAGGAAAACTGATCATGGTTTGAAAAGTAAACAAAAAATTGTAAAAGTGGTAATGGCTGAACAATTGACGAAACTACAAACAGACTTGCCATAACAACCAAAATAGTCTTTTGAGATTTTAACGAAAGTTGAAAATTTCTTAAAGGGGTTAGGCCAATTTAGAGGCCGAAAAAATAGGCTTTTTTTGGGGTTTTTTTCAAAAAAACTACAAAATAATTCGAGATTACAAAAAAGGGGGTTTATCATACATATCACTGTATACAATAATTTTTTTAAGCGACTAATTTCAAAATGGCGGCTGTGCAGCGTTTTCCAGGGTCCACGGCGGTACAAACGGCTCCTATAATTTTTGAATTATGATACCTCAATGATTTTTTTTCGATTATATATAACAACAGCTATAGAAGTTCCTTGGGTTTTTTCGATATATTGATTTTTGACCAAATAGCGCACTTCTAAAGTGAAAAGTGGACAATTGTCAGAAAATTTTTAATAACAAATGATCTATGCAATATAAAAAAACTCCTACTTCCATAGACAATGTATTTTTAAAGATACATAAAAAATTTCACGTGAAGCGGTTGAAAAGTATCTGAGTTATGTTTCCGGACAAAAATCAATTTTTCGAAAATTCTACAGGGGTTAAATTAATCATAAAATGGATGAAAAACTTTTAAGTTAACTATTTTTATTTAAAATTATTTACAAATACAAGTTGCACTGTAAGATTTAGGAAAAAGCAAAGCTAATTACTAAAAAATACTGAAAGTAATGGATACTCATATATACCACCAACATAAACTTAGGGCTGAAACACATTCAGAGACGCAAGTACCAAGTATCAAATTTAAGTTTAAGCCAACGAAAATGTATGAAAGCGTTTACATTTGCGGTAGCAAGTATCATTTGGTACCAGTATCAAATGATGCTTGCTACCCATGTTCAGAAAATTTTAAAATTTCAAAAAAAATTTATAATTAGCTCTCAACGGAGAGTGAAGTTTGAAAATTTCGAATGGAAGGAAAAATTATTGAATTTGTGAAGGAAAATAATTCCATGCATAATATAAATAATAAGGATTATAAAAATATGAAGGTAAAAGAAAATAAGTGGCATGAATTTGCTATTGAATTAGGTGTAACAGGTAAGGAAAAATGTTTGCAATCAGAATTTAGTTAAATGATAATTAAATAAATAATAATATTTCACAATCTTCATCAATATCCATTTTATCAATTTTCAATTTCAAAAGTAAGTTTATAACTGCGAATATTTTAAAGTTGTCACTTTTGAATGGTACTTGCGGCTTGGTACTTGCATCTCTGAATGTGTTTCAGCCGTTAGAACTACGCAAAACAAAAGAAATTACAGAGCTTGTCAAAAGAATAGAAAAAGTTTCTTTCTCAACCTGCAAGATAGAAAAGCAAAACAAGTAGATAAGTTTACACATTTAGTATAGTCAAGAAAACAAAATATAAGAATATAATAAAAATAAAATGCAACTTACAACTAAGCCGATCTTAACTCGAACTACGATACATAAATAGTAATTCTACAATGTTCATCTGATTAAATATTACTACCAAAAAAAAAAATTGATCCGACTTCACAAAAAGCACTAAAAAGCATAAAATAATTTTTAATTTTACATCTATTGCGACATTTGATCGTCCTTTATGATCCGGTGAGGTGAAACGTTCAGGTAGTTTTATGAATTAATTTTAATTATGGTTGGGTAGTTGTTTTGTTTGTTTAATTTGCACCGACTTCCAAATGTCGAAATAGATGTAAAATTAAAAATTATTTTATGCTTTTTAGTAGTTTTTGTGAAGTCGGTAAAATTTTTTTTTTAAAACTTTATTTTTCACTTTTAAGTGTCTTCTACTCTGTACAACAAAAAAAGAACCATCCAAATCGGTCCACGCGTTAAAAAGTTAGGTTCAACCCCCTACCCCGCCCCCTCCCCCCACCCCAACACACCAAAATTTTTTTCTCGCGGTATCAATAGGGGCACATACTCTACCCAACATACAAAGAATCATCGAAATTGATCCAAGCGTTACGAAATTAGACTACCCCTCCCCCTCCCCTTCCCCACACCCCACCCTAGAACCAAATTATTCTTCTATAAGCAATGGGAGATCATACTCTATAAAACGGCAAGGGAACCATTCAAATCGAGCCACGCGTCACGAAGCTAGACTACCCCTTCCCCCTCCCCCCAACCCTGGGCCAAATTTTTTTCTCCTTTTAGCAAGTTTCATCATCCTCTGTACAACAAAAAAAGAACCATCCAAATTGGTCCACGTGTTACAAAGTTAGGTTTCACCCCCCACCCCAATTGGTGCAACCTAGACAACAACCCAGAGACGGAGTGGATTTTTTTTCTAATAAATTTTTTGTTTTTGTACTACGGATTGTACTTATACCAAAACCCAAAGGAATATATGTTACAGGGACACTTCCCTGGATCATCTTTAGGACCAGATTCAGTTCACCGCGTGGCAGGTGATGAATGATCCGTGGTATTTGTGGTATTTACCCCAAAACAAGGAAATATGCCTATAGAGTTACCTAGATCTGTTGGACCAATCAGTCCCTCATTCTTCCTACTTAAGACGATGGACTAGACTTTCATATCAGGTGCAAACTGGACCAATCATCTCCCCTTTACACACATCAGATTAACACATCTTGTTAGCAAATTGAGAAAGCCCTCCGCCAGAAAGAAATGGCATCATTGACATTGAAGGTGCTTTCGACAATACAAGCTATACTATAGTATATCTGGACCTCTCGCACGGAGAAGTCTGGATTCTCCTTCTGTTAAGTGGGTGGATGATGTACTAAAGGCACGGGAAATTACATCCACCCTTGCTAACACCTCTGTCTGCATTACGGCAGCTAAGGAGTGCCCACAAGGCGGTGTACTGTCGCGGTTACCAACTGGTGCGCTAAAGAAGGCCTCAGTATTAAGCTCGCTAAGGCCGTTCTTTTGCAGTTCACCAGAAGGTACCAATTCAATCCAAGGCATGATCATTGAATACTCCAATGTAGTGAAATACTTGGGCATTATGCGCGATAAAAGACTTAATTGGAATGCTCACCTTGCTTTTACTTTACTAAGACCCTTCGGAAGGACTTGGGGCCTCACCCCAAAGATGACTTCCTGGTTATACCGTACAATTGCGAAACCGGTTGTTACTTTAGTCGTCTCGGTATGGTGCCCTTAAATTCTATAATGGACGGCAATTGCCAAATGTAACAAAGCTTCAGAGGCTTGCTTACCTCTTTATAACAGGAGCAATGATAACTTGTCCAATAGCTGCAATAGAGGCAGTAGTTGGACTCACCTCCTTGCACATCGCTATCATAAATTGGCTGAAATTAGCGACCTGAAAATGCAGCTTACATCAAATATGCCGGCTCGTGATGGCTCACTTGGGCATCCTCAAGCGCATTCCTGGCATAGACGTGCGCACCGTATCGGGCTACATGACTAAAGAACTGTGCTTTGGCAGAAAATTCTATTCTTAAGATATTAAGATATTATATATAACGATAGCACCACCTGAAGTATGGCAGCTCTAAGGTTGCTCATAGACTAGGATAGGTCTGTCCAGTGAGACGGATTGTCGGCTATGTCTGGAAGACGATGAAACTACTATGCATATAATGTGCGCTTGTCCTGCATTGGCATGCCTGATCTTCAATCGGGAGTTCCTGAGGTTGATGCTATATCCTCCACTGTTAAAAACTTAATTGCATATCTAAGGGTGGCTGAGCGTCTTTTACAGTAGTAAGGCACAAAAGACCTTCAAGGTCTAGGTCTTCACTCGGGAATTCCTGAGGTTGACGCTATATCCTCCACTGTTAAAAACCTAAATGCATATCTAAGAGTGGCTGAGCGTCTTTTGCAGTAGTAAGGGTTATGGCACAAAAGACCTTCTAGGTCGCAGTGTCGGAGGCCAAGATCCACCTTGGAATAAGTAAGTAATTAGGGGCTTTGATTAGACTTGAATTAAACTGGGAGGGTCATTATTCATCTCACGGACCCCGAAAAGTATCGATTTGACACTAACATCGGTCGTTTTCATTATTTGTACATGTCAGGGAAGAAAGGGTGAAACGAAAAAAAAAATAGATGGAAAATGTATAAAAAAAAACAAACTAAAGGTCCGAATTTTGTACAAATTTTTTTAAGAAAAGGAGAAGACTCTATAGATGTCATTTCATCAATGCAGAGTAATGCCGGTGGTTCGGAATCCACTTTAAATTTTAGGTCCACTTGGGAACTAGAAAAAAAAGCGGACACACATTGAAAGGATTTTTTGTCACAGTTCTTGGAACTTGTGTGCTGGGCAGGACTTGTGTTTAGATCAGATCGCAATATCATTTATATTAGATGCAAAATGAATTTTTCCCCCTCCTTAAGAGCTAGGAGAGAAGAAAGAAAATATTAGGTTCGAAATACAGAATTACATAAAAAAACGGGTCGACAAGTTTAGTGATAAAAAGTAAAAATTATGTCGTATTTTAATAATGCGCCATTTAAAAAAGTCCTCGGCTTATATTCAAAGCAATTAAAAACATCAGAAAGGGTACCAGCGGCAATACAACTCTCAACTCATATCTCGTTAATTTCAATGACATTTTCGCTAACAGCACTTGTTGTAACTCTCGTTCCGTTCAGTTTCTCGTTTGTTTGTTCCAATTAAAAAACTTCAAATTGAATAAATACACCTCCGTCCGCTCTGGCTGAAACGAACGCACTGTGGAGCCTGTAAGCCTCCACTTTTAATTAGGCAGTCAATTAAAAGTAGCAAAGCAGTCAGCTGAAGTCCATTCAGGAAGAGATTTAAATAAGCGCCATCCTCGCCAGGGCAAACGGGTCCATTGTATGATGTGACCTATGCTCTTAAGAGCCCATCCTCAGTGCGGAATTAGGAGTCCGCAGAAAACATCATTAGTGTACCATATGGATGTATGCGAATAGTGTACACTTGACATATGTCATTCATACCGTGTCCTAGCTTTGATTTTACTTTATATTTGGTGAAATTAGTGCGAATGCTATATCTGCCCTCCTTCTTCTATTCTTGTACTACACTTCCATTAGGCAATTAGAGAGCTCCGCAGTATCTAGTTTATGGTGTTGGTATCACCCAACGCATACAGCTCTAGCCCAGCACTCAAGATTCGTCTGAAGTTACGACGACGAGACATCCTTCCAATTTTCCTGGGTGTGTGTGTGTATCTACCATCCCTAAATATATACATTTAGCGCCATTTCAGTTTCAGATATTATTATGGAAGCATTCATTAGAGCTCACTAATTACTCCCAGCTTTAATGAATAAGCTCTAATGAACCACTTTCCGTTAATTAAAAGTGGAGTAAAGTGGTCTAGCGTCTTCCAACAACATCTGTGGGTCGGTCTGTTCGTTCGTTTCTTTCTCTTCCTTCTGGGGTTTTCTCGTTTTTCCCGCCATCCAGGAGGTTTTCATTATTAGCCATCCCGGGATCACCTTCTCAGATTTCCTTGGAGTCAGCTAGTATCAACTTGAGCAGTACCAGCAATACCAGCAGTAGCGGCAGCACCACCAGCAGCCATGTACCGGATTTACGTGAAAACGTTATTCTCATTAATTAACATTTCACATTCCCCCCCCTCCTACTTCATCAGTAGAATCATGTTATTTTCTTCTATACATGTGTAGGTAAATGCGACTCTACATGATTGATGATCGCAGTGATAATTAGCTTTTTTCAATTATCTAATTGGGTAAAATAATTACGCCTAAAAGGTGTACACTTTTTCCGACACACTTTAATTAGGGAGGAATCTTTATCAGAAATGGATTCACTTCGTGTCCTGGATATTATCAACGTTGCGTTTTAATTAAGTTATGACATACGTGGCACAGTGGTGTAGAGAATATTTTTAGAATAAAAAAAAAATTTATATGGCGGGTAGTGTTCAACATATTTCAAGAAGAATTATTGCAGCTGTATACGAATTACAATTTTAATTATACTCAATTTATTAATATCCTTACATTTCGGACATGGTAGGAAATGTAACACCTAATAAGTTTCTCCAGCTGCTGTTATCTCTCATGCGACATAAGAAGAAGTAGTGCTGCAGGTAATTCCTTGCCAACCACAATTAGCTTCTAAAATCGGTAACCGAACCTGGTTTGCCTTTTTTTTATGAAAGGTGACATTTAACCTGATATTTTTGGAGACTTATAGTATGACCGTTGCATAAAGTGTTTACTTTTTTCAATAGAAAAAAAAATCCGGCCAAGTGCGAGTTAGACTCGCTAGTTAGAGACATCATTTTATTTTTCCTGTAAATTTTACATAAACCTCGAAGCCGGCGATTTAGTTTACCATAGTTATTTTCTGGTGGCAACAGATTACGATAAACGGCCTTTGGGGGTTGCAGATTAATGTCGACAGCGACTCGGAAACTACATAAAATTAAAGGATCACTTGCAATCGTTGGCTCGAATCGGGTGATGTTAAAGCCCTAAGCCCTTTAACGAAAAGGAGGTGCCGAAAAATAACAGCAATTGAAACATTTCAAAATATGGTTTTATTAATACATATAACAATATTTCAAGCATCCCTTGCATGCTGCTACGATGTTATCATGTTGACTGAGACATGGTTTTTGCGATGCGGAGATTTTTCATGACTCCTATCAGATTTTTCGTATGGACAGATATTCAGAATCTCTGTGTCGGGGTGGTGGAGTTCTGGTTGCATGCAGGCCGGACTTTAATTGCAGCTTAGTTGAAGTTCCTTCCTTCTCTGGTTCACTCTCTATTGAACTATTGGTTCTCAAGCTAGTGCTACCTAAGCTCAATGTCTTTTTGGTCTGCTGCTATATTCCCCCTAACCTGACAAACTTCGTTGATAATGAAGGGCGCACTCTTTACGATATTCTAACCCTTAGTTTAGACTTCATCCATAATATGACGAACCCTGAATATGAAATTCTTCTTCTTGGTGACTTTAATTTACCCAATATTTCATGGGTACCTAACTGTTAGGACGATGACTTCCTTCCCTCTTGTTATCCCACACCTATGGTTTCTAAATTTCTTGACACCATTTCTTCCTCTGGTTTGCACCAAATGAGTGATGTTAAGAACTCTATGGGAAGGCAGTTGGATCTTGCGTTTTCATCTGATTCGACTAACACTATAGTCGAATTAGCTTCTGATCAATTATCTCCTATTGATAATTTTCATCCGCCCATCTTTGTCTCTTTCTGTTACTATGGTACTAGTATTGTGGATGCCAATTTTGAACATCCTGCTTATGACTATAGGAGATCGAACTTCTCTGAGCTAACGTCTAATCTCCTTTGAGTAGATCTTTCGGCATTACTTGACAATAGTGATATTGATGTCTGCGCCTCCGTATTCTATAACAAGATATATGATTTGTTTAACTCCTTTGTTCCATTAAAAAGGATTCGGTCTACATACTCCTCTCCTCCGTGGTACAATGCCGAACTCCGCAGTCTTAGGAACAGGAAAAACAAACTCTGGAAGAATTACTTGCGTTGTAATAGCGCAATAGCCTATTCTAACTTTGTGTCCTGTTATGACAGCTGTAAGGCACTATCCTCCTCGCTCTATAAGGAATACCTTGTTAGTGTTCGCGATAATATGTATAATAACCCTCGCAATTTCTTTAAATGCGTCAATATGAAAAAGAACTCATGCAACTATCCATCTACGATGTGGTATGAGGGGTCTTCTAGTAATAACGTGTCCGACATAGCAAACAATTTTGCTTCATTTTTTGAGAGCGTCTTTTCTTCGGATAACTTTGAGCCTTGTGTGAGTTATTTTGATCATATTCTGGATCGTCCCACTTCATCCGATTTCTTGCCGTTTATATCACTTGATCTTATTTTGGAAAAAATCAATGAACTTACATAAATCGGACTTTTACTCTGGTCCTGACGGTATCCCTCCAGCCTTCGTCAAGTCCTGTTCCGATGCCCGTCTTACTCCA
Organism: Leptarthrus brevirostris; assembly: GCA_964036015.1. Taxonomy (NCBI): domain Eukaryota; kingdom Metazoa; phylum Arthropoda; class Insecta; order Diptera; family Asilidae; genus Leptarthrus; species Leptarthrus brevirostris. Next base: position 24,248,198 of record OZ038375.1, on the reverse strand, counting down.
TTAGCGATTCTCTTCAATAGGTCCCTACAAGGGCCATAAGAATATTATAACTAATTATAGACCATTCGCGAAGTTATTTTGCATACCTAAATTATTTGAATCAATAGTGTATTCGCAGCTTATAGAGCGTTGTATTGGCTTAATCTCTCCCAATCAGCATGGGTTTTTGCCCGGCAGATCAACGACTACTAACTTACTTGAATTTACGTCCCACGTTATTTCTGGCTTCCAGCGTGGCATGCAAACTGACTGCATATACACGGATTTCAGTAAAGCTTTTGATAAACTCCCTCATTTCGTAATTTTATTTAAACTCGGGAGGCTGGGTTTCCCCCCTGTTTTTCTGGACTGGATCTCTTCCTATTTAAGAGGCAGGTCATATCGAGTATCACTCTGTGGCGCTTCTTCTAGAATCTTCAGGGCCTTATCTGGTGTACCGCAGGGCATCTTATCTCGTACTCTAATGTTCTAATCTACGCTGATGATATGAAGATCTTCTCCTATGTTAAAGATGGTGGTGATGCCGCCCTTATTCAAAACGACTTAGATACGTTTCGTGAGTGCTGCGAGCATAATGGCTTACACCTCAATTTTGAGAAATGTGAGGCTATGACTTTTTCCAGGAGCCCAAATCCACAAGTTTCGGATTACAACTTTGCGGTAAATGGTCTTCGTCGTGTGCTGTCCGTAACTGGCCTTGGGGTAAAGCTCGATAGGAGACTTGACCTTACTCTGCATATTAACTATGTTGTGTCCAGAGGCAGTTTAATCTTGGGCTTTGTTAAGCCTTGGTCTAGAGAGTTCTCGGATATACCAATCTTGATTCATTTATACTGCTCCTTAGTTAGACCTATTCTTGAGTATGCATCTCAGGTCTGGTCGCCCTACTACGCTATTCATTCCAAGCGTATCGAATCGGTGCAGCCTAATTTTCTTAGATTTGCGTTAAGAGAGCTCTCATGGGACGATCCGCTTAGACTCCCGCCCTACACCGACCGCCTCCGGTTGATTGGTTTGCACTCGTTTGATAAAAGGCGCAGGGTTGCTGACTTGGTCTTTATTCACCAGCTCTTGAACTTCAATATTGACTCAGGTTTGCTTATTAGAAAGGTTTCCTTCAGACAATACCAACATAACCTTCGAAGACTGTCTTTACTGCATGTTGAACCATCGAGATCTAATTATGGCATGCATGAACGTATTAACCGTTTATGTAGGGCTGTTAATGCATATTCTAATTTTGATTTAACTCTTAGTAAGGTGTTGTTTAAGAACTATCTATTTTCTGTGCTCCCGTGACTCTCTGTTTGCATGTTGCATGCGGGGTTTCCTTGCTTGTTTTCTTCCTGTTCCTTTTTTTTTTTTTGTTATTTCTTCCTCTGCATGCTGGTGTGGGAGCCTCATTTCATCAATTTGATGGAATAGGTGAATTCCATATTAAATAGATTAAAAGCTTGCGAGCTAATTTAACAATGAAGAATCAATTCAGAATAAAATGAAGAATACAAATAATGAAAAAAATAATAAAATTTCAGAAATATTTCAATAAATATAAAAAGAAAAGAAACGCAAATGAAATAATAACAAAATGATAATTCAAAAAGTGTCGGTTGGTATTCCTGTAATGAAACTAATTAGTATCTAATAAATTAAAAAATAAAATCTGAAAAATACTGAAAATAAAATCAAATATAATTAAGGCTCTTTATTTGATACAGCTGTCTAGATCGGTTTTTAAAATATTTTGTGTTGGAGTTCAATCTAGTTTTCGTTTTTTCGCGAAGGCGTCCAGCAGCTGAAGAAAAGTTAACCCCTTGGTGCTGCTGTTGAGAACGAGCCAAAGGAGTTTAACTTTTCTTCATTAGAAACGCCGATCATGTTAAGAAATTTTTATATTTCTTACATTGCTCGAGTGTACAAGTAGTTTGTTTTGATTTTTATTTTTTCACACAATTTAATTTTTTTCTATTTTATTTCTTTTTATTTTTTTGCGGTTACAGGTTACATTAGCGACTAGAATGCCCCGCATACACCACCCCGGTCTATAGCGATACGACATTCAGATGCCCTACCCTAGAGATATCATTTTGTGAACATCGGAGAGCTACTCTATTCATCATGTCAAAGGTACCCGTTTCCGTTGCGACCTTCAGAATGCTTCGCATGCCAATGCTCGAAGCTTCTTTTAATTTTTCAATGAAACAGTTGCTTATAAATTCTGTCTTACCCTTGCGAGCGCAGGAAAGCGGCATAAGAGGTGTTATATTGTTTCTTTTATATTAGGTTCCCGACAATTTCTGAACAAATCAGTGTCGGAAACACCAATTCTGTGAGCATGTACAATCCCCCCCCCCCCCCCCCCCCCCCCATTTCGCGGTCTCTTTTTATCTTCTCTCCGCAAGATCTAATAGCCCATCATTGAGAGAATTTAGGACTACTAGTATTTGTTCCGCTTCCTGTGCTTCCATTTCAGCTCCTCTATTAGCAAGAACCACTGCTGCTTCGTTTCTGGCAATGCTACTGAGTCCAGTTACCCAGCAGAGGTGTACTCTCCTGTCCGTGCTTACAGTCTGTAGCAATCAAAGAAGGATTTAGATTTAAATTCAATTGACCGAGGAGACTTTAGCGCAGCTTGGCAGTCCACATAGAGGCGTAAAAAACTTTGTTCTCTTTAGCAAGTCTTTCTTTTATATTAAGCTTCCAAGTCAGTTTGCTGTCTAGAATGATTCCCAGATATTTAGCCAGGGGTTTGAATTCCAAAAGCAATCCCTCCATGCGCGGTACCCTAAATGTTGGTATCCTATACTTCCCAGTGAAGAGCACCCTCTCGGCTTTGCGTGGGTTTATGCCAAGCCCCCTGGTTTTCGCCCAGGAACTTAGCTTCTTTATTTATAAATAAATAGAATTAACCCTTCTAACTCATAAGGCGCACTTCTCAGGCAGGGGCCTAGAATCAGTTCACCTATTCACCAGAATATAGAATATATTGAGGTGAATAAGGCTCCCATTCCAACATGCAAAAAACATAAATAATCAAAACTAGACTACGCACAACATAAGAATTAGGAGTGCACAGAGAACAGAGATCGTTTCAGCGAATCTTTAGTAAGGGTTAGGTCGAAAAAAGGGCACACATTCAGGTCTTTAAATATGCGATTTATGGGTTCGTGCATACCATAGTTAGACCGAGAGTGAACGACATGTAGTAAAGGAAGTCTTCTAAAGCTATACGGGGTATGTCTATAAGAAACCTTTCCTGCAAGCGCACAATAATCTATGTTCGAGTTCAAAAACTGGTGAATAAAGATCAGGTAAGCAGCTCTGCGTCGTACCTTTAAAGAGTGGATATTAAGCAATCGGAGGCGATCCTCATAAGGAGGAAGCCTTAATGTATCATTCCACGGGAGGTCTCTTAGTGCAAACCTAACGAAGGTCCGCTGTACCGACTCGATGCGTCTAGAATGAGCAGCATAGCAAGGTGACCAAACCTGAGATACATACTCGAGAATTGGTCTAACCAAAGAAACAAATCAGTGAATTGAGGTCTGCCGATAAGAAAACTCCCTTGACCACCGCTTGTCATAACCCAGAACTGAATTACTCCTAAACACAATACAGTTTATGTGCAGAGTAAAATCGAGCCTTTTGTCTAGCTTCACACCAAGATCAGTAACCGACTGCACGCGATGGATAGTAGTATCCACAAAGGTATAATCAAGGACGAGCTGACTGAGGTTCCCAGAGAATGACATAACTTCACATTTATCCAGGTTAAGTTGCAGGACATTTGATCCATACCAAACCTTGAAGGTATTTAAATCATCCTGAATGCAGGAAGAATAATAACTGTTTCTAATGCAAGAAAAAATCTTCATATCGTCTGCATAGATTAGGACTTTGGAGTGTTTAATCACGAGGACAATGTCGTCAATGGCAAGAATAAACAGCAGCGGACCAAGATGGCTTCCATGAGGTACAGCAGAAGAAGCTATAACGACTTTAGATGAATTTTTACGAAAAAATACTCGATGTGTCCTATCTTTTAAGTACGAGGAGATCCTCCTCCTCCTCTAAGTTTGAGCATAATCACAGAGTGAGGGAGTTTATCAAATGCCTTACTGAAGTCGGTGTACACGTAGTCGGTCTGGAGACCCTGTTGAAAGGAAAAGATTTTGTGGGAGGTAAATTCAAATTCAGTTGTCGTCGATCTACCAGGCAGGAAGCCATGTTGATTACACGAGATTAGCCCCTTACGTGGCCCCACAAGCTGTGAATATATAACAGACTCGAACAACTTCGGTATGCAGGAAAGCTTCGCGATTGGCCTATAATTTTTAATTAAGTTTTTATGACCGTTTTTATAAACAGGAATTATAAAGGATCTCTTCTATAGTGTGAGAAATCTACCGGCCTGAAGAGACTTGCTGAAGATGAGTTTTAGTGGAGTGAGTAATGCGTCAGAGCAAAACATGACGAGCGCAGCTGGAACACATCGACCAAAGGAAAAGTCCATTTTAAGTTCACTGATACTATCCATGATAATATCACGAGATATATTAGGCAAAGGAATAGAGGAAGCAGGACGCTCCTGGATATGATCAAACTCTTCCAGGTAAGGCGCAAAATTGCTAGAAGAAAAGGCGCTCTCGAAGGACAACGCAAAGTTATCGACAGTATCGGACGCGTTACAACTGGAGGACCCGTTATACTACATTGTAGATGGATAGTTATCAGTTGTCTTCTTCATATTTACAAATTTGAAAAAGGTACGAAGGTCACTATGCAAGTTATTGCGAACACTATCTAGGTATTCCATGCATAACGATGAAGACAACGTCAAAAAGCTGTCATAACAATCATCGACGAAATCATAGTAAGCTGACGTCTTTCCACAGCGTAAGTAAGTTTTCCATAGTCTATTTTTTTATTCTTAAGCTCCCGAAGTTCTTTAGTATATCACTGGGGAGACAGCTTGAGTGGTACATATGATTTAAACAGATCGTAAATCCTACTATAAAACACGGATACGCATTCGTCGACATCTTTATTATAAAATGGAGATGGGAAATCGATTAAGAGGATCATATCTGCAAGATCAGAGAAGTCTGCCCTTTTAAAATCAAAAACGAACTGTTTCAAGTTGGGAATTAGAACCATCATAGCAGAAAGAAATGAAAATGGGCGGGTGTAAACTGTCAATAGGGGATAAGTTATGAGAAATCGTTTCGACTATAGTGTTACCCGAATCAGAAGAAAAGATAAGATCTAACTGCCTTCCCATAGAGTTCTTTACATCGCTCATTTGGAGTAAACCAGAGGAGGAGATGGCGTCAAGAAAATAGGAGTCTTTGACAAGACAATTCAAACGGTTGAGATCATCCTGTCATTCTCCCCCGTGGTATACTAGGGAACTACGGAGTCTTAAGAATAAAAAAAATAGGTTATGGAAAACCTACTTACGTTGTAGAAGCACGTCAGCTTATTCTGAATTCGTTAATTGTCATGGCTAGTTAGCGTTATCTTCATCCTCATACAGGGAATACCTTGATAATATTCGCAGTAACTTGCACAATGACCCTCGGACCTTTTTTAAATTTGTAAATCTGAAAAAGAAAACTGATAATTAGCCATCTATAATGTGGTATAATGGATCCTCTAGTTGTAGCGCGCCTGATATAGCCGCTAACTTTGCATTGTTCTTTGAGGGTGCCTTTTTATCAGGCAACTTTGTGCCTTCCCTGGAAGAGTTTGGTCATATCCAAAATCGTCCGGCTACCTCCATTGCTTTGCCCATTATATCTCGTGATATTATAATGAATGCTATCAAGGAACTTAAACTGGACTTTTCTTTTGGTCCTGATGGTGTTCCACCTGTATTCTTGAGATCCTGTTCTGATGCCTTACTCACTCCATTGGAACTCATCTTCAACAAATTTCTTCAGGCCGTCAGATTTCCTACGTTAGAGAAGAACTCATTTATAATTCCTGTTTATGAAAAGGGCCATAAAAACTCCATAACAAATTATAGGCGCGAAGCTTTCCTGCATACCCAAGTTGTTTGAATCTGTTATATACTCACAGCTTGTTGGGCAGTGTAAGGGGTTAATCTCATCTAATCAACATGGCTTTCTGCCTCGTAGATCGAAAACAACCAACCTTCTTGAATTTACATCACACATTATCTCTGCCTTCCAACAAGGACTTGAGACTGACTGTGTCTACACCGACTTTAGCAAGGCATTTGATAAGCTCCCTCACCCCATGATTATGCTTAAGCTTGAAAGGTTGGGTTTTCCGCCTTTATTGCTCGACTGGATCTGCTCTTACTTAAAAAATAGGACTTACCGTGTCTCTTTCCGTAATACTTTATCTAGAGTCGGTAGGGCTTCATCTGGTGTACCGCAAGGTAGCCATCTGGGGCTGCTGCTGTTTATTCTTCCCATTGACGACATTGTCCCTCTGATTGGGCACTCCAAAGTTTTAATCTAAGCAGAAGATATGAAGATTTTCTCATGCGTTAGAAACAGTTATGATTCTCCCTGCACAGAGAAGAATCGGCAATTCAGAGGAAGTAGATTTGTTAAGAAGCTGAGCCTTCAGTGCCAATACCGGGAAAAAAAGAGAAAAAAAAACCAACTCTTACCCAAGTTTTCAGAAGCCCGTAGTTCGTAACTAGGCTTCGCACAAGATATAAATTGTGTAGACTGCTTCGGGACATATAGAGATAAAACGTACCCAAATATCAAAAAATTTTAAAAACCAAAATTTTATTTGCTTGTCCGCTTCACGTAATGCCCCATAGGTTATACGCCACCACTGGTCTAATGAGATTAAGTTTTCTTTGTGTAGCTTAATTAGCCCATTTAATTTTGGTTCCGATAGGTTCATGTCATTCATGTCTAAAAATGATTTGCAAGACTTGTTTGAAACTGGGCTAATTCTGTATCGTCCAATATAGTTCTTTTCAATGAGGACAGCAATATTTTAAACTACATGTGAATTGACACTGAATACCTTACATTAATATTGTGGATGTAATTGAAAATTTGATCTCATCTTCCTTTAGTCGCGCGGATAATAAAGACAAAACTGACCAAGACTATAATTAGTAACGTGCATTTCCTGCAATTACCAATCTTAATTTACGATGGCAACATCCTATTAGTTGTTTAATCGTTTGTGCAATTTATGGTAAACGATTCATAATTCGACGAAACTCTAAAATGCGAGACCTTTTCTGTGGCTGACCCTCTGACCCCCTCCGCTCCCCCTTCAGACTAGTGTCGGCGTTGAACATTGTAAACTGACGAAAATCTATGGGAAGAGGACAACAAGCAAAATTAAAACGTACGATCTCCCGCTCAAAAAGGAGGTGAACTTTTGTGCAGCATCTGAAAGTCACACTCGAGTACACATAAGTGCACTAACAAGCAATTAGGCGACTGTTTATGAATACAAAACTTTAATTTACTAGACATGTCACAATTCCACTCTTAATTGACCACTAGAGAACCTGACTTTATTCATTCGCCCCCGGTCGCCCGGTTGTTTCGCTATTGCCATCAGGTTCCAGAAGCCCGGTGCTCCATCGTGTATCATGTGACTGGCGCTCAGGTTTACTGCATATGCGAACGAGCCCTCAACATTCATCGTCTAAGTCTGTGTGAACGTTGCTGGTTTTCTCTACTAATTAGCTTAATTAATTGTGTATAACATTCGGTTTAATTAGCCATTGTGTTCCATACCAACCGCTTTACATTCAATTTGCGAAAAACAAGGAGAACGGGACTTGCTTGTTACTCAATAGCGCTAGGGCTAATTACATGCGTCTAATTAATTCTTAGGTTGACTTTCTCTACATCAAATTCCTGCCTCATATTGCCTTGTCATCTCATCGTAATTTGCTTACGTCCTCCAGATGTCAAAGGTAGGAGGTAACAAAAGATGAGGTTGGTGGACGCCTCTACTTTTGCCTCGGTTCCAGCTTCTCTGGATGCTGTGACACAAAGATTTCTCCGCAAATGTATAGTTTCAACTAAATATTCCTCAACCTGAATGCGGATAATGAAAAGAATGTAGACTTTATGAATGGCTTTAGTTCAACTCCTTTCCATGTTCCTTTGCTACTACAGTTTTCTTTTAAATTGCATAAATTAACTTATATGCTTTAGCAGTAAGGATGCAAGAAGTTACGAGGGAAGACAATACTCTGCGATGAGTATTAGCATCTTAAGTATGCCTTACTTATAAATTTGGTGAATACATTTGTTGTAAGGATAAAAGGGAGTTCAGAAATATGGAAAACTTAAAAACTAAGCTTAAATTGAGTTGTGAAAAGGACGATTGTCTTAATTAAATTGCAAACTGTTTCTTCATATATTGATTGAAAAGTAATAAACTAACATCAATTATGGTTCCCTTTCGGAGCCGTTGAAGAAGAACACATTTCCAGAAGAGATACATTTATGATTTCTTTTCCGTATTCTTGAAATTTTATAGTATTACTAATAGCCCGATTAAAAATAATTGAGTTGGTATATTCACGCCCAAAGCAAGTACAGACGGTAATATTTTTAAAAGTATATACGCGCCTGTTGCGAGCAGGCGTAACGAACAAATGCGCCCGGTACTATTATGCTCGCTCCCGCTACAGGCACAAAAATTTAAAAATAGGACTGCCATAAATGCAAGCTTCTGTTACAGCCACAGACAGTTTTGGCTTTAACACATTCGAGACTGGTGACTCACCGCGTGAGTTATGTAAAATCTCACCCGTATAAACGTGTCTTCATTGTGTGGGTCCCTGGCCACCTGATATTAAAATTGTTCCCAATAGTCGATGATTCACAAGTTGAGTTATGGCATTAATAGTGATAACAATTAACTGAAATTAGTTATTTTGATTCTTATATATTTTCCAGTTTCAGTTATAATCTTTATTAACCCGACTAAAAAGAAGACTCAACTGCACGAATATACTACTGCGAAGATAGTTTTCTTATTTCAGACGTCGGCTTCAGCGAAAATAATTTTATTTTTGTCATTTTAAATTTTAGTCTAGAAAAAGTGTGAGCGTACCGTGCTTGGTTTGGACTATTTCGTGCGTCTTTTCAGGCATTTTGACGCTATGCGTGCTTGTTTCAGGCTAGGATGAGCTAGTCTTATATTAACTCGGGAGTATAGTGTTTTCTTTGCGACGATGGGTTAGTGACGCCTTTTTATTCAGAGGCATTTTGAATGTTCACGGACGATTTCTCGATTTAGTATTTTCACATTGGTACATTGGTAAGGCGGTGTCTGGTCCCGCTTGTTTCTGAGTCGAAGAGTTGTTGTTTTTGGAACCGCTTTTGATGGCGTCGTGTGTGCCTATTAACTTTTGTTACAACATTAAAACAGCTGATTTATTGGAGTGGTGTTTTCGACGAGAGCAATACATATTAATAGCGCCATGAGCTGTTTTTATAAATTTCCTTTTGTTTCAGTTATAGTTTAGTAGTGAAAACTAAAGGCTCGGACTCTAGTCAACCTTAATTTGACAGCTCTTTAAGTTTAAAAAATATCAGGACCAAGGCCTGGAAGAAGTTCTTCTACTCCAAGAGCGAAGTTGACTCTTTAATTTATACGCACTCACTTGGTTGCTGGAGGGTGGCCGGATGAGTTGAAAGGCTTCTAGGATACGGCGATTCTCATCTGGACATTCTCAAATGTTAGTTACACCTCCAAGTGGTAGCAACTGGGCAATGGATCCTAGAGCGGGAGGATATAACCTATTGAAAAATCCCAAGGTTGTAGTAGTGTCGACCACATTGAGGGAGTCTGCAGGGGTTTCATTTTCGGCAGGACCCAGGCCAGGGGTAATTTAGTCGCGAATGGTACTTGCTCAGGAGCAGCTGAATCTCCTGTTGTCTAGTTGAGTAGGGTGAGTACGGGTGGTCCCTGCCCACCTGGTTCTTTAAAAAGAAAAAAAAATTAAGCCAGGAAGTCAGGCAGTATTGAGGGGCACGCTCACTCAAGAAGCCTTATGCCCTCACCGTCGCCGGGTAGATCCAGGGAGCTCCTCAAGCTGAGCAGGTCGGCTGTTAGAACCCTGGCAGGCCTACTTACCGGCCACTGTCAGCTAAGGAAGCACCTGGTGAGGATAAGCAGAGCCATCGACCCCACCTGCAGACTCTGTCTGGAGGAGGATGAGACCCCATTACATGTGCTATGTGAATGCCCTGCAGTAGCCAGGAGCAGATTTAGCCTATTCGGGAAACCAACCCTGGTACCGAGCGGGCTGAAGGACTGCCAACTGCGGGAGCTGTTGAACTTCTTCGGAGGGACCGGCTTACTATAAGGAGTTGAGAAGGTTAGCACAATAGGCCCTAGTGGCCGCGGCGCTTGAAAACCTCGCACCTCCAAATTTAATCAATCAATCAGGCACTTCTGTAGGAGTTGCGGCGGAATGGATGGTAGACTCTACCTACCAGGTTGGCTTCCTCCACGGTACCCACAACCGAAGCAGCTCTGAAAAAATTATCTTCCGAAGGTTCTGCAGCGGCTATGGAAGCTGAACTTGCGCTGGCTGAAAGTGCTGTAGCAGTCCTGGAAGAAGGTTTCATTGGTAAAATTATAACTAGGAATTCCTCAGATGTGTGGTCGCAGAGATGACAGACTTTAATGAGTTGGCTATCTCCGCGGAACACACACCTGTAGAAAATGCAAACTTGTCTACTACAAAGATCAGCTATAACTAATTCGGAAGAAGGTACTTGTCCAGGCTCTAAACTTCAGATTAAATCTCTCAGCCAGGAAAGGAGAAAGCGACAAAGAGGGATAAGAAAATTTAGGAGCTCCGCCGAGAGATTCAACAAATTTCCTTCATCTAACGCGTTACATAAAGATGCGAATCCTTCGAACAAATTCCAAGGCGGAGACCTAGGGAATGTAAAATAGGGAACCTCAATGGATTGTGAAGGTCCAAATGAGGGTTAATATGGCAGGATGATTAAGATGAAAGACTCATTGCGCGGCATGGAGAAGCAAAAGCTGACTTAAACTAGAGCGGCAGAGCGGTCATCAATACTACTGGCACCGGTCCAGTAAAGTACGGCTTCTGTGTAGAAGTAGACTGAGAATCGGTAGGTCGATCTTACCCCTGGCGGCGGCAAATTACTTATGTCTGGGGGTCATGAACCGACTTGGGAAGAGGGAGTGGTTAGAGCCGAAACAACTAGAGGCCTTTAAAGAGTCTATGTTTAAAGCTATATACCTGCTTCCTGAAATCGCCGGGGATATAAGGGCCACAGGGAATCGAGGATAGAAGCGCAAGTAGGTTAAACTCAGCTGGCTAAGGGAGACTGGGAGGGGACGAAAGAGGTCCTGATTCTAGTGGTCTATTTTCTATAACCCCCCGAGAGGTGTTTTTAGTTAGTAGTCTTATGGAAGATTTTCACCCATTTTCCATGTATTTTGAGGATAACGGAAGCAAGGATCCTCTGTTTTTGGTTTTCTGGCAGCACTTTTGGATGACAAGTGCGATATTAGCATTAACTCGAATCCATAGACCTTTTATTTGGCGAAGCCACAATTTTAAAGCAGATTTCTGCCTTAGCTGATAGGTTCTCAGTTACCCCCGACGGTATTTCTGCCTCTTTTGTTAAAAAGGGTGATTCGTCTCTTGCCCCAGTTTAATATTATGTATTTAATCTATCACTATTCTCGAATGCGTCGTAACTCTTGGTAATTGTTCCTCTGCAAGTGCGACAAGTGCGGTATATGAAATTATATTGCAATTGCTAACCTTTGTTTTTTGTCTTCAAGATTTTTGAGCGCTTAGTCTGTGATGTATTTTTTGTTTCATTTTAGCTCGTTCTTACATTCTTTCGAACGGAGAAGGAGTTAGATCAATTGATTGAGTGGCACGATCCCATGCCATGATTCCAGGGTTCGAGCCTCGGTCTCCCTGTGAGTTTTCCATAAAATTAAAAGGTACACTTCGTCTCTCGGCTCTTGTCTAGCTCGCAGAAATGCAAGAAAAAAGACATTTAAGTTCTACCGTTCCCTTACTCTTCCTTCCCTTTCAGACAAAGCCATGCTGACGCATCATAGAGTTCACCTACAGATAGAGATCATTGACAACTTATTGGAATTCTCCAATATTTACATGTCTACTATTGAGAGTGGTACGCAGGGCCATGCTAATCTTCTCTGTATCGTTCCAATTTTAGCATATGTTCTGCAGAAGCAAGAGCCATTCTACGGCTACTCGAAAAGCCGACAAGCAATGCGCATCAGGTCATGCGAGGACGAACGCAAGCGCTCACACTGGACAAACACTCCAGGGTTAAGACAGGCAAAGAGGTTCATAACCTACTCAAAACAGAAAACGAAAGTGCTGCTGATTTAAGGCTGAAAACAGGACTTCTAACTGGTCACTGCCCCCTGGGCTACCATCTAAAAAACTTGGGGCTAGCTGAAGATGAAACCTGCCGCTTCTGTTTGGAAGAGGAAGAGACAGCGGAAAACATCCTCTGTTACTGTGAGTCCCTCGTCCGTATCAGGCTCAGACATCTTGTTGGGGCTTTCTCATCACCACCAGACATAACTAAAGCGGAGATCTGATGTCTAATTAAAGAATAAAAGCTTGACTGGGTAGCTTAGAACTGGACATGGATCAAGTCACAAAAGATCATCATGGTCGCAGTGACTAAAGGATGTTGTTAGTCCTTGATCCGCTTTCTAATAATAATAATTATAATAATTGAGAGTGGTGGGCAGCTTGGCTACATTTTTGTTGACTTTACCAAGGCAGTCGATAGAAAAAATCACCAAATTCTTGTTCTCAAGCTCTATCACCTCGAGTTTCCGTCTGCTTTTGTTAATTGGTTATTTTCGTATCTGTTTGATCGTATTTAGCAAGTCTCGTTTTGCGAAGTTAGTTTGAGCTAATTTTTAACAATTCTAGGGTGCCACAAGGCAACCATCTAGGACCCTGTTTTTTATTATAATGACGTACCTTTGACTCTGTCTGACTGTAAATTTTTTTGTTACACTTACGACGGCAAGATCTTTCGTATTGTGTCGAATATGTTTGACGTTTTATTTGGACACATATCAGTAAGTGCACATTCGTGTCCTTCTCTCAAAAAAGTAATCCTGTAAAGTTCAATTTCACCATCAATGGTTGCGCCTTAACGTTGCTTAAAACAACTAGTGATCTCGGTGTTTTCTGATTGTTTCTTTTCGAGGATCACTTAATGCCTTAATGTAATAATTAATAATGTCAGCGCGATCTTTGGTTTCGTCAAACGACGGTGAACACAATTTGAAGATCCCAACATTACCCAGCTTTTATGTAGTATTTTTGTCAAGCTTATATGCTCCACCTGTTCGGTCAACATTCTCTGCGGCACACATTAATCGTATTAAGGCGGTTCAATGGAGGTTCGCTTAGAATAATTACCTTATTTTACCACCATACGCTGATCAGCTTGTGTTGCTTCATCTAGATACTCTTGAAAGAAGACGCTGCAACTTCAGTGTTTTGTTTGCTTTCAATTGCCTGCAGGGTTCAATTTAGTATCTTAAATTTTTAGCTTCCTGTAACATATCAATTCCGGCTCGCTCTATGATGAATCACGAAATCTTTTTATGTGGCTCATCGCCCCATCAACTATGACTATAAATTCGAAACGATCTCGTCGATGGCACGACTCTTTAATTTTTTCTTTCACTCCATCGACTTTCACCTGTCTAAGCATCTCTTGAAGAGACAGCTTCGTTAAGATTGCCTTGTATACGTTTGTAAACTGCCTAATTTCTTATTTTTTTTATTTTCCCTCTTGTACTACTATATAAAATTTTTTGCTTTGTATTTACATATTTACTTTATTTATTGTAATATTTCGCTTGGTTTGATCATTTGCAATAGTTGTTTCAAAAAATTTTTAAGAAATTACTTTTTAAGTAATTTTACTTCCAGATAACTTGCTCTCTCACACATTTAAAATGGTCAACTCGTAGAAATGTTATGACATGAAACGAAGAGTCGACCAAGAAGTTCATATTTCATTAAATTCAGATCCACTAACTGTCATAAGAACTCATTTACTTTCTTTGTAGTCATTTTATTCGCAGTGATTCCTTTTAATCTGCATTCAATTGAATCACTCCACCTGTACAAAGCAATATTCGAAATGGATTTGGGAAAGAAATTGAAGATCAGTAAAAAGTCAGGTGAAAGCCATTTCCTCCATTCCCCTTAGTTGGGTCTCCAGGCTGTGGCAATTACATTACGCCGGGCAATAACACAAATTGCTTTTATTCTCTCCGAAATGATTAATTCATTTCTAGAGAAAGGCGTCTAATGCAAGCACACAATCCCATATGTGGAGAAACTAGAGTAGATATTGAATCCGGGTTTGAGGTAAAGGGCCGAAGACCCCAGATTCAGGTCCATTTTAAGGGGGCGGTGGACAGACAAGAACGCTAGGAAAACTACAACTTCTACTGGCGGATCCGAAGTGTTTTATGTGTACATAAAAAGGAGGAAAGTGGCAATTCTGGTATTAAGGTGGTTGTAAAGCTTCTATCCACTGAACACATGCAGCACACTGCGTAATCGTAAATTCAAATTGACGGGAGCATTGTAAATCCCGGATATGAACTACTACATGAAGCTCGTCCCGCATCTGTAGTTACAGGGAAATGGACGTCATCTGACAAGGATTTTCACCAATTAGTGAAATTAGTTGTACCTGTGAGAAACGAGCTCCATCCGAGCGGGAGGATTTCAACTTATTTATTGACAGGATTACTGGAACGATGGACAGGCACCGCATGAAGTTTTTATTCGTTAAGTTATTACGGGAAAAGCACTATAAATTCGCTCATAACTTCATAAAAAATTTCAACTTACAATTTCAGTTGTTTGGAATAGAGCACTCTCATAAAATACATTTTGTGGCATTGTGGAAGACAGAGACATTCTATCGTTTCCGAAAATAAATTTCTTCAAGTTTTCAGAACTAAATCGTAGCTGCTGTCATACTTCGACAATTTAAGATATCTTTTATGTTGCGATTTCAATTTTAAACACTTTATTCGTTGGTGATTTCCAATAGATTGGTGTGGATGAAAGCGTGCTTTTAGTTTCGGCTGCTGTTTCGAACCTTTTTAGACAGCTTTCGTTGGGAAGAGAAGAAGTCATTCATTCCTTATATTTTACAGTGAAGCCTTACAAAATAATTTATCAACACAGCCTTTTCCACTTTCGTGCAACTGATCAAAAGTCTTATTAGTAACCCTTCGGTCTTTCAGATAGCCCACAGCTGTCTGCACATACTGCATGTTATCAGATTCTTCAATATTTCTTTAGCAAGCTGAATATCATTGAGGAAAACCTTTCTTTTTTACTAATTGTACACTCCCGGCCGATCGACCTGTATTCCACTATGAACGCGTATCCAATAGAGACTTACCCAGTCTATTGCTACTTATAACATATCAATTCCGACTCGCTCTATGAATAATCACGACTTCTTCTCATTTGACTCATCGCCGTACATACTATGGTTATAAATTTGAACCGATCTTGTCTACGGCACGGCTCTTCTATACTAGCTCTGACCTTACTACGTTTGAGTCCAGCGCTTTTACTGTAGAGATGGGCAAAATGAATCTTTTCAAACTTTTGAGTCTTAGTCACTTAAAGGTATCGTTCCGAAAGTTTCGTTCACTCGGACTTATTCTTTCGAATTCAGAACGTACAGTGTTATGACATCACAGTTCACGTTACGTTCGTAATTCACCCCTTAATAAATTACCCTTACATACCGTGCCCACCCCAGTAGCGGGTGTAGTAGTAGAAGTTCTATTAGAAATCACGGTATCCGGGTCCATGACACACTGTTTTAGTCCAGTACTGTACTCAGTGTGCGTGCAGTATGCTTAAAAATAGACTCTTACTGAGTCAGTGAAGTGAATGAGTGGATAGTGTTATAATCAATATTATGGGCGACGACAGAAATGAGTCCGAACTCAGCCCCGTATTTAAAAGTACCATAGTACTCTGCCTAGCCTGACTGTGTCACTCACTTTCTGGCTAGCTGTGAAACGGACTCAAAACGTATAAGTGAACGATTCTCTGGCAATCATTGGCATTGAGTCATTTTGTCCAGAACGTGGACTGGTTACTTTTGGAACGAATCCCTCGGACTTGCGCCATCTCTACTTTTCTGCCGCTTTACTGTCGATATAAATTTCTTATATATCGGCATTGTACATTTGGATGTGCTAGTAATAGCCCTGCCGCTCCTTCTATGACTAGGATGTCTGCCTAAAACTCGCTGCATTAGCCCGGAATCCGATAATGGCTATGAATGTTTTGGCAATCCGAGTATACCCTTACTCCAACCTCGTCCTGTCCGTGTTCACCTGTAGACAGCCTCTAGGATAGATGCTGCTATGCTCATGATCAGAGTTTTTCCAGCATTACAGTTTCGGTTAACTTCTTAAGGTCGCTTAACGTCTCTAGAGCAATCCACCAGACTCTCTCTCTCTCTATTGTT
This sequence comes from Leptarthrus brevirostris, assembly GCA_964036015.1. Lineage (NCBI taxonomy): Eukaryota > Metazoa > Arthropoda > Insecta > Diptera > Asilidae > Leptarthrus > Leptarthrus brevirostris. Next base: position 24,231,648 of record OZ038375.1, on the reverse strand, counting down.
CCCGTAACCCCTTGTCGGACATGGGGCAGTAAAAGTCCTACAATTTAGGATGGATTCCAAATCACCAACACTACTCTGCAACCGTAATCTCTTGTCAGTAGAAAATCAGCCAATAATCAACGCTTGTGGGATTCGAACCTGGGACCTCTGGAAAATAAAACCGACACGTTATCATTTACTCAGCCGAAGACTATCCTATAAGTAAGAATTGCTGTCACAATGAAAATGTATATCCAGTGCACAATGCGTGAAAAGGCGTCATTTGCGTTCTATGCCTATCAGCGACGTTTTTTCATGCGCTCCTCTAAGCTTTTGCCCCAGTTTAGTTTGGAATCGAGTATAACATCTAAGTACCTGTCCTGGTCCGCCTTCCAAGGATTGGCCGATAAGCCACAGTTGACTGCTCACCTGCGGGTTTTACTTAGAGCTCTGATGATTGATGGTGTATATGAATTTTCCTGAAACTAATAAGGTCCAGTCGTCTGCATAAGACACACCCTTTAACCCACCACTTTCAAGTGGGACCAGGATCTCATTCACTACTACGAGCCAGAGCAATGTTGACAACACATTTCCTTGAGGAGTTCCTCTGTATACGGCTCTGTATGCGTCCATCCAGTATCAGGGTTATCGATACTGATACTGAGCAATTTTTAACAGTGCGCACTACTCTGTGCAGCCCGATTTGGACCGATTTCCCTCTTGTATACGCCGTGCTGGGCACTGCTTACCCGTGAGTAGGGTACGCTCAAGCCGAGAAATCTCTGACAAAAATTAGCTTGACCTCCAAGCAAGAGGGACATAGGAGTGGAGTAGGCAACTTTTAGTTAGTTTCACCCTGAGCCAAGGAATAATTGATCCCTGAGCCTTCTGAATCGTGATAGATAAGATTCAACCTCTTCCTGCTTATACGGTTCAAAGGATCTAATGCTCCATTTAACCCTATCGTGAGTGACATTAGAACTTGCGCACTGCAGCTTTGGGAATGTCAGCCAATCCGGTAGCTCGATATCTTTTCTTCCGGCCCCGCTGCCGAGCTACCGGGGAAGTGCGTTTCCTCATCTGGTTTTGTATAGGAGCCATCGCTCCACCTCAAGAATGAGGAAACCACAGTGTTTCTTTACTTTCGTAAATCTTACTAGCCTAGCTGACTAACTTGCACATTCAATGGACTCGTAATAGTTGTGCCCTGATGTGCTTTTGACTTTTCATACCTCACCTATTTTTGTATACCTGGTCCTATTAAAAAAAACCTCCTCCCCCTCCATCTCAGTTCTCCTAGGCATCAGTTCCACCAAACGGGATAAGTCTTCATGGAGGGTCTACTTAGCAGTGACCCGTTATTGGCGTGGTGTCTGTACTATCTTTGTTACGGGTCCTGTTAACGTTCATAGTGCTTACACTGGTTATAGAACATCTTGGAGCGATCGTTGAATTTTTTTTGTCAAAGTCACTTATCACCGCAGGTTTGAGTGTGGGTCAAATCGGTGATGCTGCAGCATTTACCAGGCTTCTGTTTTACATGAACGCATGACACTTCTGATGCCCATGCCTGCTTGACTTGTCAGTATGTTGTCCTTCAACATTTCGACGAACTTGGCCCCTATGTTGCCGCATCTCTTAGAAATTATTGGTAAGAACTTGTACCATAGCGTAACTACAAGATGATCTCTGACTATCTCGTTGGGAAGCTTTGCTAGTTAAGCAGATTTTTTGGTTGTACTGCCCTAGGGATCTTTCCTTTTGGTCTTTGGTCCCGTTCTAATACCTATCTCTTTAGCTGAGTACCTGGCGGCTGTTGTTCTCCTTATTTTATTGGTGAGCTAGTAGCAGCCGCACTATTTTTAGCGATCTTATTACCCATGAAGCATGCTTTCCAGTATAAGTTTTTCAAAGGAGGTTTCCGATCACTATGGCTGGTTATCATTGCAATTACACCCATGGTGCTAGATTTGACTTCGGTATAGGTAGAATAAGGCTACTTTGGCTTCAAATAAAAAAACTTTAACAAGTTCTGCGTCGAAAAATAAAAATAATATTTTCAAAATTAATCAGTTAACATAAACTTTCCTAAAACGTAAAGTCCACAATTTCGTGAAAAGCACTGTAGAAAAATTTTAATGTTGGTCTCTAATAGCTTTTACGCAAAAATATCAGACCACTCGCAAGATTTTTATAAATTTTAAGAGTTTCTCGTTTCAAATATTCTAATCAAAAAAGAAAGTTGTTTTCTCTACTTTACCTGTGAAATGAAATCCCGGGGCCTTTCAAATACTTGGAATTGGAAATATTGCACTACACACTTTACTGCCATTAATTGTTTAAAACTTGGACTTTTCTCAAATATTTTTGACACAGCACGTAATAGTTTAATATTTTTATTGTTCACAATATTTTTTCACCTTTAGTTATAGTATAAAAGCGATAAAATCAGCACTTTTTCACCTACAACACTCGGTTAATGAGAAACGTCAAACAAAGTGTTGCTGTCACTGAAATATGAGACATGCGGACACGTTACGCCACAATTGATCAGCTGATATGTGTCAAAAACTTATAGCCCTTTGCTTTAGTTCTTTGTTCGTAGATGAAATGCCATTCCTACAATCTTCTTCTTGTTTTTATGAAGTTGCATGAGATTTGTTACTTCGCTTTTAAACAAATTCTTCCTTTCTTCTCAGGCCACCATAATTTCAAGTAACATTATTGGATTTTTTTGAAATTTGCAAAGGGGCCGTTCAAATATTACGTAACGCAGTTTTTGGAGATTTCTGACCCCCTTCCGCCCCTCGTAACGTGCCGTAACGTTTTGCGTTACCCCCTCCCCCCACTTTTTACCTAAAAATGTCAATTATGTTGCGCAAAATACCGGAATAAGAAGCAATGTAAATTAACCGAAATTTCAGTCCACTTTGGCCCTAATGTGTGTGTGTGAAATTCGTAAGCTCATGGCTTGTAGTTCAGGTGGTTTTGCTTGACCACAACGGTCGGACTTAGAGACTTATAGTCCAAACTCTGGACTCGTGGTACACGGCTTATTGTGGTTATTTGCCATATATATACTTCTGTAGACTCAGTGTCGCTACTCTTTTCGTATGTAAAAAAAGATGTGTAGCGTAGATATATCATATTAACTGAGCCGCGAGTCACGAATTTGGACTTTTAATTTTGACAAAAACTTAATATTACGTAACGCGCTGCTTGACCCCCTCCCCCTATAACGCATCGTTACGTTTCACAAGACCCCCTCCCCCTAACTGCGGTACGTAATACTTGAACGGTCGCAAAGTACAGGGTCCGCAGGGATGCCGCTGAAATGACAAAAAAAGAGTAAACGAATTGCATTGCATTTTTTCGACAAAATGATTTTTGAAAATGCCTATGGACAAGAAAGGTAATTTCAAAAGAAATAGGAATACGAAAGAATTTCGAAAAACAAATGACCTTAGGTTCCGATAGAGAGGACAATAACTAGAACCGCAGGAACATTTTGCGATGCTTTTGAAATTGAAACAGATGGGGTCGAGTGGGATATCATTGGAAAGGTATAAAAGTGAACATTCCGAAACCTGTGATACTGAGAAAAAATATCGAAATGTTTTCAGGATATTAAGCAACTACCAAACGGATATCAAAACTGGTTATTTCCAATGATCGCTCGATATCCTGAGAACGAATCTATACTATTACAAAATGTTATCAACGTTTTATCACTGATATCATAGCTTTTCCAAGGATACTCCCCTGTTAATGAAGTCTTCTCGAATTTCGAATAAATATCGAAAAACATCCGATTTCCATAGTTTCTTGGGTGTATCCTAAGATTGAAGAAAATGCACTTTTAGCTTTCCAACAGTAGCACTAATGCTCCTGTAGGTTTTGATTTGTAGTAGGGGATTCAAAAACGTAGTTCTAGGATTTCAGTTACTTTCCAGCTTGGTTCATATGCTGGCCACCACAATCACAAAGCGATACGTAATGTACCCTGTTGAAGTAAACGGCTGTCTGAAATGCGTAGGTCAGTGAGACGTTTTAATTAATGGAGCTAAACACTACCAAAAATTGGATGGATATAGGTTCCCACTCACTGAATATAATCAAGAAATACGGCGCTTCAAACGCGAGTCCTGGAGTAGGCGCTATGAAAGCCTAGAATCTTTGCCAGAGGAATATCGCCTTCAAAAAATTCTAGCCAGAGACACCTCAAAGAAGTAAGACGGTAAACCTATACCAAAACCCAAAGAAAACCACTATGTTGTAGGTACGCTTCTCTGAATCATCATCTACGTTGTGTTGTCCCTTCGGTCAATTTGTTTAGAGCCACCTATAATTGGGGCTACATACCACTCTCAAAGAGAAAAGTAGTGGAGGTATTTATCACAGAATGAGGCAATAGGCCTCTCGAGCTACCTAAATCTTTTAGATCAATCAGTCTTACATTCTTTCTACTTAAGACGATGGAAAGGCTGCTAGACCTTCATAACAGGTGCAAACTGGCCCAATCATCTCTCCTCACTCTACTCAGATTAGCTACACAAAAGGTTGATAAACAGAGACTGTCTTACACGATCTTGTTAGCAAGATCGAGAAAGCATTTCACCATAAATAAATGGAATTATGTGCTTTTTTTGACATAAAAGGTGCTTTCGACAACACAAGGTATGAGTCCATATCTAGCATGAAGGGGTCTGGATTTTCATACTATTAAGTAGGTTGACGCTATGCTAAAGGAGCGAGAAATTACGATGACACTTCTGCGTGTGAGATACCCAAAAGGCGGTGTACTTCGCCGTTAGTAGTAGACGACCTCTTAATCCCGCTTAGTGAGCTTGGTCACTACGGACGTTGAAATCAATATTTTGGGGAAGTTTGAGTCGACTGTTACAGATGTACTGAGGTCAGCTTAGCGTGCGATTAGCCTCACTATGAACTCTGCCAGGGCTGTTATTGTGCCATTTATTAGAAGGCACCATTTAGATCTTTGTCCAACCAATCCAAAGGGCGATCATTGAATACTCCAATGAGATGAAATACTTGGTATTATGCTCGATAAACGACTTAATTGGAACGCTGACCTTAACTTAACCCTAAACAAGGCTACACGAGCCCTATGGGCCAGTCGAAAACTCGTCAGAAGGACTTCTGGTCTCACCCCGAATATGATTTACAATACGATTGACAAACCAATTGTTTGATACGCCTCTTTGGTCTGGTGGCCTAGTTCTACAGCGGACGGCAACAAACAAATTTCAGCAGCTTGCTTGCCTCTCCTTAGCAGTTGCAATGAGGACTTGTCAAACAGCACAATGGTATATTCGTAGCCCAAGTCTCGACCCTAAAAGCTGTAAATATATAGTTCACTGATGGCTCCAAAATGTAATATGGTGCTGGTGACTTTCGATCCAAATCTAGAGCTTTTATTGCACTGGATACTTCTCCCAGCGTCTTTCAGGCCGAAATCTATGAATCGAAATTTGTGCCTTTCTCAACATCGACTTCAAGGGGCTGATATAATTATCTTCTCTGATAGCCACATTTTTCCTCGGGGCTTACAAAGCAGTGTTTCGACACCCTCCAATAACTGGAAATCTACAACATGGTCACAGTTTATTGTATACCTGGTCAGTCGGGTTTCGAGGAAAGGCTCTTCCTCTCTTGTGACTGAAGATTGGACTAGGAGTCAGCAGCTGTTATACTGAAGAAATGTCCCCGGACTTACCTAGGCTAATGTGCTTGTTAGACCATATACTTACAATAATACAACTGTCTTAAGTAAGGCAGATCTAAGGTTGCTATCAGACTACTTACCTGGGTAGGAATACTCGCAAACTTTGGGAGGCGTGTGATTTTAACACTTCATAATGCTTGGACGGTTAGCCATCCCTCTTCAGCCTTTTGAACACATACATGCTAAATTTTTGTGTAGTTATAAGGAAATAAGGTTGTCTGAAAACAACTAGTTTTGTGAGAATTCCTACCCTGGTCTGGTAATATCAGCTACACTGCATAGGTCTGTTCAGTGAGACGGAGCGTCGGCTCTGTCTGGAAGACGATGAAACCAGCTATGCACATGTGCTTTGCCTTGGTATAAGCTTAGAATGAGGATCTTCAGCCGGAAATTCTTTAGCTAGGCTGTTGTTAGATCATCCACTCTTAAAGACCTCATTGCCTATTTAAGGTTGTCTGAGCGTTTTTTAGGGGTTCTAGCACACGAGACTGAATAAATAATATAATAGTTCACTTACTGAAATTAAGAAAAAATCTAAATGGAAAATACCATAATTAAGGAGAATATTCAATAAAACTAAGATGGAGGTTTGGAATAAAACACTCAGCCGTTAGCTATATTCATAAATTTATTCGACAATTAGTCTTAAAACTTACATAATAAGATCATTTTAATATTTACAGTTTATTTACAAAAACGACCGTATCTAGTCTAAAGGAGAGCACCGACGTCGTTATCAGTTTCACTCGTTTTAGCATTTGTTATCACTTTTTATTTAAATATTATTCGTTGATCGATGAAATTGCCATTAAGGATGCCAGGCCTCAGAACTGAGATAGCTTTTTAATGAGATTATCAATTGCAAAACTTACAGTGGAAGATAGAGGAGCAAAGCAAATTGTGGGCCGTCCGTGGGTATTGACGTAGCCCGAACCTGTTTGTTCCTTAACGTTAACATTTTCTCTAAAAACTTTTTCTTTTTTTTTTCTTTTTAAACTAATTGTTCATATTTTGCGTAGTTGTTTGTTTAGTTTGTAGTCATTCGCATGTGGAATGTTAGGAGGAATCGAACAGTCTACAAGTCAACTTCCTCCCATGTGCCTATAGTTTTGTCAACGGAAGTTATCGACTAGATGTGGTTGAACGGGGATGATGAAACATTTTTCAAACCCCAGCAATATTGTTTCGTGGAGAATTTCACTCTTTAGATCGTCGAGGCCTGCCGACTTTTCCTTTTCGTACGGGCGGATTTGCACCATTTGTTGTTGTTGTACTCTTAATCATTTTGTGCCAATCCTGTTCGCAAACTAAGCTGCCTGCAAGCATTGTGTATCTGTAAAAATATATAATAGCATTATATTATCAGAGGCAAAAGATGGGCAATCTTATTCATATAAACATAAAAGAAAAAGCTCAAATAAATTGAAAAATCAAATAAAAATTGATTTGATTCCAAAGGTTATTTGTTATTTGGTGCCTCTTATTTGAATTTAAAGAAGTTATTTGTTATTCGATCGTACGTCATTTGATAATCAAATAATTAATGAGACAAACTTGCTAAATACTTATTTTACTACTTCGCCTGCGTTTTAAACATGTGGTAGCGGACGATAGACTCCTGGTCGTAACGAGGATAAGTTGGATAATCACCAGGCCCGCTTTAGTTGGAGAAATTGTTGTGGCTATTAAGCGGTCAAATTTGACGTTGTTGAACCAGACGATATTCCCTCAAAATTTATAAAATTACTGTTACCCATTTAGTAGTCCATTTTAGATACCTTTAACTACTTATTATTTTCCCACTGCTTGGAAGGTTGCCACTGTTGTGCCTATAGCAAAGTCCAATCAGGTCTAATGATTTGCGTCCGATTAGCCTACTCCCATTCCTGGCCAAAACGTTGAAGAAATTATTATCTAAACAGATCACTGACTGTCTCCAACCTGCTGAAGTCCTGCCAAACAAAAAGAAAAAGAGAAACAGCTCTTCTAAGTATAATCGGTGATTTTCGCTGTTCTTTGGATATTGATCACCTGTGTGTTCTTACATTGTTCGACTTTTCTAAAACACCAAGACCATATAATCATTCTAGTTTGCTTGGTGGCTACTAACTTTCAGTTCCACCACACTGCTGTGTATTGATTCCATAGCTTCTTATCGGATAGAATACAGCGAGTTCGAGTAAAGGACAGATTTTCCTTTCTCTTGTCCATTTCGTGTGGCATCCCTCAAGGTTCTATTCTGGGGCATTTGCTTTTCTGCCTGTATATAAACGACCTTCTTACCGAGGCTCTTAAGGACTGCAAGGCGTAGCTTTTTTGCTGATGATGCACATTAATATCTTAACCGACTTATAGGGCTTTTGGAGGGCTGCATTGGCAGGTTGAATTCTGATCTGAATAATATTACAACATGGGCAGCCAATATTCACTTGTTTCTAAATCCACTTAAGTTGCACTGCATTGTAACCGTCAAGACATTGGCGTATCTCATATCCCTCCTGTTTTCCTAAATAACATACTGCTCCCTTTTGACAGTCGGGTAAACAGTTTTTCTATGTTCCGCAACGCCAGAATGATATGTTGTGACGATGTAACTGAGGTGATGTGTAAGAGTTATGGTAGGTTTCAACGGTTATGAGTGTCACCTGCTACCGTGTTGTCGCACACGCGTTCGTTGTTCTTGAAATCGTTGTTCCAGGAAATTCAAGGTGGCTTTTAATGATTGTACCAGGTCCATATTTCATTTGAGGAAATTTGATCATAAGTCGCGATATCGTAATCATCTTCTTAGCTGTAAGTTGGAGATGTTTTGATTACTTAGGCTTGTGACATCCCTTTACCAATTACTGTAGGCTCGATGGGGAGTTTTACGGATCTAGTAACGCAGTGCTGTATTAATATAGACTAAATTTGTTCTGAACTTTTTTTTCTTTATTGTGTTCTTGGCTTCTCTAGTGGAGTTGTAACTTTCAATCGAAACACAATTATGTTTAACTGATCTATTGTTCTTCCGGATTGGCAATATCACGCTGGGTATATACTATATTACTCTAATCTCCATTAATTATTCGTTTGTTGATGTCTCTTGACGGAATAATTATTTGTTTTTTGGTATCAATTAGTTCCAATAACAAATATGTAATTATTTAGGTAATTAACTGCCTAGTTATGTCTCGATGTTTACAGTAAAGATTTTTCGTTCATTTGGAATTGATAAGCGAATAATAAGTAATTATTTCAAATACGAATAATAAACACCAAATAACAATGAATTATTTACGAATACTTCATCAAATAACCAATAATTATTTCATTATCAAATAACGCGGGATCGAATAGCAATTAACTATTTTAAATTCAAATAACGAGTACAAAATAACAAATAATTGTTTGCAAATAACTTCACATAAATTGAAACCCAAATAAAAACTTATTTTTTATTCAATTTAAAAAAAAAAATTATTTGATGAAAAATTTATTCGAATAATGCCCTAGTGAGAAGGTTGTAGTTTCAAAGGACTTCTTACCTGTCGCCCGGCCTCAAATGGGATCCACATTTCGTACAGGAAAAGCATTTCAGGTGAAAGACGAATAGATTGTTTTGACTATTTTTTTGGTTCTCTAGATTCGTTGTTTGCTGGTTAAGAGGTGGCATCGCCTTAGCTACCAGTTCATTGGGGGGAATTGTTTGACCACAACCTGAACATGTTCCGGAACATCCGAACATACTGTAAATAAGAAAACATAATTGATTAAAATTATTTAGTAAGTTTTGATCGTGATCTATTTAAATTGAAAAACGTTGAATTTCATTAAGAATGCACCATGGGTGGCACACAAATTAATACGGACAACTTTCATTATTAGTTCAAGACAACCTCGTAGTAGCTCAACTTTCACCTTGTCACAAAGAAAAGAAACCACTAACAAGCCTGACTGATGATCATAGTTAAGGGGAAAGTTTAATTAGTGTCAGGCAGGAAATAAAAAAAAAAGTTGCTTTTCTGCATGGCAGAGAATTCGAAGGAAGCAGACATAGGGCTCTAGTACTAGGAAGAAGGAAATTCATCGCAGCTTATCAACTCTTTCTCTTATCGAAAAGTTGGTAGCCGCATATAACGAAGCCATCAAGGTGCCGGATAAGATGTTCTTGCGAAGAATGAAGACTCTTCCACCCCGTGTGCAGTATGCAGAACCACGAAATTTTAATTGTAATCATCTCATGATAGACGTTTCTACCCCGTCGACATCATTTCGAAAGTTTCCGTTTCCTTCGATTTTACGAAGTAGTATAAGCCCCCGTCCAAAAGTTTACAGCAACATGAATCCGTCAGGACCGAACGAGCCATGCAGAGCGAGTTATAAATTTTAAAAGCTTCACAGAATTGGTTCAATGAGGAAGTTTCAATCTGGAAATTAGTTTCGGGGGGAGTGTATGTGCATGCGTGGGGGTGACTCCAGTTTCTTACCTAGAGTCCCTAGCTACAATGGAGAATATGTAATGAAGTTAGGTAATTAATATCGATTCCTGATAAGGCTGAGAATATTAAAATATGACGAAGAGCCGTAAAGCTAAATGAACTTATGTGAAATGCATAAGCACGTCATGGCGTCACTCCTGCATACGTAATGCCGGTCTTTTCATCGCAGCGCCAGGAAATGGGGTTCCAGTCATTTTCCTTCACTGAGCACTATGCGAACAAATCAATTAAGTTTGCTCAGCCAAAAAACCAAGGTGCGATAAAATACCAAAGGCGATTACCTCAACGTCACTTAGCTGGCATCTGACGATTGACAGGAAATTATGGTCAAATGGGATGAGGAATTCGATTAATCGAATCAATCGCTTTGAAGTCTACCATCCACATACGCTTTGGTTTCCTCCAGCATACCAACACCACCACTACACTATTTTTTTTTTCAACTGGTAAAGGAAAATATTTGAGCACAGCACATACGGAAAATATCTGATAAGCATTGATTTGGTACGTTTGGAAAATTTCAGTAATTTTCTTTCCTTTTACGTGGCCACTCTGGCAACAATCAACTAATTTTCGGTTGATTTCTCTGTTTTTTAGCGCTTGTCAAGCATGAAAATTATTTAAGCAGTAAAGATTGAACGGAGATAGACTGGCTATTTGCTAAGTAAAAAGGTCAATGGTTGAGGGGGAGATTTGTTCCTTTTTGACCCCCTTACACATATTACACTTGAAATAACTTCGTCAAAAAGATTTTTATCTGCAAACCACTTCGGTGGTGTTGTCAGGTATTTGGATTACGACCGGGTATAAAGCTGGGGCTGAAACCACTATGTCTTTCAGCCCAGCTTTGTAGCCGGTCGTAATCCAAATACCGGATAACACCACCGAAGTGGTTTGTAGATAAAAATCTTATTGACGAAATTATTTCTACGCCGTCTTCATAAACGTCGACGTACTCTGCGACTAATCGTAAGGTCAACATTTGCAAGAGGTCTGATATAATTGACATTCCGACGAATTCTGAATAGGGCGTACTATTAAGAGTGGACCTCATTATGCAATTGTTGTTCAAAGAAATTCGGGATACCCCTAAACAGCCTCAGAGCTAAAGATATTGACGGAGGCTTTTGATTCCTCACCGGCCTAAAGAGGTCGATACAGGAAAAGTGAGGGTTAGCGAAGCACCAAGCGGCAAAGCAGAAAAATACAATTGAACCGAATTGCAGGAAAACAAAAAACAAGGCTTAAAATTTTTAATTAATGTAATTCGGTTCAATTTTTTCTTCCGGGAACTACGGTTAGCATGCTATGTATTAATTGCAGAGGACTTGTTCGTTCTTGGCGGTCCTTTATTCGAAGATTTTGCCCCGCAGTTCCATAGCGCCTGAGTTTCTTCCAAGAATTCGTCTAGGCTTTAACAATATTTTTTTTAAAAACAGATTTTGAAAATGTCGATCTACTTTGTGTCTTCGCTCCAGGCTCTTTATTGGTTCCATGTTCCAAAGTGAACTGTTCGAAAAAAATTCGGGGATTTTGGTTGTCGAACTTTATAGATCTGAGTATGTTGTCTGTCGTTGTGATCGTCACATTGATATTATTGATGTATCCGGTTTAGGTGGTTTTCCTTGCGCTCAACACCGCGATATTACGTGCAGGTTTGTGGATGTCCGGAACTCCGAAGAATGTTGATGACCGATTTGCCTCCTATTTAGGTGACTTCTCGAGGACCTTAATGCCTTACTATGGGTTATTGCTTTTCGGCGAACTTAACCTTCCTAGAGTTGGCTGGGAGGTCTCTCACTCAGACGACGCCTTGGTGCCTTATTTTCTGTCTTCCAATTTTTTATGTTTGTTTGAAAATAGTTTCGCTTCATCTGGCTTGACGCAGACTTTCAGGATTTAAAATTATCCTGGATGGTTTCTTTACCTCGTCTTTTCTACTGATCCCGCTGGCACAATAGTAAGGCGATGCTTGAATGCTTGAAAGCTCATTGAATTTTGGTTCAGCTTCTCTAGACCAGTTCAGCATAAAAAATGAAATGTACATCTAATGTGCAATACGAGGGCTTAGGCCCCATTTCTTCCCAAACACTTTCTGGCAGGCATACGAACGCCACCGAAGCCTTTTTCACGTGCTCGTCTATCTTTGTGCCTCAATTTAGTTTTGAGTCTAGTGTGACACCTAAGTGCCTGGTTGGTTAGTGTCAGGGTATCCCGCCAAATTTAGGTGTTTCGAAGGATTCAATCACTCTGCTACTTGTGACGGGGGTTGCTTTCGTCTTCTGAGGATTGAGCAATAAGCCACAGTTCACTACCCCCCCCCCCCCCCATTCTGGATTTTAACCTCTTTCTATGAGTTTGCTGTTACGGTGCTTAGTGTATACTGGCGCAGTCTTGACATTGTTGAAAGACCCTTTAATGTCGAAAAATACACGTAAGATAAGTTCTTTATATTTAAACGATTTCTCAAGAGTGTCCACTACGCGATTTCGACCAACTAACTTTTTGTAGTCCCCCTTCTTCCTCAATTGAGTAATTCTTGTTTTTATGATGTAGCCAAAGCTCAGAGAACAATCCTATGAAACGTTTGAATGGCTTCGACCCGAAGAGAATCAGAGTCTGGGGAGAATAAGGGAACTTAAATGTATTGTTTTTGCATTCCTACGAGTTAGACAACAGTCCAAAGGCGGATTGGGTTTTTAATTTTAATTAAAAACTCACGGGGAGACCGAGCCTCGAAGAGTGTCACCATGGCATGGTGATCATGCCGCTCAACTAATTGATCCAACTCCGTCACCCCGCGCTTCATTCTGTTCTGGTCATGAATCTAGTTATGATGGCTTGGGTACCTGATGAAGTTTGTTATAATTTAAATAAGGCTGACTTGTCCTAGATATAGAATTGGCTCCTAACTTGTGCATGAAGTCACATCCTCAACAAAACCAACATTAATGAGGCCATAAGATTTTTCTATAATTTATTGTCTATCTGTTTTACTTACTATGTCCCTACTTCTAAGTAGAATAACTAACGATCTAACCAGCATTTAATATTACAAATAAGACCCGGAAGCGGTTCTGCTCTTCTAGGAGCGACGTTGACTACTGAATTATGCCAACTTACGCAATAAACTTATATCAGAGTTAGTGTCTTCTTACAATACTCATAGCAACATGAACAGAATGAAAGTGTCCCTGGGCATTGCAAGCGGTATTGGCGGTTCATTAACTTCTGTGTGGGCATTTTATTTTGTGTTTTTGGACGACATCTGTGATAGTAGTTTTAAAGATTTTGCCAATTTGACGAGGTTTGCAATTGGTCCTGACGATATTTATTAGAAGTTTCCAATTCATGTAGCTCTGCTATTGAAGTCTGTAAGTAAGCCTAATGTTGTTATCCACACTTCCGGGGTACCACAGAGCTCTCACCTCGAGCCACTGGTATTCCTGCTTTATATCAGCGATGCATCCTTGACTGTATTTCATTCACATATTCTTTGTTATACTGATGACGCCAAGATATTCCACACTGCATTAGATATTTCTGATTGCCTTATTTTAAATTCAGACTTGAACGGCTCTCAAAATGTGTGTACCATTAACCACCTTACACTTAATATAGAACCAACGACGCATCTGGGTTCACATATGGCTGTCATCTAACTAGATTGACAAATTCGAAGAATCGGAACGTCCGGCTTAATTACTATTTATCTTTCCATTGTACTTTTGTCAGGCCTATTGGAATATGCCCCTTCAGACTGGTAGTCCTTCTATGCGACACATTTTTGTAGTAGTCAGTCATTGACGAAATTTGAAATAAATAAAATAAATAAATAGACGAAAGAATTCGTGCGCTGATGTAGGTCAGGCACACACCTTTTCTTTATTACATTATTATTTCTAGAACTAAATAATATTCAATTTGGAAATAGTTAATACGATTCTTGCAAGCAGTGGGACAGTTCTGTCGAGGCTTAGGGCAATTACAGCCCCTACCATCGCCCTCATGCCCTTGTATTCACGCCAGACAACAACTCAATACTAAATTTTAGACCAAATTTTCTGCTTCTACATTAATTTGGAGCTTTTATTTAAAAAATGGTTTAAAAGAGTTTCACTGCTAAGAACCTAGGGAGACTGAATGAGAAAGCATATACAGGACTCCGTAATACATTAGATCAAATTTTAGACCATCCATAATAAACTCGGAATCCTAATGAAATATATTGCGAGAAGCTACAATAGGTTCCTAATCATATATTACTTTGGTAACATTGTCATCCTAATTCAACACATTAGACCAAACGCGATACACTATTGGTCTAAAACTCTAATTCAGAAATTGAATTCCGCACATCTTACTGCACTTTTCAACTTTAAATTGCTTGTCTCTCTGGCATTACTTTAAGAACCTTTTCCAAGATTTACATAATCAATTAGAACCCGTCCACGACGTTTCTGTGTCGCCAAGCCAAAAAAAATAAAAAAATCGTGACACTGCAATAACCACATACTTTCACTAAAATCAAGAACCGAGCACCGACACACATACCAGCCTGCATTTTTCAGCTATGTCATAGCGTGGTACCGATTCAATCAATAAAATCCTTCAAAACACTTTCTTTAATTTCCTTCCATTTACGAAATGGAAAACAGAAAAGAAACGAGAGAGGAACCGCTGATTACTTAAGTAAAGCCAAACTAAGTAATGGTGGCGGGGAATAGGGGGTAGTTGGGGAGATTGAAATGTGAAAAGAGGGGTGGCAAGGATCTGCTGAGTACATGACAACAAAAGGATTCAATTTAATTATCTCGTTTAATTATCATATGGCAGCTCCCTCATAATGAATTTAATTTGATAAATGGACACGGAAACACCCAACCCAGGGTGACCGGAAACCTTCCAGCACACATCCCGGCAAGGATCCTAAAATCTTTTGTGCTTCTAAAATGGAATCATTCTAATTATAATAAAATTTTAATTAATTACCACGAGGCAAAAAATGCCTGCCAACAAGCTTTTGGGGTGGGGGGTCGACATTAAATAATTTATGGCGCTCTAATGATATGTACTTAAGGCTAAGGGGAGCGAGTGCACTTTTGGACGTTTCTGCGGGGCTGTGTCGTCGTTATTAAATCATAAAATCATAAAATTGTTGTTTGACCGAAATTTATATACGCGATGGGGAGAGGGCGAGGCTTTGGCCAGGCGGTCAGGGGGAACAGCTGGATACTGGCAAATGGATTACGACTAATGATGTCAGACTACTTAATGAATAACTCTGGCTAATTAATTAATGAGCTAATTAATGGGATATCAAAGTGCTGGTTTTTTTTCCATAATGGACCGCACTTGCCAGGAGTGCATGTGTGTGCCTGGCGAACATTCCGCAACATTTCTCCAGTCTTCGGCCTCGTTATATCACTTTTATGATGCGGCGACCTAGTGGTCGTAAAATCCAAAACGAATCTTTCTAATTAGCAGAAGTCGACAACTCGGGCGACTAATAATCTGAAATGTCAACAACCGACTTGTAACTGGCTAATTAGTGAGGCTGAGGAGTTGTCTTTGCGAGATACTCTCGGCCTCGATTAGCCGGGATAGCTAAGTATATACAGTAAAACGATAGCTTCCTCTGTCCTCTGGATCTTGTGATTCATGAGTTGTAGGCTAATTGGCTCGAATCTCACCGAACAGATTGTTGGAGACTCTTAAATTTTTTCCCCTTCCCTGATCTCGAGACGGTTAATATACGTCGCGCTTTTTATGGGCCACCGCAATTATCATCCTAAGCGAGTTCGTTATTTACAACTTGAATTTTAATAAACACGTGTCCATCTACATTAGTTAGTGTCTTCTCAGTATCGCGGAAACCTGTTCACCTAATTTTTCTCTCCTGTCCGTTGATGTTGTGTGCTCGTTTATTGTGGTTTAACTGCTTCAGCGTCAGCTTCGTACTGAGCGGGTGCTAAGTGTGAACTTATTAAAACTACAAAATTGTGGGCGAGCGAGAAGTCGTAAAAACGCTGACATAAATTTTTTTGACACATTTATATAAACAAAGTCTAGCGCGAAATATAAGATTTTCTGGTTGAACGAGATAAATATAGATTCAGGAAGGTATTTCAAGGACTGTAATGACGAAAGCGACTTTCAAGCGACGATGTGCAATTGTTGTAAAATTCTGATCAACTAAAGTGTCCGCGATTGATTCAATTCAATGCAACAATTCAATTTAGTACTCACCTGTGGAAAATGTAATCATACTTCACTACTGCACTTGATACGTACAAGTCAAAAGAGATCTGGTGCAATAACAACATCTTCAGACGCACAAAATTTCAGATATTTGAGTCGAACATAAAATCTATTCTGTTGAACGGTTGTTCAACATGGAAAGTGACCTGTCCAATAACATCTAAGTTACAAGCTTTACTCAACCGGTGTCTACGGCGTATCCTTAACATCCGGAACTCATTACCAAGGAAGACCTACACAGACTTACAGGCCAAGACGAAAGTGGCAACACACTAAGAGAAGAGCCAAACAACATCGAACAGCAGGCTCTAGGTTGGAATCCCCACGGAATCCAAGGAAGACGCCGAATTGGACGACCGCACAACACAGGGAGAAGATCCGTCGAGAGGGAAGGTACCCAATCGGTACCCATCAACAAATCGGGGACACAGTTGAAGGCGTTGGCGCCTAACCGGACCATGTGGAGAGTCAGTATAATAGACGCCCCACAAGGGGTTAAAAGAACCCGAGAGAGACATGCCAAATAGACTGCTTCGGTGATATGAAATATTTTCAAGTCGTTCACAAGCTTTACCCAATTTAAAACTAAATAGCGCACCATATCTATACTAACGACAAATTTAACCTTCGGCGCTCCAAAGGATCACCACTGACTAGCTTTATTCTTTACTTCTCTGTGTGAAAGCTATTTCTGTGATCCCTATGCTCCCTGTAGTATCCTTATTACGATCATAACATCACTGATGGAGTACCTCAAGAGTCTGATTTTGCACCAAAAGAGTTCGATTACTATTATGAACTTGTGTTAGGACTTTAGAAAAGAGTAAGTGAGCATATTTAGCTGAGACAATACAGATATTAATAACGAGAAGACCACCCGTTTCGTCTTTCAAAACTGCATACTACTGGCATCAAAATTAGTATAGAAGTATAGCTCAGCTCTTTCTGCATGTAAGACAGAAAAAAGCACTATTGATTGGGTAGTGTGCCAAAAATGCACCATTACATTTTTCAGCAACGTCCCTAAGGGACCTACACAATGCATATTTGTTTTTCTATCAGCTTTTTATGATCACTTCGACAAATAAATATGTATCCTATTTTCTATGGAGCAATGCCAACGAGAAATACTTACACTATTTTGAAGGTATTTTCTGTATATTTTGGCATTCTTGCAAAAATTCACCGTAGCTCATCTTTGGCATTTCTTTATCTTATGATTCGTTGGCGCTCTAGCACAAATTTGTCAATATCTCTTTTCGAACCGTCTTTATTTTTTTCTATCACAATTCATCAGAAATGAAGGGCAAAGAACGAGAAAAGAAAAAAGAGGAGGAGTTCAGAGGAAGTAAAAGAGAGTAGGAGATTTGATCAGAGGAAGGAAAAGAGACGAGGAGATCTTGACTTCAAGTAGTCAGATTAGGAAAAATAACTTGATAATTTGTCAAGACACCATACAGAAGGTCTTATATCAGAAGCCCCAGACAACCATCACTGGAAAGATAGAGGAAATGGAAAGAATATAAAGCCAGTAGAAATAGGTTAAAAAAGCCAAGAAGGCGTGCTAGAAGACTTTGTGTAGTGTAATAGACAATGAGAGATGGATACACGACTATGAAGAGCCTGATGAGTTTCCCGCCCAGGCTAAACATGTCTATGAGCTTCAGAGAGGAAGGTGCAAAGTGCCTCTCTTTCTATGAGCAAGTCACAGTTCAAAGGAGGAGGCCTTCACAAAAAGCACGGGGCAAGCCAAAACCCAGCAAAGTGCCGGGACCTGCAAATGCTCTAACAGAAATACTTAATAAAGTAGCGGCGCTAAAACCAAACTACGCCCTAGAAGTCTACAATAGACTTTCCAACGAGGCGATGTTCCACACGTAGTGAATAAAAGCATGTTGGTCATACACCCAAAGCCTTTAGATGCCCCATCATCTTACGGACCAATCTGCCTACCTGAAATTGAAGGTAAGTTCTACGATCAACTTTTCCTAATAAGACACAAAGATGAGCTTAAGAAGTCAGGAGACCTATCGAGCAGGTAAAAGGGCTTCAGAGAACGCCATCAAAGAACAGGCGGACAGCAAGAGATTCGGATACGTAGTCAGCACGAAATCGTCGACTGTGTGCAATGGTCACCGTAGACGTTGAGAACGTCTTCAGCAGTGCCTCGTGGCAGATACTATAATACTTGCAGAGCTAAGAAAGTAAAAGAAAGCCTGAAGCCGCCATTTAATCCTACCTTTCGGAAAGAAAAATAGTGCTAGAAGCATAAGTGCAGAGATGATCAATCATGATCATCAACAGCGCTGTCCCTCAATGCTCCTTTTTAGGACAAAGGTTGCCGAACGTTTTATACGATAACCCGCTGGAGATAGAGTAGCCCGAAGAAGAAACCCTGATAGGGTTTGCAGATGACGTCGCAACGTTCGCCAGCGCATGCTCATGATCAGAGCATGACCAGAGTCAACACTGCACTGCAGAGGATGCCGAACTAGATGAGAACTAGAAGAGAAAATAGAAGCAGTGCTGCTCACTGCAAAAGGAAAAAAATAGTTCCGATACACTTTCCTATACAAGGTAAAGATGTTAAGATTAGCTCGGCAATCAGGGACTTAGGGAGTTTGGGTATAGACCAAAGGACGACCTTCCCAAGACATATTAACAAGGTCCTGATTAAAACAGGGAGGACAATAACAGCACTGTCCAGTACACGCGTCCTCAGGGCATCAAAGAAATGGAAACTTTCGAGCGTTGCGCAGTCTCATTTATTCTAGTTGTATACACCACAATTTGGTTAGGAAATCATTGTCTACTTTGTAAACTTTATGTTAAAGGATCAGTTAAAGTAGTGTCAAACAGACATTTTAATTAATTAAAAAGAATCTTTCTTTTAATCTTAATTTAGTTCCGGAGATAGCCGGCAGGTAGAAAGAGTAGTTCCTTCCTTGTCGTATGTTCTAACTCACCAAAACCACTTTAAATGTAAAAGAAAAAATTAAAACTAAAGTAGGTGACATAATAGAACTTTGTGGCAAACCAGCAATAAAAAAGTAAATCTCATGCAGGACTCTGTACAATAGTTGGTAAATTGGACAACCGATCAAATATCTCCTTATTCTCCAAATACTTCCGAATTAGACAAGTTAAAGAATACGAAAATCTGTCAAGGGCTCTACAAACACATAAATCAACGTCTTCGAGACTTTATTTTATCTTTTCGTAAAAATTTAGTCACTACAGGCACGTTACCATTGTGCCCCATAAAAGTAGTTACATCAAGTAATAACACAAAATTGTCCTTATTTCAGGGATCACCAACTCCCCGATTGTATTTTTTACTATAAACATCGACAAAGCCATTCTCTTCCCCATTCGGATCCAATTAAATCGACCATTTATCGAAATTACATCAGTTGGCCACAACGTGTTGAAACTATCAATCAATGTTCCCTAAACTTTCATGCCGAGTAGATGGGGTATACACATCGAAAAGGACATCATAAGGAATTGTTTCCGATGGGGTAATGTCATTACCTGTGGGACACTTTTATTTCTTTCTGCCACATATGACGCATGTAATTGATGAAGGGCTCAAGAATTGCGCCTGAGGGTGGATGCCGGGAACGAATGTCTTTTATTGAAGTCAAAAGAAATGCTTGTCTGCATATTAAGGAACCTGAAATTTTCAAATATTTTTACATTGTATCTGTCCACTCCTGCTGCTAAATTCACTCAGATGGCTTAAAAAATGTGGTTAAGTTGTTTGTTAAGTAGACAGAGCCCAGCCTTTATGTCAACCTCCGTACAAGGCATTGCAAGAATCCTCCCTCTCATCCTCTATGTCACAATGTGACACAATCCTGAATCCTCTAGATGTGCTGCCAGGCTGGTTTATCTCGGGCGCCCGGCCTCGTATGTGCACTTCTGCGAACAGCATACCTCCGGTTCCAGTGAGACGAAGAATGCAGCAAAATGGTATGGCGACTGGTGATACAATATTTAAAGTGAAATATTGCCAGAGGACGGTTAAATCCTTGATTAACGAATCCAATTAGGGCGGTTGTTTTGCCAAGTGATGTGGCATAAACGGGAGGGCCACATGACGGAACGGGCTGGGGTGGCACTTGTTCGAATAGGGGAAGATTATTGAATGGGGACCATCGCACAGCAGGAACGTGTTGTTAGAGAGTTTGGGCGCTTAAAAGTGTTCGCCAGACCAGGAGAATTCAGGCTTGGGGCAACCGAGCCCCACTGCTGCCTGCTATCTTGTTTTTCCAGTTTGCCAGGAGAGAATGAGAAATTTCGGTGATGTGTACACATTTAATTGAATCAGGTCCTCCAACTCTAAAGCTTACCTCCTTAATATACAAACACAAGCCATAGTCACTCGTGGGATATATGAGCATGCCAGTGTCTGCACGCTGGCATATCTAGATCCTGGAGGACTTACATTTTGTACGATCCTAGATATACCCGTATGTGAAGAATGCCGCTATAATACATTCAATCAAGGCGATTGTGTTGATATAGGGACCCGCTGTGGTCCTGGCGAAATCGAAGAGGTGCTGGCTGGTGCGGTGGTTGCTTGTTTGGAACATCGTACCGGCAAAGAAGAGGAGATGGGCGGCATGGCTTTCATTTATTTAATTAATTGAGCAATTTAACTTACTTCTGTTTATTCATGTAAGGCTGCTATTCATGAATAAAGTTATAGCACTGGAATGGTGCTGGGTGCAGCCCAACCAAACATTCTCTCTACCTTTGAAACAATCCGTTTAATATGCACGTCTACGTGACAGACAAATGAATCTCAAATCGAATGGATTGGTTATTACTTCTTGGGTGCCAGGCACGTTAACCAGAATTTGCAGGTAGGTAATGTTACGTATGTGAGTGCACTGATTCAATCATGCAATTATGAGAGAATCTTGAGTGATTTAAGGGATCCAAGGATTTAATTCAATTCCCATTCAATTTTGTCATATTTCTGTCCAAGTTGAGATTAGTTTTCGGAGGCGATTAAAATTTTCAAAGGTAGAGTGAATGAGCTCATTTTATTGTGATTGCCATAAGTGTTTGTACTTTTCTTTGGTCCTCCTTAAATAAGTAGATAAATTCCATAAGAGAATTGACTATGATTCCACAAAGTTGTTCAGTAGATTGAAGTGAATTTACACCGATCCCTACTCTCTACTACTGTAATCGTATTATTTAATCTCAAATTCCATTTAAGTTTAAAAGTATCTTATTGTTCTTGATTTAATAATGAACTTGAAGCAGTCTGTCACATACTTATTTATTCTAAATGCCTTCGTTGGCAGTGGAAAATGTTATGTGGGTTAACTTGGGATAGAGTGGCGACTACCAATGTAAATGTAGTCAGTCTTATATAGTCAATAGATAATCGGTTGTGATACCACACCTGACGTCACCAAAGGCTTGTTTAATTACTTTTGCATAAAAGTACAGAGAGATTGTGAAAAAAAGCCATAGTTGTTGAACAAATTAAGTAAGGTTGGCGATTATTACCCGTTCAGAGAATAAAAAATCTCATAATTCATCTAGCCTTCTGCTTGCTACTTAAATAGTCTACATTTTTTTTTATACGATGAGACCAAATCCTAGGGGGCAACCCTTTGATGCGTTAACATGGTTTTGGCCGGAAGGGAATTAGGGTAAGGGAAGTGAGGAAACTGAGTCTTGTTTTTGCATTGCTGCGAGCTAGACAACAGCCCAGAGACGGAGTGGATTATTTTAATTTCTTAATAAAAGCTCACGCGGTAATCTGGTCTCGAACCCGGGGCCCATGGCATGATGATCGTGCGGCTCAACGCATTGATCTAACTCCGTCTCCTAACAAAGGAAACAGATCAATGTTTTGTCCTCCTGCTAATATTTTACAAAAGTCTATGGACGCCTTTAGTATGAGAATGCTTCAACCCTCCCAGTAACGCTATTACGGACAGCCTAAAAATGTTTCTTTCATAGGTTCTATCAAAGACAGTGCAGGTTTGTCTGAAAACTACATAGGTCGTCAGTGTTCTATTAGTCAGCAAATGGATTATAAATTCATTTACGTTCTAACATATTCTGTGTGCATGTATAGGTACTGATTTGACTACCAAAAAGCTAAAGCCTCTTTTAAACAGAACGTCAGCCTAGTTTTTTTGCATCTTAGAACAGTCCAAAAGCTAGCACCGTTACTGCATCCTAGTCGCTGGTAGCCGACATTTTGTTTATCATAAAAGTGCAACCAGATTGTCAACCTACTTTCTCTCTACGAGGGAATTCTCCATAGGGACATCTATTAAGGTAGTGATTTCTTCGTGTCCTCGTGTTTGTATTGCTGCATACATTGCTCAAAAATACTAGAGAAGGTATACTGCTCACTACTTCAGATTACGCAATAGCGTCAACAAAGTATTGTGCAGAGTAGTCCGAGACGGAAGTATTAGAGATCTAAATGATCGTGTGCTAAAGTACTGTAATTGCGATCAACAAGTATAACTGCGGGTCAGCAAGTATAACTATGTTGCCGAATTACAATTTTCTATGTCAAATAGTTTCTTAGATAAATAACCGGAACGGACTGAGGAACAGACCTACAAGAGTGATCTTATAATGGTACATGGATTTCAGCGAAAATATAGTCAAAAGAGGTTCAAAGTTTACCAAAAACAGCTAATCTTACATACCATAGTGACCTTCTTTAAAGCATAATGGCTAGCTATTTGTCATGGATCATCTCCTTCCAACTTTATATAATATATTGCCACCGAATTTTCTGTATCTACTTGTATCACCATCAAGGTACCTACAAACTATGGCAATTAAAAATCGTGGTTTTTTTCGAAAATTATTAATGTTAGTGGCATCGCAAAATTTTTTCTGCTAATCTAGACCCACTCTAATTCTTGGTTATATTTCGAAATAATAACGGGTGGGGGGGGGGGGGGGGGTGCTGTATACTGTCCAATATTGGCTAGAAATTAGAAACAGAACTTAAAAGAAAAACCGTTTTAGAATTCCCAAATTGCGCTCACTCAAAAGGTATCCCACCTACTGCATTAACAAAATATATATAATGTACCCTCAGTCTTTAAACCCACAAATAGAGATAAAAAAACAAATTGGAATAGGTATCAACAAGCTTTATAACTTTGTCCTATGAATTGTAAATCGATAGCTTTAATTCTTCCAGGGCAGTGATGGGCATTACTCGAATAAAAAATAATCATACTGTTTGAATTTCAAAAAATTATTTGTTATTCGATCGTGCGTTATTTGATAATCAAATAATTGGGGGGGAGGGGGGGGGGGATGTAAAAAAAAGGTGTAAATAATAGTTAAGGAGAAATTCAGAAAGTTATATTGTCGTACAATAAACGGAGAGCAGTATCCCGTAAGACTAGATTAGAAAGAGAGCGGCGAAGGGAGACCTAGGCTTAGAGATGCTAACTGTCAAAAAAAAATTAAGCCCCTTTCGTTGAGGTCTCGAACAATTTTTTTTATCGTAATCTGTTGTCAGCAGAAAACAACCATGGGTCGCCCTCGGTGGAATTCGAACCTGACACGTTATCATTTACTCCACCGACAACTGCTGGACACTGTTTATCCTGTGAGCAGAGTACGCTCATGCAGATAAACTTGGAGAAGTCTCTCCAGCTTTTTAAATGAAGCCAGAAAAGACTAAAAGGTTGGAATAATACAATGATACATCAGGTCAAAGTTACTGATTGTGTGGTGTTCTGCAAGGGTCCATACTGGGTCCAAAGGTTTATGAGTGTTATAAGTCGCGTGAAATTAACCATAACTCAATCGAATTGCTTGCATAGTCATAATTGATATTACGGATTGATTCTTTTCTTAACGTGCCACTTTTTTCTTCTTCAGCAACTCACACAATTCCCTATTTTGTCTATGGGGTTCTTCGGAGTTCCGGTGAATGGATATTCAGAATAAGCCGTAGAGACTGGTTGGAAAAGCTTAAAACCTAGCTATTATTCGGCATATTATTTACCATGTCCTACAACAAAACTGATTTTACATTTCATTTAACGATTGAGAGTTTAGGGTGCCGGGAAATCTATTTAAAAATGCAACTGGAACTTTGTTGTCCGCTAATTCGCTACACAACTAGGCTATATAATATTCTTGTACGACTCACGGTTACCGAGATGTCGCCATAAAATACCGGCACTCTGAATAGGGTTGTGATCCCGGTAACTGAGTTTTATACTAATCACTAAATTTCAGAAATATTATTTTTCTAAATTAAACGGGAGATGGAGGGGAGAACTAGAAAAAAAGTGTTACATACCGTGTGGGGTATTATTTGAAAGGGTTTGCTTTAGGGATTAAAAACATATTGTTTTTAAATACCAGGGTAAATCAAATATAAGAGAGACTTTTGTTTCTGAGCGAATAAGTTTGAAGACAGCGAGTGGCCGCTTCTTGGGGGCATATGTATCTATGTAAGGAGAGGGGAGAGCAGGCGGTCGACCGACTCAAACCGGTTTGCCATGAGTTCTCACGATGTTGGGGCAACAGCTGCATCCTTCCGCTGTGCAAAGCATTATTATTTAATTTGTTACTCAAGAAGGAATAAAACCAGTTGAGATTTTGCAAAGATTGACTGCACAATTTGGTGATCAAACGCTGTCAAGTGTTCGCATCTTTTTTCGGCATAAGGAGTTCAACGAAGGTCGCGAACGTGTTGAAAATGAGAAACATGCTCGCCGTCCTCGGATCAGTATTACGGAAAAGTGCTCGCAACTCTTATATTTTCGACTGGCGTGGCGTTTTGTACATTGATTTCTTGCATGAGCGTCACACAATAAATGCTGCTTATTACTGGGAGTTTTTGAGTAAGGTGAGAAACACTTATCGTTCGAAACGATATGACCCACCGATTCAGAACTCCCATACTGCACGTTAAAGTTGCCAAAAATGAGAGGAAATGAGATGGACTCCACTTAAACATACAAACCCCCCGTCCTAGTCCTGCCTTATAGCCCTGCGATTTTCATCTATTTGTGCTGCTGAAACAAGCACTCGCAGGACAACGATTCTAGAACGATGGATGAGTGGAGACCTTTGCGCGCAATTGGCTTCTAACACAAATCTCTTCACTTTGCGATGCCGGGATAAAAAACCTCCCAATCCGATGAGAAAAAAGGCATTTTCAACGCAGGAGAATATGTTGAAAAATGATACGTGCTTGGTTATTGTATAAAACCAAATTACAATTTTTTATAAATAAAGTCTCGTTTATATTTAATTCACCTTCGTATGCGAAAAAATACTATGTTTCAGACTAATGAAAGGTTGAAAAGTAACACACCCCCCTATCGGGAAAAGCTTGTCAGTCTGCGCCATCCTAAAGACTTGTCAGATCGCGAAACAAACACTAACCACACAACGCCTCCCCCCGGGCAGGGTGCTAAGATAAATGCGAATATTGATGAAAATATCTTGGAAAAGGCCTAGCAACTAGTATACGTTGCAGCAAGATAATGCGCCATGCCATTAAGCTAAGAAGACTAAAACTTGATTTGAAGAGCATAACATTTAAGTTTTGAATAACTGACCAAGGCATAGCCCGCATTTGAACCTTTTCGAAAATATATGGTATTACATCAACAGAAAAATTCACAAAAGTCCTCCTCACAATATTAACAAAATTTGGCCAGACGTAGAAAATAATTGCAAATTAGATATCATCGATTCCAAGAAGACAGCAATAAGTCAGAAGAAATCTTAATCAAGGTTTCCTGCTTAGTACTAGTACATTTAAGGTTAGTGCTCTCACGCACGATATTTATCAGATTTAACCTAGCGATTGCTGCCTCCTTTTAAACTTGAAGAAACTGAAGTTATGAAGTTATGGCTAGTAGTAGTTAGAAAGAAAGTAATTTAAAAACTTCGGAGAGATGCACCGACGATTTAGTTTTGTAGGGATTAGCCGAAACAAACCATTTTTTTATTTGGGTTACGGTGCGTCGTCGCCGGTGAAATTCGAACCTAGGACCTCCGAGATGGACGTTATCATTACTGCATCGATTATAATTGTTTCTTTTCGACATTTACTCCTAAGTATATTTGTCAAAGATTGAAAAATATATATCGCTCGATCAATAATTCCGTTTAGAACACATTTAACTAATATAGTGATTAAGTGCAACATTTTAGTACCACAGTTACAGACCTCAAGCCATTGTAAGCAGAAAAACCGTGAACAATTGCAAACTGTCTTTGATTTACGGTCACTTCTTTCAACTCTAGACCAGTAGCAATTAAACCTTTCAAATCAACAAGAAAAATAATTAAATGTTCGGAGTTGTAGTTAAAATTCATAAACCTGAGCAATTTCGTAGTGACCCTGCGGCTTTAAGAAAGTATCGTAAATGTCAACCACTGTGAATGCAAACATCATCGTAAAAATCCGCACCCCAAGTCGTAAAAGAGAATGGTTACCTCGGCCAGGTGAATGTGTTAAAATTCAATAGTAGACCACATTCCCACGATTCACAACAATTTTTGCAAAACAAATAAATTTTGAAATTAATTTCAACGAAAACTAATGAGGTAGGTGCGGTGCAGCTCTTGTTAAACTGTTTAAGGAAATAAGAGGGATGTTAATTCATTTAAAGCTTCGAATAAATTCCGTCACAAAAAACTAAGTAAAGGGGATACCACTTAAATGGGTCCAGTGATGATGATGAATGGGTAGAAACAACAACTTTACCCGCATCCCTAGTTCCTTACAAGTTTATATCTCTTGCTGCACAACACTAAAGGACTGACTTACCTTGAGTAATCCTTTTTGCAAAGTATAAGACCTCGTCTCGTGTAGCAGCTGGAGCCCATATCTGCCAGTAGTGCGCCGCAACAGTGGCATTTCAGGCAAGAATTGTGCCAGTATCTATCTAACGCATGTAATAAAAATCTGTCGGCTATATTTTCTGCAAAGTAAGAAGAAGACGATCAAATTAATTTTCTTATTGGCCATAAAATGTTTGATGTTGGATGCTTACCTCCGCACCCGGCGCAGTGTTTAATTGGACTATTGTTGTTGTTGTTGTTGTTGTTTAGTTGGTGATGGTGATGATGGAGATGGTGAAAATCGGGCTTAACGTCCTCCATCGATGTCAACTGTGGCGTATGAACACCCGAGTGTCCATTGTGATAACCGCCGGATATCGGCGGATAATTGTTATTATCCGGGCTAGGCGGATGCGATGGCGATATATCCGAATACGGATGGTAGGGGGTGTTCATTGCTACGGTAGCCGCCAGCTTGACGTTTTTAAAAGGCAAATATTCCGGTTCTAAATCTGGCGACGAATAGTCTGTCATGCACGCCGTTATCTAATAACTTTAGCGCCCTCTATCGTTGTAACGTCGCACCTGCTTTAACGATTTACGACTTGGCAAGATCGTTCGTCCGATTATCGTGCAAATTCAATTATGTGAGCTGCTTTAATAGCTGGTTGCACCGTCATAATCAAGAGTCAGTCAATTTAATTAAAGTGTAATCGGCACATTCTCGCGATATTTATTAATCCCTCGAACGCAGTCAACACCTGCGAGGTGCGGCGAGAACCGATGGTGGCTTGGCCGATCTGTTGATGATGGTCAGAACTTTTTGCGTGCAACCGCAATGTAAGTAGAGTGCAGGAATGCGCCGTGTATGCAATTTGTCTTCCCGACTGAATTGTTATGGCAACTTTTTCCGTTCGTACCTTCTTCCCGGTTCGTATTATTTTCGTTCAAGCCAATAAATCCGATCAACGTTCGCGAAGCCTTTTATCTGCAGTCGTTGTATAGGGTACCTTGCGTGCCAATTGTCCACCACGGCTATTTCTGCTCGTCCAACCAAATTTAGATAAACGCCTATTGATGGAAATGGTTGTCTTGAAAGCCTGCAAAACACAACAAAAAGAAAAGAGTTAATTTTCGCTATAATTTCCTACGATTATCTTATAATTGTATTAAGCGACAGGAAACGTAGTGACTCCGGCAATCATAGTCACCTTACTGTTGGACGACTAGCAAACACAGTCCGGAATAGGAAGGCGGTCAGCAACCAGCAGCCATCAACCCCCATGAGCTTGAGAGCATGAGCCAGCCGCCGCCGCCGCATCATGCCAAATTCTATAGAAGGCGCTCGGTCCGGGAGTCGGGGACAACTTGACAATGACAAACCGAGAGATTTATTAATTAATTAAAGCGACAGGCCATAATATCACTCTTTTAATTAAGTTCATTATTTTTAATTGGATGCGGTTTGTTCTTTCGCCGACTTCGAATGAGTGTCCACAGACTGAGGGCACATGTGCCCGAGCCCAGGCTCAACAAATGCCGGATATCACTGATATGGGAGGCGGGTATGTGGCATGGTAGTGTACATGACCGAATAGAATCACCAAACAGAAAAAGCCACCTCGCCGCGGGTGTTTATCGCTTCATATGACGTATTAACATGTCGACCACTAGTTACACATGTGTATTATGTCTTTTAATTACTAAGCCCGGAATTTGCACTAATTGGCAGACAACTTCTTAGGTTTCAATTAATCCTAATCTGCCCCCAGTAATTATCATTAATGAGTGTTTATACCGAAAAGATTTTAATGAAATTGCGACGACACTCACGTAATTGGGTAAATAAACAAGTTCTATAGAGAGACCAGCGAGCTATGGCTCTAGCTTTTGTGGCTAGTGCTTTCCTAATCGCTTCAATGAACTGATAGACTGCAGACAACATTTGCTAGAAACATGACCAGCGTCTAATGAGCACTTAAGAACGCCTAATTCAAATTTTATATCGGGTATCGGTACGGTATGCATGTAACTGTTTAATTAATGAACGTTCTCAAGTGTTTCTGGTTTTATGGTAATTAGCATCTTCTAAAAAGTCAAGGGTTCAAAGATTCTCGTGATCAACTGTTGCTTGTTAAGTGACTATAAAACAGAGACTACAATGTTTTGCAGAATTTACTATAATTAAGGTAAATTAAAAAAAAAAAAACACGAGTGAGTTATATGAACATCTTGTCGTCACGACTTAAGAAAGAAGTGTTGCAGAGACTTAAAATTTGATAGCAAATTGAAATGGTTGTAAATAAAAATTCTGTCTACTGGAACAGACGCATCATATACACAAATGTTTTTTTTACCAAACATGAAACGATCGCGAAAACTGGAGACGGAATTGGATCGATGGATGAGTGGCACGATCACCACGCCATGATTCCAAGGTTCGAGCCTCGGTATCCCCATGAGTTTTTAAAATAAAAATTATAAAAAAATCTACTTCGCCTCTGGGTTGTTTTCTAGCTCGCTACAATGCAAAAGCAAGACATCATGGTCCCTCATAGCCCTTACCATAATTCCCGTTCGTAAAAAGCCGTGACAACGCATGATAGGGTTGTCCCCTCGGCTTTTTCTACATCTTAAAAAAAAAGCGGAAAAGTGCGAGTTTGACTCGCCCACCGAAGGTTCCATAATATTTTTTCATGTGATATAACTATAAATTAACAATTTTCGGAATATTTTCATTACGTTTGCTGTGAGACCTTGCTTATTGCCAAATTTCATGATTCTATAGTAGGTCAACGGGAAGTACCCTAAAAGTTTTGAATAATTTGCGAGTGTCTTGAAAGACAAACAGGCGGACAACGAAGTGATCCTATAAGAGTTACTTTTTTCGTTTTGAGGTACGGAACTCTAAAACCAAATCAATATAGAGAGAATAGTATGGTGTAGTAAGAAAAATAAACACAGCTAGAGGAAAACTTATAACATCAGTAGAATTCGATAAATTCCGGGTTAAATGTCTGTTGTCAGATGGTCACTCATTAATAACTTCTAAACTCTGGTTCATACATACCATTTGGAGACAGTCCAACTGGGTAAGAGGTATGTAATTAGGTATCATCCGCACAAAAATATATAATCGACTATACGTAGTGCAATAAATCATATAAGCCACAAAACATACTAAAGGAAATGGATCCCGAATTAATTCTTGAAATACGCCGAAAATAGGAACTTTAAAATATAAGTGAGAGAGAAAGTGATCCTAGAATTAACCCCTAAGGCATTCGGAGATTGACCGATTTATACGTCGATAATTTACAGTCAATGCACGCAATGGTGAGCTTTTCGTTGACTTTTGTAGTTCTCTCCAACTTTTAGTAGGTGGAATCTACTTCTATCACAGGAAGATACACAAAGATCCGGTTTCCCCGGATGGTAAAATGAGAAATCAGATAGACCGTCAGTGGCAGATGGAGAACGATTGTTGAAGATGTCTGAAGCTTTAAGGGAGCGGATACTGGAAGTGATCACCATTTGGTAGTAGCAACTGTTCGGCTTAAAATCACCACTACCAAAAATGTTCAACACGATGCCATAAATCGTAGACGGTTTAATGTAGATCTTTTGCGGGACAGTACCAAAAGATTGGTATAGCTATATTAAAAAGTTCCAGCAAAATCTAAATCAGCAAGGCGTTTCTGATGAGACAGATATTTCAGACGTGTGGATTGCAACAAAGGGTGCTATAATAACCGCGGAGGAAGATAGCATTGGTTACGTCCAAAGAAACTGGCAACAGTGAATTTCAGACTCAATCTGGCAAAAAATAGAACGCAGAAGAGTCTTAAAAAAGCAACGTGAACTCCACAGGCGATCCAGATCGACATCGGCAACTGGAACATAAGTATTTCCAATTACACCAGGAGGTAAAGATAGATAAAACGGGCTTGCAGAAAAGCGGCACAGTAAGGTACTGTACCAAATAACTAAACAGCTCTCGGGAAAGCACTTTACTAAAAAGCATGCCGTGAAGAGTACGGATGGAAGGCTGTAGTTACGATGAACAACCCCAAAGGTGGAAAAAATATTTCCTCATCGTCCTCAATGGCTAATTTACACAGAAAGCTGAAAGAATTATGGGCAACGCACAACCTACAAGAATTAGTACCCGCGTTCCATCCAAGACAGAAATATAGTAACCGTAATTCATGCAATGGCCAATGGTAAAGTAGCTGGAAAAGATGGTATCCCGCCAAAAATGTTGAAAGCGGACTCAAGCCTCACGCAGATGCACTATATCCAATCCTGGAGATAGCATGGAACACCTGTACCTTTTCGGAAGATTGGACAAAAGGGGGACCTAAGAATATGTGACAACTGGAGAGGTATTAATCTATTATGGAAAAATTCATGACCCACATTTTGTTATCTAGGATAAAGGAGGCAGTAGATCGAACTATTAAAGGGCAGCACACTGGATTTAGAAAGGGTCGGTCCTCTATAGATCATATTAACACCTTGGGAATCATCGCGGAGCAATCTACTGAATTGTGATCCCCCCCTACCACACCTTCGTAGATTCTGAAAAACCGTGGGACTGTTAGATTGCCTCAAAGACACAGTAGTTTAGTAGGTTTGAGGCTAAATCCGATAAAAACTAAATAAATGCCGATTAATTCAAGCATCACTGCACGCACGGCGCTGGGTAGCCGGGACGTGAAGCTGATTGACAAATTCTGTCACCTCGCTAGTGTTATCACCGAAGATGGTGGAACAGAAAAAGACGTCAGTTCCCGAATAAATAAAGCGAGAGGCGCATTCTCACTACTGTTTTCGAGATCAGCGAGAGGCGCATTCTCACTACTGTTTTGGAGATCTCAGTTAAACTGTCAACGGAGATCTGAGTTACAACTAAATTGCGATTGTTCAATTCCAATGTTAAAGCGGTACTTTTGTACGGTTGCGAAACGTGGAAGATCACTCGATTCATCACAAGGCGCCTTCAAGTTTTCATTAACAGATGCCTACGTCACCTCCTAAAATTTCGGTGGCAAGATAGGATTAGAAATGAAAAACTATAGCACCGTGCTGGCCAAGAAGGGATAGACGACGAAATTCGGCAAAGTGGAATTAGATTAGCCACACCCTGCGATGCGAAAATGAAAAACTAAACCGACTTGGAGAAGACCTTGTTGGCAGAGGTCGTAGCAACTGGGAAATACTTGACAGAACTGAAAGATCTCGCACAAAGTAGAGTCCGTTGGAGGGCAACTGTTTTCGCCCTATGTCCGAAATTCAGAACTTCAGCAAGTAACCAAATTTAAACGAAAATTTATGTGAAACCATTCTCAATTATTAATTGATTGATTGATGATAGCAGAAAGGAGGTCATAAAGCGCTGCAGTCACAGACACTTGTGTTAACTTATCAATGCACAAATTGGCATTTCTTGATCTTCCAAAATACGCTTACTCTTCTAGACCTGGTAACTTAAAACACATCTGCAAGGGGAGAAAAGTTCTGAAATTATTATACGAAAATTCCGGTAAATATTACAGTTCTCAACGGAAATCGTTTAGCAACTGTCGGTTGCTTTTATTTTTACGGAATAGCATCTTAAAATTTCCTGAAAGATGAAACCCGATGAAAATTAAGTTTGGAGAACGATAAAAGGCGGTTTTCCTCACACACACACAGTAATTTTTATGAGTCAGTAAATTTTACGGTGCTGTTCAATAAAAATTACCTATTGTAGCCATCAGTGTCGGATGTAAGATTTTATCATGGGGAGGATTTTGGATTTCTATATCAAAACTTATTATTAATACATTGTATGTGTCAGGCACGAATCGAGGTTTTTGTTGAGCGAAGGAGGTAGCAACAAAATTTTTTTACGGTTTTTGTCTGTACGTTATTCTGTCAGTAAGTCACAGCCCTCTCAACCTCTCATTTGTAAACCTATTAAGATGCAATTTGCTATACGAACGTTACCTAAATGAGATTTGATGACATTATTGGATAATTAAGACTGAACTGGCGTGAAGTGTAAATGTTAGTTAATTAGTAAAGAAAAATGTTAAAGGTTAGTAAGAAAACGAAAAATTACGGTCTTCATAGGGGGCGAGGCGGCTTGCAACCCGAATAGGTTTTCAGTCATAACCCGGCGATGGTGTAACTATTTTTAGCTATTTTCACAAACTACTTCCTCAGCTGACAGTGAGCGGTGATCACAGCAGCTAGCGCTCTGATGTCCAATTTGTATAATCAGTAGAACGAGGGAGGTCTTGTGTTTGCCTGTCAATATTACTTAAGATTTTCTATCAATCCTCTAACAATGTAAAATAGTAGCGCAAATATCTGCTATAGGTCTATAAAGTACATATGCGACTCTGCCTTGAGAATTTGTCCGCCCTTTTCGCTAGTGAACATATCAGTACGTGTGGCAAAAATCTCAACGTTAAATATCGTTGGAATTTTGATGGATGAACAATAAAAAAAAGTCTAGGCCTCTCTACCTGTCCAGCTATAGTTTGGATGATTGAAATTCAGGTTACCTCCTGTAAGTCTGCATATATATTATTTCAGATGTGCACACACCATCTGAGTCTTGTCTGTAAATTCATTCCCAGAGAGGTACCACAAGCTGTACG
Organism: Leptarthrus brevirostris; assembly: GCA_964036015.1. Taxonomy (NCBI): domain Eukaryota; kingdom Metazoa; phylum Arthropoda; class Insecta; order Diptera; family Asilidae; genus Leptarthrus; species Leptarthrus brevirostris. The sequence continues at coordinate 24,197,704 of OZ038375.1, read as the reverse complement.
ACATTCCCAAAAGGAGTTCCGAGCATTCTCCACGTTAATATCAAAGTCCAACATTCAGTACAATTTGAAATCTTGAATTATCCACAAATACTTTTCATAATTATTAAACTCACGGCCGGTAAAAAGTACAATGTCTTTTTTTAACAGACCGTAACTGAATCCAGCCATTCCTGAAATTGCTGTATATATTCGTCCTTATTTTTGTCATTAATAACAACTACATTATCTTCTGCGCAGGCCTGTGCAAAACAAATTTTAAACGCGTAGTGAAGCGACACAAGGGTGTATTTTGTCACCCAAACTTTTTCCTTGTAGTTTTCGCACGGCTTAACTGCGCTTAATAGTTTGTAAACTAGAGTTTTCAATAGAAGATTTTCGAAGACCATTCGCTTTTAATTCGATAATTGTATTATAAACTGAATTATTTTTAGCATGTTAGGGTACTTAGCTTGAAGAATGCAATGTTCTAAGAAAGTGTGTGCAACTGAAATCCTTTGAGAGTATTAAGATTTATTTTAAGAGCGAGTAAAAAGTTATGTTACTTAGAAAGCTTAGATAGAAGCCGCAATTAGTTCTATGGTTAAGTGCTACGATCACCATTCCATAGATACAAACTTTGGCCTGCCTATAAGTATTTCTTTAATTTTCCATTGTAATATATAAAAAGTCCACTTCGTTTCTAGACTGTCTAGCTAGCAGCAATGCAAATGAAACAAAATTTTCCCTTACCCTTCCGACCATAGTCGTGTATCTAATGCATCATAATGTTGCCCCTGAGCTTTGACCACATCATAAAAATAAAAAATAAATAATAAAAATTAATGTATATCGCGGTGTGGAAGTTGATATTGAGGTGCGTATTACAATCTCAATCTTTATCTGCCGAATAAGAACAATATTTATTAGAACGAAACTCTGAAACTTTATAGTGAATGTCTGTGGTTTACTAACACATTTTGTGGAATCTTTCAAAAAGGATTGTGCGAAGAAGTAAAATTTGTAATGGACACCATTCAACAAATTTTACTTCAGAAGTGTGTGTAGCAAAGCCTGTTTGATGTTCCTAAATGAAATTATTCGACAGACACTATCTATAGCCTGTAAGGATGTACAAATTTATAATTAGCACTTTTTGAGGTTTTTCAAGTCTCGTCTACCCTGCTTTTCTAGTGTCAGTCAGCAATGGACTTTGCTTTATTAATTATCACTTTTTTATGGCGGTGACTAACACTCTAGTCAAAATACGAACTCGCTAAATTGAGATCAATTATTGAGGCGGTTCTTCCACTTTAGTACCAGCTGCGTAAGGTTTAAGGAAATTTCCTAAATTTGAGTCCGAAAGAAAATATGTAAATAAAAATTAATCATAATTTCGTCAGACTCTATGTACCTGGAATTGTTTTCATAAAACAAAAAAGTTTTTCGGACTGATGATACCAAGTTTTTGTGGTATTCATACTGCTTAAGCGATTTGCGAAGCAGGTGGATATTAAGAACTTTGATTGGTTTTAAGTACAACACGCGGACTGTTAATAACAAATTTCTTTTACTGAACTGAACCCGAGCAGGATCATTAACAAATAAATACAATTTAGAAATCAAATTCATGTTCAGAGCTAGAATGCTAATGTGTTTATATAGTTTGTATGTAGTATGCAAATATCATTGGATTACAAACAACAAAGTTATTACATGAGCTATAAATTTACTTTAATTTAATTTTTTTAATTTAATTCATTCAAATATCATTAAAACTATTAAGTGAAGCAGTCGTACAAGTGGTCTATCGCCACGCTAACGCATCATAGAGTTGTCCCCTGGACTTTAACTACATTATAAAAAAAATAAATAAAAAAATAAAAAGTGAACGCGTTCTGTCTTTTGTAGGTTGCGGCTTTTCTCTGCAACTACTCTTGCTATAGGCTTGAAATTTGGTAAGGTAGACAGACGGACGGGCAGAGGGACAAATAGATCGAAACTATAGTGATTCCCAGTTGCTACGGAGTACTAAATTGTTGACATATCCTTGACAATAATTAAATTTTTATATTTGAATACCTCAAGGTTCTCAATAAGGTCCGCTTATACATAATTTTTCCAGAATCGCCTATATTCAAACACGTTTTCAATAATATAATTAATAGAGAATAGGCCAAAAATGTGCTGATATTATATGAACTCCACTTACCTAAAAATGCAAAAATTTCAAGAATGTCCAAATCCGAATTCATTAACTTTCCGAATATCCTGTCTTTGCAAGATATTTCTAAGTGATTCATGGTCCATGTAAATCAATTCCAAAATTCAATAAGAACGAAGAGATATTAATAAAGCTTAAATTAATTAAATTAATTAAAACTATTCAAGGGAAATATTCCGAGAGTTTCTGCATCTCCAGCTGCCTCAGCTTAATCCGAGCAGACATCTTCAATTAAACCGGGGAATATTCCGGAAGATATCTTTAATTAATTGTGCTCATTTGTGTATCAGAAGAGTTTTTGGCAACATCCCTTATTACAAACGTTCTACCAGTGTGCCAGTGCCATCGGTGTATTTACATTAGCTGACAAGCATTCCTGTACTTAACGATAAGGGACGTTTACATTCACCTCAATTACCCCCTGCAGACGCACTAGAAAGGGTGACATACTTCAAAGCAAAGAAAAACCGGGATGTCGTGGGGAAGGGGACGAGAAAAAAAGGTGGAATGCCTTAATTTAATTAAATTCCACTACATCTGAGAATGGAACCCATTTCATTACAAACATTTCCACCAGGCTAAGTCGAAGGAAAATCCATTTTCCCCTTGTAGGTGACTTTTTCGTCTTCTGACATGGACTAGAACGAGTTCTGTTTGCGTGTGTGATACGATGTATGTGATGTTGTCCTTATACTAAAACCAAAAGTGGTCCCCTGCAAACATATTCACATGGACGATTCCAGGCGCAGTGTGGTCCTCCATGACGAATGAAGAATAGAAGGCAACACCACGTGTGATTTTTGTGGATATTTCATACAGTCAGCCAGTCAGTCGCTATTTTTGACCTTTATTTTCCAGGGTTGTGAAACGGTTTTTTTTATTGCATCGGAAATTTATTTAATTTCCTTTTTCTGGTTAGGGTGGCACTCATTAATGCCGCTTGGGAAATCGACCTTGACCCGAAATGTGCGGCCATTTGTCTTTTTTAAATTCACATTAAATTTCATTTACAGGAGACATTAATTTGCTTAAATTTTAATAAGAATTTCGGAAAGGTGCTGTTCTTAATGGTTTTCTAGCTGAGCTTGTAAAAATCTCTAGTGGGGATATGGTTAGCTGTTTTGTAATGGTTGAGTTATTGATAAACCCCACGCAATATTTTGACTCAAATTTTTTATCTAAGTTATTTAGAGATATTAAACACTGGTTTCACGTATTTTGAACAAGTTCATAAGGTCATAAAAATACCTGAGGAGAGTAACAAGAACATTCCACACTATACACATCTTAGACCTTTATGTTTTCTTTCTAAATAAGTCTTGTTATCGTGTAATTTCTATACATAGGAATACAAGCAAATCAAGTCTTAAGTCTCCACTTACGACGAATTTAATACAGAAGTTTATAAATCCAGTGATCATGAACAGGTTTCAATGCTACTAATCATCAGTGAATCTTTGGTTTACTTTTTTTATAACAAGAGCATTACCTTCTCAAGGATTTCACTGTTGGGAATGTCCCAAAAGGAGTCACCATAATCAGTTTAATAAAGGACAACATTTTAATTTTTTTTAAGAAATAGACTGGTACCAAGTAGTGCCTTGTGGCACACCACGTAAAACGCTTTCAAAATACTTTGAAGATTCAATAATGTATTTCGCTTATATCTAGAAAAGAAAACTTGTCTCGTCGACAAAATTGACTAGCTTTATAGTTATCCATTACATTAGTATCTGCTATACAGGTGACATAAAGAGGGGAAATGAATTGTTTCTAAATCAAAGTTTTTTGTGTTCTCTCTTATAGCAGAAGAAAACGTGACGGAAGCATATGACTAGTCCCGCCTAGTAAATGTTGGCAGAAAACTTTGTAGTATGGAATAATTAATTTTATTCGCACAGATCAATATTTTCCGAAATATTCTTAATCAGTGATGCTACACTATACAGCGGTGACATAACACGTACGCTCCCATGCTAAATGTTTAATTGGGCCCCTGAATTTTCGCTCCAGTTGGAGCCTGTTTGCTTGCTTCTTGTTCTTGTTTCGTATTTTTTTTTCTTGTAATGCATGACCGGGCGTAACTAGCTTAGCTTCGTAACGCGTCGACCAATTTTGATGATTCTGATTCTGTTTAACAGAGAACGTTTCCTCAATAATAGTATGATATAAAATGTGTATCTAAAGTGCGGACGAGGAGTGGATGGCGGTCTTATTCTACAGTGAAATATGGCTAAATATGGCGGAACTAATTCAAAACGTTAGGCTCTAGTAAGTTAGTTATACTGGAGGCCCAATTAGTACCCAATGCATCGTTTTGATACAACAGAAACTCGTGACTCGATTGTATGAAGCTATAGGGTATAAGTCGTAAGGTGAGTGATCGACAGGAGGCTATCAGATGCACCCTGTAGCAATCAAAATGTGGATGACTTCTCCAATTTTTTCTCCCAAGATCTTTTTTAACAAATGCCCGATATCATGCCCTAGGCAGAATCGGATATTCCCACAGGAAGAGAAAACGATTTTCTTTCGTCCTCTTATGCTTACAGCTCCGACAACATGCGTAAAAGTGTTTTCTTGCCATAACCCATATTTTTGTAGATATGGCGCAGGATTTTAGATCGCTCCAACTGAAGTCCACCCGAAATAGAAAGTGTGAGAAGATATCTTTCTTAACGGTCTAAAGTTGAACTCCACAAGGGAGCCAAAAACACCAAAGGCCAGTTTAGGCAGCTCGTTTTTGCAATAGCATTATTTTTTTCAGGTATTTATAAATATATCATCGGTGGCATAAGTAATACGCGCCCCATGCTCCACAGGGGGTTACGGGAACCAAATACAGAGAGAGATAAATAAATAGACTATAATTTATATTTGATTGATAGTACGAAAAACGCAGCTGAAGTAAAGTCATTTATGTTCTAAGTTGGTAAAACAAAAATTTTAACTTTGTGTAAAGGAAAAAAAACAAAACAAAATTACCAGTAAGCTTGGAATAAAATAGACTTGCCCACATACCAAAATAGGCAAAAGTGGCCGAAAATAAATAGTGGTAGAAAATACAAATTGGGAAAGCTGAGGAAAGGAACATGAGTATGAAAATTTTTTTTTTTTTGGATTTTTTAACACTGCTTAACTATTATCTTAAGAATTTAAGATTTGGCACTAAACTGAAAAAGGCGATTGGGTTAAAATAACTATCACGAATACTATTTAGCAGAATTTTTTTAAATTTAATTGTCTGTATAAATTTTTCTATATAATAGTGTATGATTCAAATAAGATGGTTTAAATATGATAACCTAAACTAAAAAGCAATGGTTCCAAAGCTGGCGCCTAAGGAATTCCATTATATACAGACGGTGGTGCAGATAATGCCGAGGTGAACTTCAAGGCAATATTGTTTACATAGACCAAACTCTGAAGATCTTACTAATGATAGAAAGTAAGATCTTTATCCAAACTTAGAAAAATGTACGAAAAATGTATTTGAACCGCGTGAATTTGTGAAAAAGTTAAATAAAAAATAGTTTAAAACAGGAGTGGAATAAGAAATATTAAAATATCTTAACACGATCAGCGATAGTGATAAAGATTCCTAAGACAGCAAACGGTTGGATTTTTTTACTCGTGGTAAGTGAATTTTTCGTACATTTTTTGGAAATTTGAAAAACACTTTACCGAAAGTTTTGTGATAGCGTAAATGGACATTTTTAATTTTTTAATTTTTCTTCACCAATCGATTTATTGACCCAAAGTGGGTTTGAAAAAGGGAAAGAAATTTGGTACCGCGTAGTTCTTGGGTAAATAAATCGATTTTTGAGGAAAAACAAAAAGTGGTATTTTCAACATTTGGCAAAATTAAAAAAAAAATTGATCCAAAATGAACCAATTTTCTTTAGATTTCAATCTGAAAGAACAGTAAATTTACCAATATGGAAATCCCAATTCCTTATTTACGTCCAGAGCTATAAGTAATGGAAAATCTCCTGATTTTCGATAATTCTCGGTTTTTGAAAAAATTCTAATTCGTGAATGGAGCGCCCAATCGGGCTAAAACTTGTTCTAGCGACACTTTATTGACTTCTAGATCCAATGCATTTTTATGGAATACCAATGACAAAAAAAAAGTGAAAAACACACTTATGCCACGTTCATTCATCTTTAGTTAAGTGTTCAAATAATCTCTTCCGGAATGCACCCAATATCCATGTCCGCTGAATCGCAACTGGTAGAGTATTCCATAATCAAAGAATATGGACAAAAACGGAACGACTGCCGGTCGAAGTTGCAAAACGCGGTATAATAAGATTGACATGGCTTGAAGTTTGTGTAAGTTGTATGTGTTCTAAAAGATCTTCAAGTCCATTAGTACATATTTATCAGGTTAAGTAAAAATATTAAAACTTTGAAGAGAAGATACGTTTTTGGGGAACACCCCAGGATTTCGTTGTGGTGAGGATTTATAAGGCCATGCAGTCATGCCTTACAACCGTTAAACGCCACATTTAGTGTACGGAAAACAGTTATGGTCCTACGCAGGAAAGTAAGACTTCTATATGTAAACAGCGGTATTATCAGAATTTTCACAATTCTAAATTTAGAAGCAGTAAAAATGAGATATCCCAAAAGCTAGAGTCTTGAAAGGCACCATATATTTTATTTAATATTTTCTTTACGTCATCTGAACTCAACATCCCACCACGATTCCTAACACATTTAAGATGTGGTAAAACAGTAGAATTCAAAACAACCGGAGGATAATCGGTACTCCCCTGTAAATTATCATATAATTCGACTTACCAGTATTTAATAATAAATTGTTGGGGTCAAACAACTCACAAATACGTACAACTTCTACATTTAGGCGGTTAAAACCATCCTGCGACAGACCAACGGGGCAGCTTGAATAAATTTGCACATTACATCTCGGACTGAATTAGACACGCCGTTCATGTGTAGGCTAAACAATAAAGGGCCCAAGATAGAGCCTTGTGGTATACCACACTTAAGCTGTATTGAGTCAGAAATTCAATTTCCCAATTTAATCTGCCGAGAACGATCCGACAAGAAGCTTTTTATAATATTAAGTTCATAAGCGAACTTCAATATCAGACTGTTATGACTTACACTATCAAGGAGAAGTCTAGTAGAAATGGAATGCTCACATTGCATTTAACAATAGCCTATCGTATATCTGTGCTCATTTTAGTAAAGCCAGTTCACAACTATAGTGTCGCCGAAATCCCCATTCCCATGGTGACAGTAATGAATGTTCCTCAATATATTTAAGCATTTTAGCTTTACAAAAATATTAGGAAAGTCCAGAGCATCCGTTAGAATGTGTATTTTTAATTGTTTGTATGCTGCGTGAAGTTGGACCCTTAAAACTAATTTTTTATTTTCTTGTTTACATTATTTATTAGATTTTTTTCTCTAGAACTATATTTTATTTTATTTATTTTTTATATTTTTCAAACCTTGCGTTTATAGATGTGCTTGTGGCACCTCGATTTTAATGATACCTAAAGCACTTGTAGTTAACCTCGTAGAGTCGAACATAGTACTTTGTGTGTTAATTAAGGATGCAAACGGCTTAAGATTTATTAGAGAAAACATTAAAAGAGAGGATTAGATGCATTAGAAATCAACTGGATCTAAAAATGTCATTATGAGATGCTGACGGACACTGAAATACTATACAAGTTGCATCTTCATTTAATTACGGAAATAAACGCGAATGCATTAAAAGCGCACTTTGGTCTTATTTAAGTACTTTTTTCTGATTTGATTTTGCAGGGCTTCATGCAAAAACTGAAGAAAAGACTTTCAGAAGTCACGGATGGAACCTAATCTGAAATATCTAAGTACACTATTAAATGCCTGCTGATTAAATCAAGTTCATCCAATTTCTAAATTCGTTTAAAGCAAACTAAGTATCAAAATCGCACGTGAACATGAAATAGCATTCCTAAGATAACTTAACAAGTACCATACCAAGTGGCAACTATAAAAAGATTTCATCCATAATTGGGTTAATAACAAAGTGATCGCACGAACTTCTACCTCATAATAACATCTTAAGTGTTTTTATCAATAAATAAGAACATAAAATCCATTCACGATGCACCAGATCCACTCCACATGTGGTTGGAAGCATTATCTGTCCAATTACGATCGTATTTTTCGCCAAATAATCCGGAGATGCCTTAAGTGGAAAATGCACAATTATGGGATTGTGAAACTTCCTTCCACAAGGTGTGATTAAGTGAAAAGTATTACCGCAATTTTCCAAGTCTGTGCTTATTTGGAATCGCCGTAATCATCAGCTCATTGTCTTCAAGAAAAAGATAATGATTACTAAAGGAAAATTCCACCCACCCGTTTCCCGAGCATCCGAACGTGTCTAAACTGTTAATTTGCACAAAATCACGTTCTTTCTCAACGTCAAATTGAGGCGATTTATATCATCCATTGCAAGTGAAGTTAAATATCAATTTGATATATAATTCTCGAGATGATAGGATCAGATACGCGGTAATTTCCAATTTAAATTACGCGAAAGAGCAATAAACCTGACGTGCAGCGAACTCGATGCTCTCGAATGCAAAAATCCGGTTCAGGTACAAAAACTAGCCAAGCAAAACAGTCAAAGACACTCACTCTCTGCCCGGCAAAAAACGTCAATTAAGGGAACTTAAATGGTCGCACCGAAACTGTTGCTCACCCCTGAATAAATTGAAAAGATGTGCCATTTTGCAATTAAGGGATGAACTTGGGTATAATCGTGCCCATTGTTGAAATCCTTCACGAAATCAAATTCAAGGTAGGCAAGCCAGTACAGGAATACATAGGGAGAGTCGTCAGATGGTTCAGTTTCATTTAGCCCAGAGTCCGAAGCCCTTCAGCCACATCGGGAAATGTGACAACATCTGGATGGCAACCTACACGTGAACGTGCAGGATTGCTTGCACAACTCCAGGTTTAATTTGATGAAATGAATTTCGCAATTATCATCAATTTCCCATTAAATTAACCAGCAAAATGGTATGTTTGTGTGTGGATATGTGATTTCGTGTATGCAATGATGCCATCGCGAAGTAATTCCACTACACAAGAGGTTGTGCATCTGTGAAAATGGGAGGCTGTGACGAGAGCCGGGATCTGGACCGAACTGAAAGTGTGTGCACAAGTCAGCAGTGGTTAATTGAACGAGAAAGATTACATATCAACGGGAATCCGGAAAATTTCGAACGATTGTCCAATTTTAATTGCAATCACATATCACATTTTTGTTGACAGGAATGAAATATTTGAGCGGTCTCCCAGGATGCGAATTTGAAATATTTTTTAATATTTTGTTGTTTGCGTTATACCTATCTATTTACATGCGATGAAATTTGATTTTAATCATTCAAATTTTTTTCTATAGCTCTATCTGTTTGTAGTATCATCTATTATGCTCTTGAGGAAGATACTATGGACAGTTGGTATGGTGGAAAGAACGTCGGATGTAGCGATGTCTGAGTGGCATTGGACTGTGAACGCATTAAAAGGATTACACAAAAATCAAATTACTGAGACATATCAACACTAATTATCTAACTATGTATATCTTATATTTAGAACATTTCGACAAAAATTTAGTTAATACACCCGCAATGACATGACCTTCCTTTTTCGCGGTTCGTATGATTCTGTCATCCTTTTAGGAATCATGCGGCCTTTTAGAGAATCCATTTCCGAACCACTTTCTTAAGTCCTTACACCCATTTCTAAATTCATTCTTCTTAAATTGTTCACCTGTGGGTTCTTTAGTGCTATTTGCGCCATATTACATAGATACATTTTTCGTCTTGATATTTTGTTGAACTAGTTAGTAAACAAATGTACTCTTGGTGATGAAGGTCAACACCATAAACGAAACGTCTAGTGCGCCTCGGATACCTCGGACTGATTTTATGATGACAACCTTTGGCTATAAAAATCGGCCTACGATTGGGCTTTGGAACGTTAGGCCTCAGTGGAATGAGTATGAGTGAACTAAGATCATGGAGGTGGAGTGGGAAAACTTTGAATATAAAATTAAATTGTTAGGGTTAAGTGCGGTACATCACTCACATGATGGCAGGTGTTGGCTGGTCGGTTGAAGTGGCGATCCATCGTACCGGCTCAGAGGCCAATTAGCACTAAGGTGTGTCATTTTGTAACTACGTTTTGTGAAAAGGTTGTCAATGTATTCCTGTGCGCGATGGGATAAGAGGCCGGTAATTGGATATAGCTGACACCAGATTCAGCCGATACGATTCAGGAAGTAGATTATCACTTCAATTCTTAGCCTAGAGACCTCCTGCAGGTCATTAAAAAAGAAGATGGTTAAAGCACGATGCCTGACTGAAGTGAAAACCAGACATCTGCAAAGAAAGTGAACTAGGGTTTCCTTCTCATTCTCGTCCCTAAATCTGGCCAGTGGATCGTCATTGCTGAGACCGACCTAGCAAAGCCTCTACGGAGCTATTGAAGAATAGTCACATCGCACTGGATTTGGCACAGATGGGTAGGCTGCTAGTGTGACAGAAAGGATCCTCTTGCAGCTCCCAGAGAAATGTGTACTGCTTCTGCAGGAGAACTTTGGAAGGGCCGGCACCGCCAGCGCATTAGCCGGATCATTTTCCTCTATACCCGTATGACCTAGGACACAAAGTACCTTGGCGCTCATATAGAAGAAAAAACTCATCCCGACACAATTTCACCAGTTTGGCGGATATGGAAGCCGAGCCAGGAGGGGGTTAGCATTTATTTCGAAGTCCGACAATCCTGTAGGAATGCGTGCACTTCAGCCTGTAAGCTAAGCGTGATCCGGAATGCGCTAGGATTAGATATGTAGAGAGTCTTCCAGAAAATACCCGCACCGACATCGACATTAGCACGACACAATACTTTGTCGAGCCGTCGGCAGGTATTATTGTTCACCACGTTTGGTTCAGCGCGACATTTTTCTGAAATTTTGGGATGATTTAGTCAGATAGAAATGTGGTCAGTACTTTTTGTAGCAGATACAAGATTTTACTGTGGCCGCAAGATTTTGCCCTCCAAGAGCCCGACTCCCACACACGACACAATACTTTTAATGTGCAAATTTAGGAAGTACATCTAGGGCATTTTTGCGGGTCTTTAAATTATATTCAGATTCAATAGATTGTATACCTTACTCAGCGCGGGCCACCATACCAGCGACCCATAGGTGAGGACGCACCATAGCAATGCACATAAATCAAATTATCTTTGGTTGTATACCTTACATCCTTCCAAAAATTCTTTTGCAAGATAGAAGGCGATGCAGGCTTTCCAGGTTCGTTTGGGGTAAAGAATTGTCTATCTTTCGGCCTGGAGGATAGCGAGTGGAATGTATAGGGTTGCTAACTAAGCTCTCGCGCCGAATACTACTGGACCTCTATCCAATATAATTATGGAGTGTTATGCTCCGACAGGGCAAGCGGATGTAATAACTAAAGAGGACTTCTGCTAAATCCCTGGCGACATCATTGATAAGGATCCCAAATATAAAAAAAGTTACGCCGATCTTACCGTCAAGATTGGCTTAGAAAACATCCGCACGGAACATGTAATAGGGTATTTGGCGGGAGGGGTAACCGAACCGACCATATTGCTATAGTAGTTGGAAAGACCGCTTTCTTAATGTAAGGTCTCTACGTACGATGCTGATATTGACACCATCTAATAACAGATAAGTTTCGCTTATGTACGACAGCAGTACGCCGACGTGATGAAATATCTAATGCTAACCGGCTCAATGTGCTTAAAACGAAGTTTACAACACCGAATAACCGCAGCGAATATTTCACCACAATGCACCAAAAAGCTATATCATAGAGCCATAACACCAACGACTCCATCAACGAAAAATGGTAAAGCTGAAGACGACCATTGATCAGTGACGCCGCAGGGTTCAAAACGTAAGAATTAAAGAAGATTACCGCATTAACGCCCTCTGATTTATCATCGAACACTCCGCCAAATAAGGGTCCGCCTTAGCCAAAGAAGTAAATTGGAGCCCGAAAGATCTAATTCCTTTACATATGAGTGTAGTAGTTGTATTTTTAAAATTCCTTGAAACACAAGAGCTCTCTGATAATTAAAGATTTAGAAAATAATCACATTGCCAACGATCGCACGTACGGCCTCTGTTTTGGTCGCTCCAACGCTGCAGATTGAATCCATAACTTCTATAATGTTGCGGTATCCGAAGTAACTTTTTTGATTATTTCAATGGCTTGATCCAAAATGTAGACTATTCACTTCTTCTTACATGTTATTAACACCAATATGCCGCAAGGTTTAGGGTTAAGTGGGCAAGTGCCGCAAGGTTCAGCTCTTTCTCTCCTACACTTTTTGTAGACTTTTATAAAATAATCGAAATAAAGTTTGCACAAATCAATAGAAGGTTTTCTTTGATTTTAGTGTCACCAAAATAGAGTGGATTTACTAACTCTTTCTGCCGAGTATAATCTTTTATTCTTGAAATAAGAAAAAGAGTTATTTCAACTCGCAGACAGATTTCGAATAACTACATAAGTCTGGTAAATTGAAAACTGTAATTCCAAGAAAATGCAATTCAATTAGTGAAACAAAAGCAAAATTGTAAGTCACTTTAACCAAGAAACTGTTGTACTACTCTCTACGGTAGTAAATTAAATCACTCTTTTGAATCGGCACAGCATATGACTCCCTTGTCTGGATTTGTGCCACCAGTCGTCATAAAATGTCCATAAAAGAAAAGGGAAACAGCGTTAAAAGTTTTTCTGGCAATGCCGACACCTGATATGATTCCACACCTATGTACTTACCGTCATATGAACATAAAAGTCGCGGTGGTGCCAAGTCGTGCAGAGCGAAATGTTTTGTATTCTATGGTTGATGGGTGACGACGATTGGGCTTCCCCAAGTACATTCCGACATGAGAAATATATGTACCTACATATGTCAGTGCGACAACGGACGCAATTGTGAGAAAAATGTCAAAGCAATCTCCACCTGGACGGTAAAGCCTCTGAAGTAATTCCCTGCGACAAAACGAATTTATTTAGGTAGCCTTGATTGGAGGAAATCCTCTTTCACGTGCATTAGAATGTCTTATTTACATATGTCCCATGTTCCATGTCCTGCGTCCCCAAATGTACTTTGGAGTCACACACCATTCACCAGCCCACCCAATTGTTCTCGGTGCCAGTACTAAGTGCCGACAAGCTTGATTTCTCTGCACCGAGACCGAGGAGGACTCTTTCAGATATTAAAACATAAATCAAACGATATCTCATTAAAATATAATTTACGGCCCGGGTATAATACCCTCATTTAAACACTTAAATGCCGCATTGTGTCCTTAATTAAAACCCCTGCGCCCGGCTCACCGATCTCCTCTTCAGTCGTCCCCATTGTTCGACGACTTCAATGTGTTCGGTCTGGAGAGGCAACAGACGGTGCACGGTGGTGTGATTACTGGAGTTTGTCGAGAACACAAAACAGAACAGTATAGGATTCTCCTCCAAGTGTGTTCCATTCCATCATCAGTTTAAACTGATTTTAATAATTGCTCCAGACAGTTTTTGTGGATAATTTAGTTGTGTAACGCCTCAGTATTGATCTCTTTGAGATAACTTGGGCTTTGTTGCAATATATTTTAGGGTAATGGAGATTAAGGGATTGCGTTTAGGCGCAAGGAATTAGGAGCTTTATGAGTAGACTGGATAATGATAACATTCAATTGTGATGCTCCTATAGCAGCGGTTGTGTAAAAGGCGCATAAGATGTTCGTTAGTGGTCAAGCAGAAGTTTCATTTAAAACCCTTGGAGTTGTGATACGATTGTGGTAAGAATCCGATTACATTGTGATATTATGATGGGGCTAACGTTGTTTTGATGATACCTTCAGCTAAACCAATGTTGGTCTCATTATGTTCTCTCTCTGTTCACGTAACCCCGAGATAAGAATTCCATCCGATTCGATGACGGCAAGTGCAAGTGAAGCTACAATTTAAGGTGGATTGCGAACCACCGACCTTACTCTGAAAACTCAATCCATCGGCGACTTATGGCCATTAGCATATACTATAATACCCCTTTCACATAGTTCTTCTAAATTAATGATTAAGGAGCTGTTTGTCACATACCAATCATAATTAGAGCCGTTAAATGACCAAAAAGTAGATCATGTATCATTCAACTAAATTATTAAATTTTCGTAGTATTTATTTCGCTAAATGATGATAATTTGCTCTAGAATTCAGCAAGCTTTGTCAATCTGCGTTTAATTCTTTTCTTTAAAACTGTTAAAACGTTAAAAGCAAACAGCTGATTGCTATCACTAGAAATGTGACTGTATGCCACCCAGTTACCAAATTATTAATTATCATAATTTAGCTAATTAATAATTTAGGAGTGCTGTGTGTCTAGGCTATTACCAGCTTGATATTTCTAATGAAGAAGACAGTAGTACTTAGATTGGCATAACCTACAAAAGAAAGGATTCTATTATCAATTATAGTCCTAAGCTTATACAAATTATGCAAATAGAAATAGTGCTATTTATTAAAGAAAAGCAAACCTACACCTTAAGCTTAAATCTGAGGTAAAATTAAATGCAGGCAATAACAGGCAACTCAGATTCAGGTAGATCCCAAATAAAATAACAGATCACATCAACCGATTGTCTCTATGTGTGTATCTAGAAGCAGTCAGCCAATTTTTATTGTAGTGACAGGCTCACTATAAGGGTGCCATGCCCCCCCCCCCCCCCCCAAGACTTTTCCTTTAGGTGCTATAACTCATCAACGATTTTGCAGAACTTAGTTACGTCTGGCGGAAAGTATTCAACATAGCTTTACAACCACCCTATTGATTTCAATTATTATTCCTTATTATATTATTTTATTTGGGTTTATAAGGGTTGTTAAGGTTTCCAAAAATGTCAGCAAATGTATACGTAGTTAAAAGGTATGTAGGTATATGTATAGATAGTAGCTAAAGTTGATAAATTCGTTAGTAACAGGAGAGGTAGGAAAAGTTGCGGTGATTAGGCCTCGCGTAGACCATATTACGAAAGAGAAAGAAAGCAAAGGAATTTAGATAAAGGCAAAAACGAAAGGAAGGGAAAAGGAAAGAAAGTAAATAAAGATAGGAAAGAAATAAAGGGAAAAAAGAAAAAAGGAGGAAAAGTGTAAGAAAGGTGAAAGGGAAAGGGAAGAAAAGAAAGAGTGGCAAAAAAAGAAATAAAAGGAATGATGGGAAGAGAAGAAAAGGGAAAGAAAAAAATAAAAGAAGAAATAAAGGAAAGGGAAGAAAAAAAGGAAAGGAAAGGAAAGAAGAAAAAAACGAAAGAAAAGAAAAAAGGGGAAGGGAAAGGAAAGGGAAGGAGAAAATAAAGAGAAAGATGAGAAGGATAAGTAAGAAAAAAAGGAAAAGGAAAAAAGGAAAGGGAAGAAAAAAAGGAAAGAAAAGAAAAAAGGGAAGGGAAGAAAAAAAGAAAAGGGAAGAAAATAAAAGAAAAAGAAGAAATCAAAGGAAAGGGAAGAAAAAAATAGAGAAAATAGAAATCGAGAAAAACAAAAGGGAAGAAGAGGGAAAGGAAAAAAAAGGAAGGAAAGAACAAATGAAAGGAAAGAAGGAAGGTAGTGAGAAAGGAAAGAGAAGGAAAAAAGGAAAGGGAAGGAGAAAAGGAAAAAGGAAGGAAAGAAGAAAAGGAAAGACAAACGGAAAGGTAACAAAAAAAGGGAAGGCAAGGAAAAAGGAAAATTAAGAACGAAAGAAAGAGAAGGAAAAAGGCATAGAACTGAACGCATACGATGATTTTAGTTTGAACGATTGCCACAGAATGGTTAAAGATCGACAATATAAACAGCGTCCTAAAGAACTTCGAGATGCTTATTTGATGAACATTCTAAATTTAACATATTTCCTGACCTCATACGCCATATAAAAGAAAATAATTTTACGAATTATTACTTGAGATGAAATATAAGTTTAATTCAAAAATCCTAAACATTCCTGTAAACAAGGCAATTTTTATCGTCAAGGTTTTTGGATAATTTTGGATACGTTTGAAACATAACCAAACGTAACTCAACAGCTAACTGTCTTTACGTTTAGAAATTTTTGAAATATTGATGGACTAGTATTTTGAACACAATGGCAAATATGAAGTGAATGACTTTGCAAAATCATACAATAAAATCACTCGCTTACCTTCCGGGTAATATAAGATGTCACGTAAATAATCACTTTACGCCATTATTATTTATATCACATTTTTCTCAAGTTTTTGATAGCGTAAATTATAATGTGCAATGCCATACGGTAACACAACAGTTAAATTAATTTCAACATACTTGGGCGACTAGTATTCAAAAGTACTTATCTTACATTCGAGTTATAAAGAAAGTTCTTCAGGTGTTCCTCAGGGTTCAATACTTGGACCACTGCTTTTTCTGTTCTAAGTAAAGAATTTTCCAATGAATTTGCAAAATAGTTTAGGATATATAAAGAAAAAGGTAAAATTTAGACAACGTTTAACACCTTATATTTCTTTTTTTTACTTTACTGATAAATCTAGTTTAAGAAATGATGATCTAGTTAGAACAAGGAACACTTAAAATTAATACTGGCATAGAAATTTCATTTCATATCAGTGAAGTAGTTGTTTGTAAAAAAAAAAATTAGCTTACTATTTTACTATTATTTCTCATTCTATAATCGGGATATATTATTTTTCAACACTCTGACATGAGGCTGATATCCATACATATTGGTAAACTTGTGGATAGAATATTTAAAAGCTATTGTCTTATGCAATTGTTATAAGCTTGATTTTACTAGTAATTCTGTCAAGTTTAGTATTGTATAGATAGTGTAATTCGTAGAAAGGTATATTTATCAGCTCTACATATATATATATATATATATATATATATATATATATATATATATATATATATATTTATATATATATATATATATATATATATATATATATATCATTTTATATCATTATATATCATTATATATATATATATATATATATATATATATATATATATATATATATATATATATATATATATCATTTCATATATATCATATATATCATTTTATTAAACAATTTATGTACACAAGATTCTCAATCTTATAATAGTACAATATACAGAAGGTAATAATACTCTAAAGGCAAAAAAAATAATAAAAAACAAGATCAAAACAGTATAAATAATCCAAAATAAATAACTAAAACACACCAATCGAGATACACAAAAATTAAAAAGAAAAATAGGAAAACAAGGCGAACGTAAAAGAATCAAGGTGACAATAGGAAGAATGAGAATTAGAAATAAGAACATTAAATACTGCACAATCCAAATTTAAAGCTCACACTTACAAATTGAATGCTTAAATTCATTGACAGAGACAGCGCGTTGTATATTGGGAGAAAGTGAATTCCAAAAACGAGTAACCTGGACAAAGTAAGAACTCTCGTAGGTAGTTGTATGAAATAGAGGGACAAGTAAGTTACGACCTCTCGAAGACTGCAAAAATTGAATCTTATCGTACAGATATTTAGGCTCTCTGTAATGTATCAAATGGAATAGAAAGAGCAGTGCTTTACGTTTTAAATAAATATGAAGAGGACAACCCAGTAACGATAATCTGAAAGGTGTTATATGTGCGGAACGGCGCAAACCAAAGACGAACCTTATGCAATCATTAAAAGCAACTTCGAGCTTTCGTCTACAAACAGAGTCGATTTTAGGAAAAACTAGGCTTCCATAAGTGAAATGAGGTAACAAAAGAGTTCTGACAAGTCTCATACGCAAACCTGTTGGAAGAATATCAGCAGACAGCCATAGTCTTCGTAACCCACCATATATTTTACCAGTCATGGCTTTAATTTGATCACAACATGTCAATTTACTGTTGAGCTTGACTCCCAAGTTAGACAAACTATCAACAAAAAGTAACATAGTACCATTGAGTAGGACTGAAGGAAATTCGTCTAGGTCAAGCGAAGAGCTGCAAAGGACCATACACTTAGATTTACTTGGGTTGAGAAGAAGCTGATTTTCTACTGACCAATTAACAATTTCCGCGAGGTCAGTATTAATCCTGTCGATGCAATCCTCGATTAATCCAAGAGGACGACTTAAATACAACTGAACGTCATCAGCAAAAAGATGGAGATTAACATTATGAACAATATCACAGATATCATTAATATATAAGCTAAAAAGGAGAGGACCTATTACTGACCCCTGTGGTACCCCTTTGAGCAGAGGCAGGAAGGAGGAAAAAGCTCCATTCACATATACTTGCTGAAGTCTATTTGACAAAAAACTTTTTATTAACTCGACAGCTGAAGAAGAGAAACAGTAACAGGTGAATAGTTTGCGGAGAAGTTTATTATGTACAACACTGTCAAAGGCTTTCGAAAAATCTAGTAAAACTAACACACCAAGATCTCCCACATCAAGAGCCTCTCGTAAATCAGATGTAACTTTGAGCAAGGCTGATTCACAGCTGTGCCTCGCGCGAAAACCGGACTGATACTTTGACAGTAAATTATATTGAGCCAAGTACTCCTGCATCTGAATATACATAACCTTCTCCAGAACTTTTGCCAAGAAACTAAGAATGCTAATGGGTCGATAATCAGACAAACTCATAGGAGAACCGTTTTTTGGTACAGGTATGACCTTAGCTATTTTCCAAATGTCAGGAAAATATGAAGACATTAGGCAATTATTTATGATGTGCAACAGATATGGCGAAATGCACGGGAAAATTAGCATTAAGAAACGAGGATTGACTTCATCAAAACCAACTGCATGAGATCTTATTGTCTTGATTGAACTATAAAGTTCAACATACCCAATGCAACGAAAAGAGAAACAATTCATGTACTGTTCACGTAAGGGAAGAAAACTGTTACAAGAACTTTGCAGGGCAGGCGCCGCGATAACAGGACAGTTCGTAAAGTGTTGATTTAACTCCTCGGGATCAAAGGTGCATTTAGGACTTTCATCACTGTAAACCGCAGCTCTCCTTAGATTTCCCCACAGTGTTTTAGAGGGTAAGTTGGGGTCAAATTTGGAAATATAATACTCACGTTTAGCCTTTCGAATCGCACAAGTAACCTTATTACGTGCTTTCTTATATAGAAAACGATAATAATCCGTATGCAGCCGCTTCCATTGACGATATAAAAATTCCCTTTCCAAAATTAGAGAGCGAATTTCCTGACAAAACCAGGGACAATGACTTTCCCGAACACGTTTGATTTTAAGCGGCACATACTTGTTAAATAGGTGGGATACTAATTCGTTGAATTTGTGCACCTGGGAATCTACAGAGGAGTAGGAGAATAGATCAGTACATGTCCTTATTAAAGATCGGGTTCGTCCTAGCTATAATTTTTTTCTCTCCTTTCTCGGGAATATATAGGGTCTTCCAACAAGAGGTTTCATTTTAAATTGTGCGTGATGTTTTATATATCAAAGTTGAAGCTGTCATTCTTTGACATTCGAGAAAGTTTCGCCATTTTGATAATTTTAACGTGTTGTGGAGGCATGTATTTCTCCATTTTTTTAGCCATATAGTTTTACTACTAAAATGTCAGAGAACAAAAGTTGCAATTTTGATATATGAAAAACAGAGCGAAAACTTGATAAAAAATTCTTTACAACAACTACTTGTCAATCTTTGACTAGTTATAACTTTAAGAATCTATATAATTTGTATGAAATGTAATTGTTAATTAGTATTTTGTTAACAGCCAAAAAAACTTCGGCAGTCCTCCACAAGAAACGCAGTTCTATTATCAATCGTCCTATGATATTATTTTATCAAGATAATGCTACACCTCATACAGCATTTAAGAAGCATCAAAAACTCATGAAACTTGACAGAAAAACAAGTATAACTATCTAGTATATTATCAAAGTCTTGTGAGGTTAACGAGTACAAGTTTAATAAAAAAAAAAGAAAAATTGTAATAAAAGCAAAAAATTGTAAATTTAATATCGCAACCTTTTTCGAAGTATGCTCCTTAAATCGACAAAGGTTTCTTCATACCCCCAATATTATGCTGAAGTTGGTTCAATGACCTACGGAGAAATATTCTTATTAGTAGAAATGGTTTTGAGTGAACGCACAGGAGGAACGGTCGGCCGTAAAGAAAAGTCAGTAAGTTTTCCATTCAATGCGTGCCACATAAGCCCTGTTTTGAATTTTGTTTTTCCATCACTGTTCATTTACTATGTAATACATCTTTATTAAGAAGGTATTTTTCAGATTTTAAGCTTTTCGAGTTTAAACCACTATTTTATTTGGGTATTTTGCTTTATTTTTTGGTTTGGTATAGTGACGTATATCATATATCCACGCATATCTTATTTTTATTCACTCTTTATTTGTTCACTCTTTAGTTCAACTTTGTTCTTTTTCTTTTTTAGGATTTATTACAGGCATTTTTTGACCAATATTAAAATCAGTCGATAGATTACCGGCAGTGGCGGATCCAGGATTTCACCAGGGAGAGCGGTTGTTGTTGTTGATGAAAACTTTATACGTTGAATGTTTTATAATAATCTCAGCACAGACATAGTTTTCAAACATATCATTAAAGAAAAATTATGGTCTTCCTGGAGGTCTGTGAAGTAAGCCACCGAATCGAACGAACATTCGATAATAGCTCATTCGTTTGAACAGGAAATGACCATGTTGACCCACCAATTTGTTTTGATAATCCAGTTTTTGAAAACGAGATATTTAAAAACCAAAAATCAGTGCTAACTTCACGCTTTTCCCAAAATTTTATGAAATTCGATAATCGGTAGCTACATCGATTGACCATCGTTTGATCATGTAGATCGCTATTGTTGACTCAACCGTTGAAAAAAAGTTTTGACATACAATTTTTTTATTTTAATAATCCATATCAGCTGTTCAATGACTTCTCATTTTGCTACCACAACCTCATACTTTTTTCTAACACTCTTGCATATTTTTTAAAATCAGAATTACAAGTTTTTTAGAAAGAAATACTCCGTCAGGGCTACCTTCACACCATTAATAGAGCGAAATTGAACAGTCAGACTTTTGCCCAGGTTTGACCAGTTTCCGAAAACATTAAACCACCCCTCAGTTTGTTGGTCCACCCTCACATGGTTTTTAAAATTTCCTCGGTGGGGGCTAACTTCACCCCTAAAGTTAGCCCTTTTAAAAACTTTGTAGCTTTGCTTTTAAAGAACTTACGATTGTGGATCAACAAGTTGAGGAGTGTGTAAACGTTTTCTAAGGCTGGTCAAACAAAGGGAAATGTTGGATTCTTCAATTTCGTTGTAATAATGGCTCAAGGGGGGGGGGGGGGGGGTGAAGTTATCACTGACGGGGGACATTTTAAAAAACTGCGAGGATGGGCCAACACATTGAGGGGTGGGTAAACATTTTGTAAGGCTGGGCAAACCTGGACAAATTCTGAGTATGCAATTTCGCTGTAATGATAGCTCCAGGGTGTGTGAAGATAGCCCTGACGGAAAACTTGTAATTCTGATTTTAAAAAATATGCAAGAGTGTTAAAAAAACCTATGAGGGTGTGCTACCGAAATGAGAAATCATTGAACAGCTGATATGAATTATTAAAAAAAATTAAAAAAAATTTTTTTATAACTTTTTTTCAATGAGTAGGTCAACAATTTTACAGGGTGGGTCTATGTGGTCAAACGATGATCAATCGATGTAGCTTTCGATTTTCGAATTTCAAAAAATCGTGAAGTTAGCCCTGATCTTTGTTTTTTAAATATATTGTTTTTAAAAAGTGGGTTAACAAAACTAATTTGTGGGTCAATATGGCCATTCCCTGGTCAAACGAATGAGATATTAAAATGGAATTTTCGTTCGATTCGGTGACTAACTTCACAGACCTTTATTCTGGGGGGTTGACCGCGACCATCCTTGCCGTAGATATTTTTCTGCTTAAGGAGACGGGTTTGAAAAATTTTGTTTTATATTTTTGGAAAGTTTGAATTATGGAGAATATCGTCCTAGAATATCACAGTTAAATTCATGAACGGAACGAAGCTATAGCGCTTTCTCGTCCGTCGCTCTTTTTTTATATAAATGCAAAAGACAAACTTTAAACACGTTTTTATCAAAATGATGTTCTTGCAACTGGTTGACAGTATAACTCTGTCAATCTAAATCGCATTAATTTCAATCTTACATAATATTCTCAGCCAGGCTGTCTTCTTTACTG
Organism: Leptarthrus brevirostris; assembly: GCA_964036015.1. Lineage (NCBI taxonomy): Eukaryota > Metazoa > Arthropoda > Insecta > Diptera > Asilidae > Leptarthrus > Leptarthrus brevirostris. Next base: position 24,175,181 of record OZ038375.1, on the reverse strand, counting down.
AATATCTACAATTTTTTTCAGTTAGATTTTTTCGTAAATTTCGCAATGTTTTCCTTAAAACATGATTAAAAAATTTTTTTTTTTTAAATCAGCTACGCTTAACTGAAGCTACTTCAGTAAATATTACGAAAATAAACTCAATTTGTTTTTCCGAATAAAAACGTCCATGCAAAACTGTCAACCAGAGGACAGCGGCTGCAGCGGTTTTTCAAAAAACAAATTTCTGAAATGTAGTTGCAAGTATGTATTTTTCAATCAACCATGATCTACATTATCGAGATTGATCAGTGTTCTCAAAGAACACCTTCCATTTTCAGGCTTCACAGGGTTGTGCCCCACCCCCACCATTTAACCAAATTCAAGAAATTAGTTTTTTTGGTTTATTTTAAGGTATCGTGTAGTTAATTTCAAGGCTCCTGATGACGGTTTTGGTTTTTTTACAAATATGACATATAAATCCACACCAAAATAAATACAGCCATTGGTTTGAATTAAATTATCTTATTCGATATTCTTGAAAACACAAATTATTATTGAGCAAATTTGAAGACCAATCCCGCCACAAATAACTAATCCTTAATTAATAATTAAAACTTGTTATTAATTAAGGAATTGCGTGTTACTCTCTAATTATAAATAGAGTTAATGACCGCAAAATGTATAATTAGTGATTTAGATCAATCAGAAAATTTTCGTGATTATCAGAGCTTAATAAAAATAAAATGATGTAAAACTCGGCACGTCTTGTAATTAGCATTAGAAATCAATTGTGCAATGTTTTCCTCAAACATCTGTTTGTCACCACTGAAATGTTGCTAAGTGTCATCGATTACCTAATTATTACTTAGTGTCAAATCATCTTTTAGTTAATTTATAATTGACAGTAATGTGTGTCTAGGATATTATGATCTATTTGTGAATTCTTTGAGCTTCAGATTTAAATGCATTCATAAAACTTACGTAATTATAATAATTATAAATTCCCTTTCGTCCATAATATTTTGTTCAAATAATACAGCTTCAAAACAATTAGAATTTACAAAAGAAAAGGAACGTAAACACGATTTCACTACGTAAAATCGATCTATACAAAAACGCGGCGATATAATGTCAATCACAATTAAATTTTGTTGGACAATATTTTTTTTTTCAATATGTGCCTGGCAATACCACTTTGGTATTCATCGGTTTAGTAACGTCGATATGCTTTCACTCCCTAAAGCATATTTATGTCATGTCTTTGTAGTTGTAAGTCTCTGCGAAAACGTTTTCAATGCTTAATTCCTTTTTAAATGCGGCATTACACCCGAGCAACAAAGACAACAGGTGGTGTGATTCCCACAGTATTTAGGGTTTGGTTGTAAAATTTTATTTTGTAGACAGAAAAGACACATACATATACTCGTTCAGATATAGATGTTCCTGCTATAGTTTATATAGCTCGCAGTGTGCATCTTCACCTCATTCATTTAAACCGTACCCAGAACGCTAGAACCAGAACCAGACCTAGAGTCATCTCGACGTACACATAAATGTCACTAGAGGTATAGATATAGTAGAAGCATCCGCATCAGAACACGAGGCTAGCACCCACACTATATCCATTCAAAACCTGTCGTTAAGGAACTTAGGAAAAAGAAGTAGAGGAAAAAAAGAGAACTGCCGAATGCTTTCACATTTTATTCTAATGTGTTTACAGCATCGTGTGATAATTGTGTTTCTCTGTCCCCATTTAATGAATATTGCAAATTTCGGGCACCTCCGGGGCTTATGGTTAGTTGAGGTGGACCAATTTTCCTGATGGCATTCTCCAAAGGACAAGGTAGCAAATTTGTTCTAATTTTTTGTTAGATGAGAGAAGAATGTCAGGTAATCGGGTTTTTTTCCTTTTGAGCGTACTGAAGGTAAATTTAAAGGTTAGCCTTAGGTTTTAAGATTAATAGGCTGATTTATTATTCATTCATTAATTTTTTGATTTTCACTAATTCTTAACCTGTAACTTAAAAAAAAATTTTGAATAGTGGGTACAATTTTACGTAAACTTTTCATTCCGGGAATAATGAGTTTGTTGTATAGAGGAAACATACCAATCTGGAGTGATAATTATGAAAACACTAAGTATGCAAGTACATTGTTCGAAAGTTCTCTACCATATACGCTTGATACTATCTACTGTAAGTTTTTACAAGTTTAATCTTAAAAAGGGATGTCAAAATTTCTAGCAGCGACGATCATTAGTTTCTTTGTTTGATAGGGCAGATGATAAAGCAATTTGTTTTTAAAGGTTTTCAACTGTTGTTAAAAGTTAGTTGTATATCTTACTCTATCAAAAAAAAAACGTGATTTGACAGCATGATAATAGACTCGCTCACACGTCTGCACTTGAAGTTGAACATTTTTATTGATGGGGCCTCCAATATTCTCACGCCAGTATTAACCTTATTTAGCTTACAGTGACATATATCGCTTTTCAAACCTAACGTAATGGAACGCTGTCGGCGAATATAAAAGAAGTCGACACTATCCATTGTAAAGCCCATATGTATCAATCAAAGAATTTGTATAAAAAAACCATTCATTACAAGAAAATCCAGTCTTAACTTATTAGACTAGAAACTTAAAGCCAAACTGTAATATTTCGAATGAATATTTATCTTTAGGCTGTCTTTTTTTTAGATATAGTCAAAGCCCAGGACACCGCCCTATGTTGCGTTTAGCATGATAATTTGCGGAAGGAGATTAGATTTACGGGAATAAAGGAAATTGAAACAAGACATTTCTGCCGAGGCTTGAATCTGCATCCATGACGTGGTGATCGTGGCGCTCAACGATCGTGATTCAAATCCGTCCGGGAAAGTAGAATAACCTTGGCCCATTAGACCCTAAATACTTCAACTAGTCCTAAGGAACAAGTGTGATTCAACATTCACAATTCGGTTCGACCTTATCTGTTTATGGTAAAGAATTCAATCGGCCGGTCTCTTAAAAGAAGAACGAAAAAAATTAGAAGTGATAAAATGCAGCCTTGTCTACTTCATACGAGTTTACTTAATATTAAACAGAAAATAAAAGCTAGCAACGTTGCCTAACCATTCGTTTAATCTTTCCAACGTAAGTGTTAAATGGTACCTGATATTCAAATAATATTGACGTACCTCAGGGTTCATTTCTGACTACCTTCCTTTTCTTACCTTAGTTTGAATTAACGTGCTAAATACATTCTTGACTTGGTTGATCATTAAAAGTCGCTAAGTATGTACCTGATGAAATTTTCATTCGCCTCATATGCGATAAAGCTTTAAAAAATAATCATATAGTCGCGAGCACTTGTGATTATAGAATTCTCCAATATTAGGCTTCTTAAACGTGGAATGCCGGCGGATTCTAACTTGGGACCACTTTTATTTCCTTCCTTCATGAAAGCAAATCAAATTTTCTTTCTATTTTCCACCAACATTATTGGGTAGCACTAGAATCGCCTATGTCAACACCATTCAAAATTGTTGCATCAAGTAGGTAAACTATATCCGTTCGAGACCAAAATCTTATGTGTTTTCTGACACACAAAATGTAAGATTGCGGAAACATGTGTTTTGGTATCTAAACTCCTTTTTCCGTCATGGGATAATATATGGCGCTAGTCGTGATGCTGAAATCGAGTTCATCTGGGAACAATATTTCGGCTGTGCCGTACTTTGTTGCCTTGATGTATGCAATTTGGTGTATTTATGGGTAATATTGGTGTGGGGCGTGTATAAAAGAAACATCCATATTTCATTTTATTTCTTATAACCGGGAGGAAACATTATGTGTACTTTCATCAATTTAAGTACTTCATTTCGCTTTTCACTAATTGTAATGCCATAGGTTGCTCAATCCATCCAAGCCCCCAAAAACTTCTCAAAATACGTTGTTACCTACAGAACAGAATTAAACAGGAAGCTAATTCCAGTATTTTCCATAAACATATGACGTTGTTCTGAAGGAGTGGTCTGCTTTGAAAAACTTTTCGCTGGGTTCAGCGAAATACAAGCATGTTTGATACAGCTGTTGTTGTCCTCATTTGCAAGCCATCAAAAATTTCTCAAAATACGTTGTTGCCTACAGAACTTATTAAACAGGAAACTAATCCCAGTTTTTTCCATAAACGTGATCTAAATGAATTGTCAGCTTTGAAGAACTGTTCGCTGAACTAAGCGAACTATAAACTGAAACATCTTGAGCTTAGAACGCGCTAAACACACGCTTATTTCACGAAAAGCAACCTACAATTGCCGGACTTCATCTAGAGAAAGTCGCCTTTCAAAAACTTATATGTATACTGAAATGCTCTTAGGATAATGAAGTGAAGAGTTCTGTTCGCAAATGTCTAATATAACTTAAAACGCATCTCCTGTTAAATTTTTTCTGCGTGTAGAGATTATTGGACTGATTTAAAGTTTTAAAATGCAAAATTAATCTACCAAAAGTGAAAGATTCATGAACCCGAAGCACGGTCTAGTTTGTCTCATTTGTTAGTTGGAAGAACTACCTGAACGGGCTCAGTAAGTAAAGGTACGCTAAGTTGACTTGGCAATTTGCATATAGGTTCACTTGGCATACCATAAGTTTCGGATGTTTCATTGTTATTCATGCGCAGAACAGTACCTGCCAAGCAAAAAAGCTCCAAAAATTAGACACGCTAAGCCAATTCAATTTCCACGGTTTTCATTTACATAATAAATTCACAGAAATTTTTTTTTATTTTCCATTGGTAATGTACCTGTCCATAAAGAAACAACCGTACAAATCCATCAGACTCCAGTCCAGAGTAACTAATAATCCCACGAAAAACCTACATCGACCTTGCACTGGACAGTTTTCTTCCGACTCAGTTTTTTTTTGTTACTCCAACCCCCTCCTCAGCTCTGCTCTATTGATTCAGTCAAGACAGCTCCGGTCTCAGGCTTTTTTTAGGTCCGGTTTAATTTCGATTCCCTCACTTGATTAAGCAAGAAGTGGTTATACTTCTGAAAAACAAGAGTCTGCTGACCACAGTATAGCCGGACTCAACGATATGACGGCGACAAAATGAAAAGTTCATTGTCGACTATGGACGCTGTGGTCCACTTGGTTTGCGTCCCATCATGCGCGAAGTAAATTATAAGACGCGACAACTTTCAATTATTTTTGATGTCCATAAATGAAAGTGCAAACACAGCACTTAGGTTAGGTTTAGAGGTATGAGAACGGGCAAAAAAGGAATCATTGCTACCGTGGCCAATTATGAGGGCGTTTTTGTGGCGATTTTATCGCACCACTTCCATCGGTTCGTGCTTATCTGCATTTCAATGGCTCGATGTAATTGATACGTTAATAACCTTAAATGATTCTTCCTGGAAAGACGTAGAGTATCCATCCCAGCCAAAGCCACGAACTGATTGAGACAACGGTGGCTTCGCTTTCATGGAATTTCGACGAAGTGCCGGAGAGGTTTCCGCTGGGAGCAGCAAACACATCGGAGGGGGATGAAAATGCGCAAAGATCCCTAGCTAAGAGGCTTCGCTGTCGACGAAACAAATTAATAAAAGATTACTCTGAGGCTAATTGATACAGTACACGAAGTCCTTCGAGTCCCTCGCCCTCCGTCCTGCATCATGCGGCGCTCTTCCGTCCTTTGCCATTTCAGTCATTGACTTAAGAGCCAATTAGGAGCCACATTGTTGTTGCTGTGGGCGATGATGCTGTCGCTCCTTCCTCGTTTCCCTATGTTCATTTGTTGTTCGGTATTCGATGCTTTCACCCCCTTCCGTCGAGCTGTTCTGTGCCAGAAGTGTAATCAACAAATATCCCTTCATTAGGACTTCGTCGAAAAATTGCAATTATATCACTCACACAATGCGGGCGAGGTCGAGGGATCGAGTCGACGAGGGAACCGTTCCCATGCACACAATTAAGTACACACACTCGTTCCAGATGGAGGGAATCATTTCTACAAAAATAGAAAAACGCAATTAAAATAAATTACCACACAGACCTCCTCCGTCGACTCCTCACATACTCACATGTTCGCTCAGGTCGTCTTCAATGCCAAATGATTAGGGGTAGAAGCAGCAACAACAACAAATGAGAAAACTTTTACCGTCCGTACACCTTGGGTCCAAAGCTCAGTAGTGCCCCATTCTTTGACCACATCACCCCGGTTGTGCTTGCCGCCAGGCTCTTGAACCCCCGGCATATTGTGCCCGTCTCCATTCCACGTAGCAAACATGGAGCCTGTTAATCAATTCACCCCTCAGGTGAGTTCTAAAACGTAATAATGGAATTAAATTCGTGTCTGGATGACTATGCGGGGTGGAGTGTGGCAGCTTCCTCTTTCGGCTGCCGTCGAGTCAGCTGGGAAACCCCCCCGCATTTCATGTAATTTGTTGGTTGCATAACCACACTCCTTGCGTTTCGGGGAATCACCCTCTGCCAAAAAGAGGTGGGTGCTAAGTGGTTGGCTGCCCTGCATAGAACAATACTGAAGATGGGTGACAGGGTGACTCTCATGGCGTTGGTTTCCTTCATTTCGACGAGTGAATTGTTCTGCGCTCAGAGTTAGGTGGTGGCTATTCTCCACTACCCGTGGTCGTCGGATAGCAAAGGGCGAGTAAAACAAGTAATTAAGGCTACTCGTCGCAAAAGTTGTACACTAGACAGACTGAAAACTCAAGGAGGGGAATTTTAAAGGCGGACTTAATGGGAAAACAAAAGGGGTATTAAAATTCGTGCACTTCTTCTGCTTTTTCTTGGTCAAGATCTCCGTTCCGAGTCAATTAAGGCAGCAAAAAATCCCTCTTGGAATTAACTCAATCCCAAGTCCGAGATGTGTCGGCCTCTTTTTGCTTTTTCAAACAGATCTAGCTGTTTGTTGGTCGGGAACGAGTGCAATTTACATATTCATGTGTCAACAATAAACGGGTTAACTTTTTGCACCTAATTTAGTGCGCGAGGAGTGGTTTCCTTCTCCCGTGCTTTTCAAATGCTATAAAGCAGCTCTTCACGCGATAGTTAATGCCTGTATTACTTGTAGAACTGTGGGTTAGACATACCGAATGCGGCCAACTCAATGAAACTTCAAGGAGGACTTAAGTGGGGCATCAATTGATATCGATTAGACCTCTTTAAACTGATTTCGGTTTAGATAAAATTGTTTGGAATTAAATTGTTATGCATTTCCTGGGCAGTTACATGCCTGGGTTGCTGTTTAAAGTGCAAATTTGATTCGTGATTTATGTGAAAGTATCAAGGATTCTCAGGAAATTTTATGCAAATTGTATGCCAGTATGTGTGAATGGGCTTTTATTTTAGATTTGGTTACAGTGCGAGCTTAAAATAAATAATGTGACTTCGTATTTAAACATTGCACACAGCTGTTAACCTAGTTTTTAGAATGCTCAGAAAAATTTTAAAATTAATTTGATTACAGTTTAGTGTTTGATAAAGAATATTTTTTGGTAAGAAAACTTTGAAAGTCAGTTTGCAGCGAATTCGTTCTTCAAACATTTATTTCACTTTTAACTGCAATCCGGCTCGAAGGACCAATTTTTAGGATTCAGTAACCCTCTTATTTCCAGCGACGGTGCTAAGGCATTCTTCTTTTTACGAAATTTTTAATAGATCATTTGTTTTTTTTCTGCTCATTCGTAATCCTGCTCGAAGGACCAACGTTTTTGTACTCAGTAGTGCATTTGACTAACAGATATATGAGCTACTGCGGAACACTCAGAAATGATTATTACATACTCTTTAAAATTGCATCTCCGCTTAGTTATACTAGCTTTCAACAATTGATCTGTTAAACTATCAAACTAATATACTTTACTTTGATAGAATCATCATTAAGCGGCGCGTGCTTTAGCCTAATTGGGGGAGGGGTGCATATGAGAGCTCTAACAATCCACTGAACTAAAAATTGCAATTATATTATCGGCATCTATGCGTCATTTTGAGAACTGAAATGATAATGGTATTCTGTTGTTTTTTGAATAATACTTATAAATTGAATTATGAAAATCTGATGCCTTCGAGTAATAAATTAAACGACTATGGTACTTGTACGGAACTTCGTGGATGTCATACATATTTTGCAACACTCAGTGATCTACATCAAATTCGGCATAATAATATGCCTAGCCACAGCTACAGAAGAACAATTGCAAAAAAGGTGGAGGATGGTCTCTTTCTGGTTCATGTCATCGCAACGGCGACATTGCCTGTTGTAAGGGTCGCCCAGCCTAGCCGCATAATCTCCTAAGAGACAGTGGCCCGTACAGATCGCAGGCAATAACAGTTTTTGTACTGTGAAGCAGTTCCGATGTTCTGTTTTTATCATATCTTGGTCAAGGACGCTCCATCTGGAGTTTGCCAAAGCAAGGTAGTGTATAAAGAGTGCCCTCTTAGGGAAGTTCAGCGCGCCATGAGTCACTTCAGAATAACAGTAGTGTAGCCCAACGCCCTTACTGACAAATTTGTTGGCCATCCTGTTACCGGCCCTGTTCCAATGGCCAGGAACCTAATATAGGGCAGTGCTTAACCGTCTCCCCAGTTAGGTAATTTCTTCTTTACAGCGCCACTTTAGAAGATATCTGAGCAAGCCTTCCTAATTTCAAATACCTTGGTCTGGAAGAAGTTCGATCCATCCGGAAGCCGATAAGACTTCGACTGCCTCAGAGAACACCTTGTACCATCCTGAAAACGTCCGTGAACAATACCGTATCGAAGTTGTTAATTGGTTCAATCAGTCTCCACTCTCTTCTGGATAGAATTTTGATGCTAAATCTTTTCGCAAAATTTAGAGTAGTGTAGTATTGTCAGCCGAGGTTACGAGGTTGGGTGTGAAACTGAAGATGCTACTACAACCATAGGACTGAATGTACCAACATCCAGATTTTCTGATTCGGATCGCACTACATGACGTCTGAAATTTAATCTGAAAATCAGGGGAAAGCAGATGCAGAAGCACGTTAAGAGCTTCTGTTTGAGTGGAGCGAAGGGCACCGGTAGTGCTGCTGCATACGGGTTTTTTCGGTCGCTCTCCTCAGTTTGGTTATATGCCTTACTCACCACAGGTCACCAAATCAGTGAACCGTAAATAAGAATGATGAGAGCACCACAGCTGCCGATAACTGCAGTGTCATCATAGGTTTAAGTCCCATGTTTTACGTCTGCAGGCGTAATGGTCCATACAAGCTTTTTGAAATCGCTCTTCTATCTTTAGCATCGAGTTCAATTTCGGATTCAGAGTTAACCTCAAATTCCTGCGCTCAAGGATAGTAAGAGCTGCTGTCAGAGCAAAGTACGGTGCTTTGTTTTTTGTCGTGAAGAGCATATGCTCAGTTTTACCTGGATTCACAGCCGCTCCACAATTCTTGGACCAACATAATAGCGCTGATTATGGAGGGGAACATTCCCGATACCAGGATTACACGACTTTGATAGTGGCTCTTGAAGAAATCTTCTATAGTGGACTTTCTAGCAGTTTCGTATGCATGAAATTATTGGACTGACAAGAGGTTGGCTGCCAATGTTGTCTGAATTAAAATTATCGTTATTCGAGGTCTTATATACATGTTTTTGGCGTTGGGCACATGTTTTACATATATTGCTTTAAAAGTAGGACAGTCAATGTTTCACGTTGTTTCCCAGTCATTAAGGAATTTAAAGTGCATACCATCAAAACCGGGGGCCTTTTTTATATTGATGTCTACAAATCGAGCGTTTTCGGTTCTGCACGTTAGAGAGTAGAGACGGCCCTCAGAGAAGGTTTGCTTTCAAGTGTTAAGACAATATAAAAAATAGCATGGCACAAATGTAATTTCTGGAGTGTCTCATGTCCTTTCAAGGTTCATGTAATATTATCAACTTCGAGGTTGACACACAAAGAGCGAGTTTCATCCGCTGTAAAATACTACAATTGTTTATGAAAACTAAAAGAAAAGTCGCTTCGTAAAAAACCCCTTTATTTTCCGCATTTTCCACATCCGTATTTGGCTGGACTTAAGACCACCCCCGTAGAATACAATTCTTCAGCATCACAGAGACTTCAGAAGTGTGGTGCTATTGAAATGATAATTGCTTTGGCCATTGATATTTCTGTGGGTATAAATTTCACGGAAAATAAATTATTATGGTATGAAAATTCTCTCGTAAAATTTTATTTGATTTCTTTTCTGCTTTTGTTTACAGTTTTGCGGTGAATATTACCGGAAACAGCAGCACAGTAGAGCACATCCAGCAGAGAAACGAAAACCAGAACTCTGACAGTGGATATGGATCTGGGATCTGGGATGCTGGTTGCTGGAGCTGGCTGGACCTACATTGATGTTATATGTTCTGTTTTCCAGCATTATTCACAAATTCAGAGAGTCGAACAAAATTCAGACTTCGCTTTCGGTATTGCCCCAACTGGTAGGGGCTGCTAAAAGCTAAAAATGAACTCAATGTGATTCAGCAACTGTTCGGGAACAGAATATTGTGGCGTGTGTGAAAATTTTGTTGTACTGGTTGCCATGAATACTGACTGAATCTACTGTTTGGAGGAATAAAAATAATAGCATACAAGGAACAGGATTATTTCTTTCATTTTTCATTCTCGGCGAGTTGTGTTAGATAAGGTATATGTTGGGGAACAGCATTATGTGGACTAGTGTGTCATCTCAGTTTTGATGCTTTTATTTATGGCGGCATGCAAAAAGCGTCGGTTTTGTTTACAGCTCCTGATTGTTAATAAAATCTTTGAAAATTGCGATGTTTTGGCTCATCTTGATTAAGCACTTTGAGCGGAACCGAGCCGCTTTACATAATTTTACTATAAAATATTCAGAAGACACTAAAAATTTATATGAGACGTATCGATCCACTTTAATCTCACGCCAACGTCAATGGCACTTTGCCGATCTAACGAAAATTTTAATACAAAATTGGTTAATTGCGCCTGAGCTTGTGAAATACAAAATATGAACAATTCAGTGTTACCATGTTGGTCAATAAATTCACGTTAACATTCGAAATGGAAACAAGATTCGTTAGCAATCACCCAGTTCTAATTGTCTTTTGAATTATTGATTAGAATCTAAAATGATTTGCCAATTCACAGCAGTCGCGATTGGGATCTGCACCTTCTGCACACGTATGACTATAGGTAGGTCTTCTATAGTTTGCTTTTATTTATAAAATCAATAAATCAAGCTGTCCGTTGTCCGAGATTTATTTATTTGACAGAAATTTTTTTTTTTGTTAGATTTTATTTGAAACCTGTTCCAATTTGATAATTAGATTTCTGGCTCCAATGACTGTTTCGAACAAAAAATACGAAAAGGTGATCAGAGAGAGAAGGATTACATTCAAATCCAAAGAAGGTCAAAGTGATCACATTTCGTATTAGTTGCTGCGTTTTAAAGTAACCTAAAATCACCTGAGTAGTTTTGTTAAGTGACGGAATAGAAATGTATCGTGAGAAACACTTAGTTATTCACTTATTCGAAAATAATAGGTACATGTTACGGCGCCGTGACAGGTTTTTTATGGGCCGAAAACATTTTAAACATCCGTAAATGCTTGAACTGCACATAAAGTTTTGAAGCTCTTTTATTTTCGGTGAAAGTCTAGCGAGCTGAGATCAATATCACGAATCGGACTTGCTCTAAAAGAGGTTTATTAAACGGTAATGCCACTGTAGAATTTTTTAAATTCCAAAACTTTTATTTCGCTAAACTTATTCCTTAGGGTCTTAAAAATAAGGTACAATAAGTTTCATAAGTCGTAGGACATTTTAAATACATATAAGATATATTTGTCAACTCCTGTCTAGCCGGTACTGATGCAAATCATTCCATAAAATAATGCGATCTAAAACTTTCAACGCGTTTTTAGGGAACTACGTTTTTTGAATCGGCCGTGGATTTTTCCTGGAAGTTTAAACCGATTTACTTGAAAATTTCATCAAAGCTGTATAATAACATTCTCTAGAGAGGGTTAGGGGTTTTTAGATTAATTGTTTATTTATTTTTTTATAAACAATTTAGTCCATAATTTTAGGCCAAACTACCCTTTGGCTTCGAACATGCGCCATTTTGGAAAACAAAATTCCAAATACCCTACCTACCTACCCTCTAGATAACCTTAAACTGAAAAAAAATTTGTTGTTGTTGGGTTCCCATACACACAGTTCTATCGCCGCCATCTTAAAATTTAAAAAAAGAATTAAAAACATTTTATACTCTTCAAACTGTAACAAATAAAAGCCCTTATAATTTTTCAAATCATTTTTTTTTCTAAATTAATTTTCAAAATCGGTAATTTATGCAGTCGCTAAAGTGGCTTTACCGCTTAATGCTCTTCAGGGGATAAACGTATCAGAGACAGAAAAATACACAAACTGAGTTATTTAAAAAAATCTAAAGTAATTATAACTATTTAGCCTCATGAATGTTTTAACTCTACTTTGATTAATCTGCGCCCTCTCAATTCGTTTTTAGGTGGGGTTCCGCAAGGTAGCCGTTTCGGGGCCCTTTCTTTTCAGAAACTATAAAAATTATTTCAAAATTGTGTTTTTTTCCTTGTTATATGCTGATGACGAGCGTGAACCACACCTACAAAATATAATACAGTAAATAACCTTCGCCTGTATTAAGGTAAATTTCTAGAATGTTCGTTTGAACAAATCAATTTTTTTTGGCATTTTTTGATATTCTGAAGACTCCAGAATTATCCTATGTAAACCTTTTTATCATATTTGACCTAGAAAATGAGTTGTAGGCAATTTCATGACGGCCGGTTTACAAACTTCAAACGCGTTTTTTTGAAACCATCAAACCTAAATCCCATTTTGATTGCTACAGAGCGCTGCAGAGTGTAAGCACGAACAGAAGGGTACAAATCTGCTGGATAGCTGGACACAGAGGCATCACCGGAAACAAAGCGGCAAATATTTTAGGTAAGAGAGGAGCTGAAATGGAAGCTCCGATATGTGGTGTTATCAAATCTCTTAACAATGGGCTATTAGATTTTGCGAACTAAAGATGGAAAGACACCACGCCGTGTTCAATCGAGAAAATCATGTGGAAATCCCATGATATTAAGAAAACTAATTGCCTTCTTAACCTAATTTGGACTCAATGTAGAACTATGTATGGTCGGGATCTATACCGGTCTTACGGGGGTACATGCTCATAGAATTGGTGTTTCCGGCACTGATCTGTGCAGGCATTGTCGAGAACTCAATATAAAAGAAACTATAAAAAACCTCTTATGACGGTGTTCTGCGCTCGCAAGGATTAGATAGGAGTTACTAGGCAAGTTTTTCATTGAAGGATTAATAGAAGCTTCGAGCTAATGCTAGAGATATTGTTTTGTGAACGTCGAAGAACTACACTTCATGTTAAAGGTACCCATCTCCGTTGCGAACTTCAGAATGCTTCGCATGCTAATGAAGAGATGGGTACCTTTGACATGAATAGTGTAGTCCTTCAAGGTTCACAAAACGATATCTCTAGAGCGTAGGGCATCTGAGTGTAGTATCGCTATGGACCCAGTGTGATCTATGCGGGTCCTTTCTAGCCGCCACTGTAGCCTAACTTAACCTATCTCAAAACCATGTTTCTCGAGTTGGCATGCATAACTTTGATATGTAAAAATTATTATAATAGAACGAACTCTAGTTTAAAATGCTCGGCAAACACGTTATTCTCTCCGTGACCTGATTTGGATTCTTCGCGATATTAAGAACAAAGTTGCAGCCAAAAAATTGAAAATTTGTTAATCCTTTTTGAATTTCGCGCTATTTGTAAAATTTTAGAATTTTGACTTGAATCAGGTCGAAGCGGAAGCCGCAAACCAGTACTTTAAGAATCTGACCGATTTTTTCATTTAAGATCACTGGAGGGGGGGAGGGAACATTGCCGTGCAGCCGGTTTATTTCGGTGTGGCAGATTCAGCCCCTGCAGCGCCCTCATATTACTGTTTTTTGAAACACATTTTTTTGTACCGTACATCTTAAATAAAATGAAGGAAAAAGTCTCTTAATTATATTTAGCTTACCTTTCGCAGGAAAAACTCACCAAATCAGCTATCAAAAATAGTCTTCTACACTAAAAATCCCCTTAAATCTACATACATCAAGCATGATTAAAATAAAGTGTCCATTTCAAAAATACAACAAGACAATTTCTTTTTCAACGTGGCGCTAATTTTTCTATACTATCGCTGTCAGTGTGGACATTTGAGCATAATTTTGGCTAAATTAAGTCGAACATAATCTACCTTAGCCGAAAGAAAAATATACGCTCTTTAGCAAGGTTTATCAGAAAAAAAAATTTATTGAATTTATATTTATACATCTATTTTGCAATTTTAATGTAATAGGGAAGATGATTCACGACTAACTTTCTTGAACTCTCTAATGTTTCCATAGCTGAAATAAAACTGCTAAGTAAGTGGACTGTATTTTCACTAATTTCAGTAAAGCACTCCGTAGAACTAATTATCAAATTATTATTCAGAATTTGGCTGTTGGATTTGTTCATACTTATTATCCCGAACTGAGCGGTGACATTTTATGGAGCACTATCCACTATTATTCAAAATACCTACGGTATGTCTCAAAGAAGCCATTCTGGCCCTGTTTTATTTATTATTTACATGAACGGTATATCCATGCTTTAGACATATTTAAAAATTTGTTGTTATGCTGATGATAACAAGTTTTTCGCGTTTTGTTTCCGTGAAATTTTAAATTCCGACCTAGACGCCTTTTATAAAAGATGTTCTATTAACTGCATTAGTAAGAATACAACTGTGTTTTTACTCGTAAAACTGTTCCTTTTGACTTATGACACTATGCATGACTGTTTACTGGTTAAGCGAGACGTAGCCGGAATTGGATCAATAGATAAATAGCACGATCACCACGCTATGGATGCAGCTTCGAACCTCGGTCTCTGAGTTTTTGATTTGCAATTACAAAAAAATAAACCATTCCGTCTCTAAGCTCCTGTCTGGTTCTCATCAATGCAAAAATAAGACATTTAATTCTCTCCTTCGCCTTACCCTAATTTCCTTCCGACCATAACCATGCTGACGCATCACAGGGCTGTCCCCAAGACTTTAGCTAAATCATAAAAATATCCCATCAAGGATTTGGAAGTCTGGCTGAATAGTCGTTTTACCTTCGACAACCATTTTGATACAATTGTTTATAAGGTAAATTAGACTTAGGGTTTGGTTTGGGTCATTAGTTTGGTTTGAGTGGGGGATTTAAGTGCTGAAGCGGCTGGTTCCTTTAAAAAGGTACAAGAACTGGTGGAACGAACTGCTTTTCAACTCTTTGGGTACCAATAAGGGCTTCCCAAAGGTAGATATTCTGCGCCTGTCTTACCTTCAGTGTAAAATGTACGCAAAAATGTTTTGTAAAATAGAAAAAAAACCATCCATCGAAACCAATACATATGCCAGCACTTGGATATACCTTCTGTATATTTTGCGCAGGCTGATTGAGGTATGGCATCCTTCAGCGAATTTTCTTTTATGATCCCAATTGACTCAAAACGCCTTCCTCGAATTGGTAATTTTAGCATCCGGAACCGAAAAAAGTCAGACGAGACAATATTAGGCGGGTAAGGTGCTTCATCGATGACATTTTTGTCGTATAAAATTAATGAATTTGTTTCATGAGATCTAAACAGTATTCTTTATTCACTGTTTGTCCCTCTGGAAGAAATTCGGAGTACCAAATTTTGAAAAAGGATTCAATGTCAGGATTACAACAAGAAGGAATGGAGAATGACGGAACCGGCCAGCAACTATGATACCGCAATATTCACAAATGGTTCTAAGATGGAACAAGGTGTTGGTCCAGGAGTGTTCTCTGAAACACTGAATATATTGAAGTCTTATTGTCTACAGAACACATCGAGCGTCTTCCAGAGGGATTTGCTTGTGATCATGAAGGCGTGTTCGATGCTTCTGTGTATCCATTCACTGAAACAGAACATCGCCGTTTTTACAGATAGTCGGCGGTCATTAGCGCGCTTGACTCCGTTACCATATTTTCTTGGGTAGTGCAGTATTTTCGGGAGTTACTTAGCTCCTAGTTCAGTCTGCTTAACGTAACCTTGAAATGGGTTCCCGGACGTAGGAACATTTCATGGAACGACATGGCCGACAAACTTGCCAAACGTGACCATGTTGAAGATAAGGGAACCTTTTTCACATTCCATGGCGCTGGCAAATGTCAGATGGAGCGCCCTGAAAGCGTGTAACATATCCAGGGCAACCTGGCCTAGTTATAATAAAAATACATCCGATCTGCTCAACAGACCGAGAGCTATTATTGCAAAAATCACTGCAATCTATACGGGCTACTGTAATTTTTGTTTGTTTTTTTTTTCCACGTGAATTCATTTCAGAATCAAAATAGTACGCGAAATCAAGGGAGTTGTCGTCGGCGAAACTATGAATAGGCTGGGCTCCCCTTACGATACCACTGTTGCAGTTGCGCCGACGTAAACGAAAATGAAATCATTATTCACCATCGTTGTAATGTCCGGCTCTTGCCAGAATCAGAAAGAGGGCTATGGGAGAGTACTTATTTGAAAACCTACAGGCAATCTGGAAATAGTCAGTTTCTTAAATTCCTCCTGTTGGCTTTAGTTTCTTTTTCCCATAATAAACTAATCCGACCACATCCATGATTTCAGATAAGAATCAGTGTTGCAAGTGAACTGAGCTCAACGACAAACCGGGTCTTACTGGTTATGGCATCAAAATGGTGCTATAATAGTGCTAATTGGAGTGTTACCATGATGTCGACGCTCACTACTTAAACCAACAAACCAACAATCATGTGGGACTTACTTTCTAGCGTAGTTGCACTATTATGCCTTTTTCCAATTTTGTGGTATTTTATTGCTTACCCAGCCTTCTCTAAATATGGGTGCTTACCCGTCCCATTAATTCCACGACGCCTATACACCAGAAGCCTCAAGTGTAAACAATTACCCAATTTTAGGACAAGGGCCTGATAGTCTTCCTGTGTCGTATATATTCTGAAATCAATAACCCTTATATCGTCGTATTTTACTTTAATTTACAATCGTATTTTACTATTGCGGTCCAAAAGTAGCATTACCAACACTATAAATTAATAGCTGCTCTATAGAGAATAAATTCCTCTTATTTAATTGGCCATATCTAGTCCCAATCTCTACCTTCCTTCGAAAATTGTAAATTTCCTGGAAAACTTTCATCGATTTCGACTATGATTTTAGGTCAGCCCCTGCGAAGAAAACCACAATCAAAACATAACTCAAAGTCAGCACCCTTTAATTTATGAAACAGAATCCACCTTGTACAGCAATCTATCTTACCATCAAGTGCTGTTTTGCCGCTACAATTCCAGCCAAAACATTTAAATTGTTTCAATTAAAAGTTTTCCCTCACCAGACACAATATTAGCTCCGTCCGTTGCGGTTCATCATTATTCGTGCAAAATTCACCTTTGATTGCATTTCGTCTTCATCCTTCAATCGCAGTCCCAATTCCAATCCCCAATTCCAGCTACATATAGTCGATAAAATCTTCCGGAACGTAAAGCTGCCATAATTAGGCTTATTTTGTGTTCACTTTATTTTTCTGTTTTGCACTCAAATAGGGCAAGAGTGAAGTTGCTCCTCCTTCTAGTCATGAAAACAGCTTTGCCGCGTCAGTCGCACGTTCAACCAGGTCAAATGCTCCAAGACGAAATAAAAGATCAAAGGCTGTAGGCAGAAAAGGTAAAAAACACCTATAATTAGAGAACTTTACCACACGTTAATTTTGCCTGAGAGTACCCCGGATCCCGGCTGGCTTGACTGTTGGAGCAATTGCCATCGTCCGCCATACTTGGTTTGCATGGCAAGTCTTTGTTTGCCAGTTATCTCGGTCAGTTATCTCCTGCTTTGGAGGTTAGGTGAAAAGTGAAGCATAATGCAAGCGACGTGGACGCGGCGGGTGTTGCACATTACAAAACCAAAAATTTTAATGAAAACAACAACAAAAACATAGATAGTTGTACTTGGCTAATAGGTACGAATGTAGATACACAGGGTGTTATGCTGCGATAATGGCGTCATCAACGGTGTGAGAAAAGGTACGGCAAATAATAGCGTTTCCGTCCTTTCGACTATCGCCATCGACAAGCACTCACTCATTAAATAGCTCTTGAACTTGTTCTTTGTTTATCCAAACAAGCAAGAAGTTCAGAAAGGAGTGCTCTATGTTGAGTGGAAGAGAGTGTATAGGGTGTGTCTGTGGAGTGCGGATGATTATGCATCCCAGAAACTTACGCTACTACTATCAACCGCACCAACTTCACTCCGGTTCGGATAAATATGCATACCGACATACGAGAGCGCTCTGCGTTACCGGACGAACACTGACGACTTCCGAGGAGCCCGTTCCATCGTGCATCATGTGGACAGGTTAAAATTGTTTATTTATTTTGCATTTTAATATGATTAATGGAATACTTCAAGTGTAATTATGTGTGCGGCGAGGAGTCAATTGGGTCAACAATATTCAACAGAGACTCGCACGGGGTTAATTTTGTGGAAAAGAGTTATTCAACGCACCGGTGATTTACACTTTTTTATGGAAATTGCTGCGATTGTGTCCATTTTTAAGGTCTTTCCGTTAAATACAAAAAAAATTTTTATCGTTGCTTAGTTTTATGCTTGCTTGGGTTTAAAGTTTTATGAAAATCGCCAGTTTTCTTATTGTTGGGAAGATAAAACCTCCACACACTTAAGAATTTTAAAGGAATGTAGTGTGCTGTATTAAAATTGCTTGAATAATTTCACGTTCATTCTGCTTAGGATCCATTTCGTTTAAAAAAAAAAAAGCAGGAAGTCGGGTGCTTAGGTTAATTAGCTTGGTAAAGGTTTTCTTAATTGCCATGAGAACGGGACGCCGCGCGGCATATGGTTCTATTCTCTGAAATGTTATATTCTTCTGCTAATGTGGGTAAGTAATAGGTGATAACTGCAAACCTTGATTTATCTCTCTGTGGGAGAAAAACTTCACTATGCAATATTCAATGATCTTTTGACGTAATCTGTTACCGGCATTTAAACTTATGCACGCAAAAATTCCTATTTGGCCCATACCAAATATAGCCTTTACTTCAGGGCGATCTTTTACGATCTTTTACTCTTTTTGTCTTCCACGTTTCACACCCATACAAGAGAACTAACTTGACACTATCATTGCAGATTTTCAGTAATCTAATCTGCGAGAACATATTTTGGATAGTCTTCCTAATGCTTGTTTTGCTGTATTCAATATGTCTTGTATGGCTTTGTCTGTGCCTCCGTGTGTCGTGATTGTCGTTCATCCTCCATATCTTCGATTATAGTATTACCGAGTGTGATTGGGGTTTCGTTTGTGTCATTGATCATCATGGGCTTTGGCTGGCTGACATTTATATTAAGCGAATCATATAATCATAACCTTCACCCCACGGCATTGAAGGATTCCGGGCCATAAAGTTTTAGTTCAGAGCCAGGACAACTCTACTCCTCCTCCGAATTAACCCCAACTAACCTTTCAGAAGGCAGGTCTGCATCTTCTACTGGTTATAGCCAACTCGTTAGAGTCTACCATCTCTGCAGCCGCCGCGCAGCACCTGAGGAAGTGCCAGTTATTATTTTGTATTCTTCCAGGAGTGCTACAGCAGTTTTAGCCGGCGCAGAAGCTTCGGAAAGTAATTTTCGCAGAGCTGTT
This sequence comes from Leptarthrus brevirostris, assembly GCA_964036015.1. Taxonomy (NCBI): domain Eukaryota; kingdom Metazoa; phylum Arthropoda; class Insecta; order Diptera; family Asilidae; genus Leptarthrus; species Leptarthrus brevirostris. The sequence goes on along the minus strand of OZ038375.1, from coordinate 24,155,402 downwards.
TATCCAAACAACCATACCCTTCACCTCTAATCCTACAGAAGAACCTGAGGAGACGCCATTCGTGACCCAATTAACCTGGTTTCCTGCAGCGAGGAGGACACCACTGCTGACTTCCTTGGCCTACTACAACCTTGGAGTAAGGGGGATTTTTCAAGACGTTCTCTCCTCTTGCATTAGTTACTTGGCTACATTCTTGGAGGCATTGCCCAATTGCTACCGCTTGGAGGGGATCCGGGCCACTTAAGAATGCCTAGATGACGATCGCTCTATCCTAGGAGTCTTAAACTTTTCCGTTCATCCTCCAGCAACCCAAAAGATGGACTCTGGCTTGCTGGGGAGGTTCCTCTTTGGTGTTGGCTATTTGCTAGCACCTTTTTGAAACTCCTCGTCTTTGTAGAGGTGAATTTAATGAAATCGCGATCATCTCGGAGTTTCAACCGATTACTCTGCTCTGTGCCATCAGTTTCGGTCTTCTCTTGAGGCTTCTTATACTGACTTTTTAGATAGAACATTGGCATTCCTGCGTATTTCTTGAAAAATTATAATGTGTACCTGGCACCTACCACTTGTTTAATTTGTCTATTTGTACTGGTATGTTTCCTAGATCTTGCAAATTGTCTTTAATTATTACTCCTGTTCATAAAAAGGGCAACAAACATGACATCTCTAATTATCGACCAATTGCCAGTTTATGTTGTATTGGCAAAGAATTTGAAGCTATGTTTTGTGACATACTATACCTCCATTGCAAACTTCTGTATACCAGTAATTGAAGCTGGAAAGCATGTTGATTGCATTTTACTGATTTCAGTAAGGCCTTTGATAGAATTAATCACAAGATTCTTATTAACAAGGTTTCAGTTCTGGGCTTTCCTGCAGTCTTCGTCTAGTGGTTATGTTCTTATTTGTCTGATTGCACGCAGCGGGTTTTATTTCGTGGTGCACTCTTTGACGAATTCAATAACTCTTCTGGGGTGCCTCAGGGCAGCCATTTAGGAGCTTTGCTTTTCATCCTATACATCAACGATGTATCTTTGGTTCTATCGCATTCGAAAATCCTTTTTTATGCTGTCGATGCCAAGATATTCCGTGTTGTGTCAAATGATAATGACCGCGCCCTATTAAACTCTAACTTAGAGATCTTCCGCAATTGGTGCTCTGCTAATTTTCTTCCTTTGAATATTGACAAGTGCACTATTATGTCATTCTCTCGTAAAAGATATCCCATGTATTGCAATTTCACTATTGGTGGTAGCCCATTGAACAGACTTGAGAAAACCAGAGATTTGAGTGTTGTCACCAATTAAAAATTTTCTTTTGAGTATCATTTTGATGCTATTACCAGTAAGGCCAATGCGTCCCTGGGCTTGGTCAAAAGATGGGCAAAGGAGTTTGATGATCCATACATAACGAAGCTGCTTTATTGCGCTTTTGTTCGAGCAATCTTAGAATACGCTTCACCGGTTTGGTCTCCTTTCTATATCGCTCATATCGATCGTATTAAGGCTGTCCAGTGTAGATTTGTGAGATTCGCCCTTCGTGGCCTTCCTTGGGCTGATTCTTTTCGTCTGCCTCCATATGTAGATCGTCTTCTGCTTCTTTCCTAAGAGACTCTAGAGGCTAGACGCAACAGGTGTGGAATCATCTTTGCCATTGACTGTCAGCGAGGTGTGCCCAAATTTTTGGCTGCTTTGAACTTGTCGGTTCCGTCTCGTTTCTTGAGAGCTCAGAACTTTTTCCATGAGCCTATAACTTCAATGCCTCGCTTATTTAATAATCGTTTTGATTGTATTAAGGGGGTCCTCTACTCCCGCGGTTTCAAAAATTCGATTTTTTTTTTTGTTTTAATTTCAATCTTCAATTTGTCCAAGTCACAGATAAGAGATCTGCTTGTGTAGAGTTAATTTGTTTTTCTTTCCTTTTTTCTCTTTTTAATCTTATTTTGGTGTAACTTGTTGTATTGTACTTATTTTTTTAAATCTTTTTTTTCTTTTTCTTTTTTTCTAGTCTGTCATTGTTTATATATTGCGGGAGACATTTATTCCCACAATTGTGTCATATAAAATTTGCCTTCATACTTACTCAAGATGTATTCAAAACAGAAGTTTCCTCTGTTCCAAGGATTTGTGGATTGTCTGAAAAATGAAAAATACTTTTCTCCACTTTCGACAAATTGTGAAACTATACAACCAGAAATTTTAGATTTTCAGTAATATTGAAAATGATTCCAAAGTAAGTTATCGCGAGGTCTTTGTTGTTCTAGTTGTCCCAGCAGGTAGACATTCGTCTCCGCTCCAGGTTGGTAGTTGAAATTCAACAAAATATCGAGTTAATTTGGTGGATCATATCTGGATTTCCCTTCATTTGTGCACGTGGTAGTGATATTTAATCAGATTAACATTGTAGAATTACTATTCATGTATCGTAGTTTGAGTTAAGATCGGCACAAAGTAGTCAGTTGTATTTTTTTTTATTATATTCTTATATTTTCTTTTCTTGACTATACTAAATGTCTTGCTTTTATTAGTCAATCACTTTGATTCTGTAATTTAATCTGATATTTCATTTTGCGTTATATTTACTGTTCGGATTTAATTAGTTTGCAGTAGTCAGTATTTGGCGAATCTGTAAATAAATAAACTTAATCCACCTAAAAAGAAAGCAGAAAAGGTGCTCTCAGCTGAGCTAGCTTAGCCTCATTGAACACTCATCAGATCAGTTAGTAAGTAGTCTGGATTGTTGTTTTTTTGGTCCTTTTTCTATTCGTCCGAGTTTCCTTACAAAGAGGTAAACAGGCCTTGGCCTTCAGCCAGTTGGCCGTATGCCCTCCGACGGAGGGGGTTACTAATTTTTCAAAAAAATAATAAAAATTGTTTGTATGACTAACTAGGCCTTTTCTTTTCTCTCTCTCCTTGTCGTCCTTCCTCTAGGGCGGCCATCGCTTCGTCGGTGGGTTGGGCCCTAATGATGAGGTGAGTGGCCCTCTTTCTTTCCAGTGATAAACTGCATAAGGCATCCAGAAGCATAGGCCCCCTGTAAGGTAAGTCTGGCAGCGCTGAAATCCTTCCTCCTCCTGTTTTATATTTTTCTCTTGCTTTTTCCTTTTAGATTTAATTCTTTCGTTTCTTTGTTCTAAATTTTTGATTTCTTTGATTTGTTTAAAAAAAAAATTTGTTTTTGTTCTCGTTTCATCCAACCTTCTTCAATCCTTTGGCATGATTTTTACTTTTGTTGCGCGACCAGGAGCAGGGTGGCACCCCCTTTTTGAACCCCCCCCCCTTCTCTACCGCAGCCCCAGCCTGCCAGCATGCCATTCCCCTTCCTGCTCAGGCATCTGCTGACGGATGAATGTCCAGCGGAGGCCGTGATCCTGGCTGACATCGGCTAAATTACATTCGATGTCATCCAGAGTCGTAGCTTGCCTTGAGCAGTCATCCAGCGGCAGTGTTGGTCCCGGCTCGCAACAAGAGCATCTTTTAGGTGTCTTAGAACAAAATTTCTACTCTTTTATGATCTAGGTTAACCTAGAGTAGGTCATTTATGGAAAAGTTTAAAAAAACTGTCATTTTCTAACTTTTGCCGAGCTACCAAATTGTAACTAAAGTTCGCAAAAGATGGTGAGAACTGGCAATTAACCTTGTATGCTTCAAAAAATTGTTTAGAGAGGTGAGGAGTGATTTCAAAACTAAATTGTCAAATATTCATAATACAAAGCTGCTGAATAAAATAGAAAATTGTGCAACAAGTGCAGCTACATAATCAGCTGTTTTTTTACCTGGAATTTTTAGTGGACGAAAGTAACAATTTCTGTTAAGGCTATCCATAAATAACGTAACTAGTTTTAAGAGGAAGAGGTGGTCGTTGAATTTGTTAGATTTTGTCAAACCAATTTGTAAAACAACATTTTAAACATCATCTTAGAAAATATTATAAGAAATATTTACTAATAAGCAAAAATTTTGACATTTGCCTTACCATTCCATTCAATGTCACATTAAAATTTCCCACAAAATTTACATGATTTCCCATCAATCGAATCTCAACAAAAATCAATATCCTCCTCAAGCCGTTACACCGATTAATTAAAAAAAATCACGGATATGGTGGAAATCAATCAAACCTGACCGCCTAGAAAAGCCAACACCATACACGGGGCAATACCTCATTTATGCCTAATCATGTATCTGATTAGTCGATCATTTGCTTTGTCGAATTCGACCAGATAAAGTATGGATTTCCGATCCATGGGCATGGATTGCGAACTGTTGTGGAGTCATGATTGCATTTTGACTTCTATCCATGGACACAAAATTTCTCCGAAGGCATCTTTTTCTGTTTCCGTGACTGGTTCTTCCCGGCAGTGTGATGGACATACAGGAAGAATTAAACTTTTTTTTTTTTAATTTTTTTGCCTCACTTCTCTTCGTCGCTCCTTCAGATAATAACAAATTAATTGCCGCGTAATTGAATGGGAGCAAACGCTTTGGCTTTTAATTAAATTTCAATCAATTTCGGTGTTCACACTGGACTCGACTCTTTTTCTACCCTTTTTACGTGTTTTTTCTCTCTACTTCCTCGACTCTTGTTAATCCAATTGATTTGATGGGTGCCCCACACTCCACTCCCCTTTTTTATTACTTTTCATTTTCAACTATTTCAAATTAATCGATTCCATTTAGAATTTTTAAGTCTTACCGTTATGTATTGTTAGCACTTAAATAGTAAATTATTGCTGGAAGCCGGCGTGAACTGCTGTGCAGTGGAAAGACTCACCTGCAAAAGAAAGAGAGAGAAAATTAAGTTTTGTGTTAAATGTGATTTGAGTGTAAATGGGGCTTTAGGAGCTTCGGCTTTTAACTTTCAGTACGAAATAGTAGGTCAGCTACATTTAAAGGTGTTTAGATTGTCATCAGTTAGCAATTACGGAAAGAAGATAAAGATGCGAATGAGAACTTGGAAATCTTCATTTGCTTTGGAGTGTAATACAAAAGCATTTTTCGTACATTGTCTTTTAAATAGATTTTAAAAATACAACTTGTAATCAATATTTCACTTAGCTACTAATGTAAGCAGTAACAATCATTAATTTTGCGTGTAATTATTTGGGGACTGGTTTTATCTTACATTAAGGTGTTTAAAACAGATCGAATATTTTTAACTGTCATTTCGTAAAAAGTACGTATTCTATAAAATAAAATTTTTTGCAAAATTGGAGACTCGTAGCTTATTTTTAAGAGGTCCCTCAACCCCCCTGAACAACATACATAAGCACGTCCACTGCTAAAATGGTTCAACCAAAACATCTCGAATTTGGGATTTCCATATAATTTTAGTTGTAGATCAGAATTAAGTTACTGGCGATTTGACAGCACTTCCGGTTTCCCCGGAAATGAAAAAAAATTCTGAAATTTCTGGTACACAAATGTTATTTTAAATATTTACATTTTCTGTAAGCAGTCATTGAAACGAATTTAAAACAATTTTTACTTTAATTTTCCCGACAGTATTTCCATTTCCAGCGAAACCGCAAGTGCTAACATTTTGCTAGTAACTTAAAGGAGGAAACTGCACCAGAAATTAATTTTTTTGCAGTTTTTGTTTTTTGCTTTAAAAATTTTTTTACTATCTAAAAATATATTTTCAATGTTTTAAGCACAATAGAAAGTCTAAATTGTCCGTAATTATCTTCAGCATGCACACAAGTTTTCTGTAGCGAACGAGTTTCGTGATTTCTTCTGGTGTCCAGTGGTGTACCGCAGGGCTCTGTCGTAGAACCCTTACTACTTGTAATCTTCTTAAATGAATTAATAATGTTATTAAGTGCTGTCACGATCATTTGCATATTGATGATGTTAAAGCATAAAGATCTTTTAGGTGAAGTTGTTGACGCATGAGTGCTAATTTAGAAACACGCACAAATGGACTGTTGAAAACAGGCTTGTGTTAAGTTCTTCTAAGTCTATTGCCATTTCAGCACACAATTCTGTTCATTGGATTCAATTTCACAGAGAAAGTTTAATGTCTCACTTGTCTCCGCTGTTCATTGCTAATTTGGACTTGGTCATATTTATATCCTTGTATTTTTACTTATACTTGAGTTTTTACGCAATTCGATATAAATAAATAAATAAATAAATTAAATTAAATGTTGTTTGAGAATTGCTTCAGTCTATTACTTTGTTTAAAAGAGGTTGGATTTTAAGTATTTTCAAAGTAACTTACATCAAAAATTTTGAAAAAAGTTTGCATATACTAGAAAAATGCAACAATATTAAGTGGAGGGGCTAAAAAGTAAGGAAAGGTAAGGAAAGTTAGAAACGCTACGATTAAAAAGAACTGCCCAACATGTTGATAACCAAAATTGACGAATTTGTCACTTTTCTCTCGCTGTCGATCCTCAAAGGACTTTAAAAATGTCCTTAAAACATCTGGTTTGCAAATTAATGATCGAAGTCACACAAAAGCTGTGATAAAATGGCTTGCGAGTGAGGAATATCAGAAGAAAACCTTGCCTAACAAAAAGACAAAGGAGAACGCATGTGGATTAGGTTATAACACACAAGAAGTGAACTCAAAGTCGACTGGAAAGAGATAATTTGAAGCGACAAGACAAGGATTTCCATTTTCGAAAACCATGGCGTCGATTCTGTGACAATCAAGCGCCCAGTGTGGTGTAGGCTAGCATATCGCGACTTGGTCTTAAGGGCGGAGGTACATTACCTTGGCGCTCGGAAAAATGTGTATACAAATAAAAATTTTTGTTGACTTAGATAGTAGATAGATAACATAATTTGTAATTTTACACATAAACACAGTTTATGAACAATTAAAATAAAAAAATAAAAAAATATAGCGGAGATAACATATGAGCCGTCAAGCAGGACCCTTTTTTGAAAATCGTTGCTGATGTGTAATTTATTTCTCTGTCTGTCATTGTTGGAAAAATAAGCTTTTTCGTATTTAGCTTATTTAGGAAGGTATAGATACGATGTAGCATAGAAGAAGAGCATCAAAAGAATCCTGTCCTACATCTTAGGTATTATTAGAAAAAATATGAAGTTTAAATTTCATCAAAATCGGTTTAGTAGACCTTGAGATATCTTGTACACTAGTTTCAATAAATTAGTTTGAAGAAAAACGCAAAAGAAAATAAAGTACCGCGTCTGTATCTTAATTCTGATTCTGATTCATAACCTATCAGTCTTTGTTCAACGTGTTTTATTTCGTGGTGCACTCTCTGATGAGATTAATAATTACTCAGGTGTACCTCAGGATAGCCATCTAGGACCGTTGCTTTTTATCATCTACATCAATGTTATATATATGCTTCTTGCAGTCTCGAGAATACTCTGTTATGCTGACTTATGGCAAAATTCTCCGTGTTGGTTTAAATAATAATACTGTATCCTTTTATATGCTGGCTTAGACGCTTTCCGTAGATGGTGCTATATTAATTTCATTTCTCTGAATATTAGTAAGTGCGCTGTTATGTCATTCTCTCGAAAAAAAAAATCCTGTGCACCTTAATTTTAATATTGTCGGTAGCCCATTCGTTAGACTTGACAAAACCAGAAACTTGGGTGTTAAATACTAAATTTTCATTCAAGGATCATAGTGATGCTATTATAAGGAAGGCGAGCGCGTCTCTTTAAAGCTCGTCTTTGTTAAAAGATGGTTAAAGAAGTTTGACGTTCCGTATATTACGAAGCTTCCCTACTGAACTTTTGTCAGATCAATCTTAGAGTATTTTAGTCCAGTTTGGTCTCTTTTCTACAAGGATCACATTGATTGTATTAAGACTGTCCAGCACAGATTTTTAGATTCGCCCTTCGTGGCCTTCCCTGGGCTGATTTTCTTCGTTTAATAATAATAATAATAAAGTTTATTCCAGAATATATCTTTACATATTTCCAATATTAAATTTACAAAGATACATAAACTTCAACTATGACCCGACGTCGTCTGTCGAGTTGGCAAAAAACTGAAATTAACTACAAAACGGAAACTCAAAAATTCAAAAAAGTATAAATATTTAGTAAAAAAATAAAGGAAAATAAACTAAGATCTAAAATCTATTAACTAAATAATGAAAAGAGATGACAAGAGCAGGAGCGAGATATGAATCTATGCAAACAGGCTAGATCATCTTGCAATACACTATTTATAATTAAACTCTTCTTTAAGTAACTGTCTCATCCAGGATAATTTTGCATATATTAAAAGACTCACAAAGTTGTCAACATAGATAATGCTTCTTTCTTCGTTTACTTCCATATGCTGACCGGCTTATGGTGTGGAGTCATCTTTTATTTCAACTGCCTGCGGATTGCCGGGTGTTTAGAGTTTGTCGGTTCAGCACTCGCAGCTTTTTACATATTCCTTACTACTGCACAAGCTATGGTCTGTATGAACCTATTACCTCATTGACCCGTTGGCCATGTTTACTTCGTTGACTTCCACTCATCTTAATTTCAAATTCGGGATCAGCTTGGTCAGAGTTATTTTCTTTAATTTCTTTCCTTGTATTCCTATTTTTATTTCATTGTATTAATTGGCCGTATACTGTTTATATTTTAGTATTACTAATTTATATAGTTATATACTTTAATGAGTTTGTAAGTTTTATTTTATTTTATTTCCTTGTATTGTTATTTGATTTGTTGCTTGTGATTATTTGTATGTGTTCGTATTAATTGGTGGTATAATTTTTATATTGTAATATTATTGATTTATATACATAAGTGTATCTGTCGTAGGCTCTTAAAAAATTAGGCCGTTGGCCGAAAGCCTAGGTCGTTGGCCGAACGCCGGCTGTTAGAAGAATTCGATCATATATCGTCTGGCTGTTTGTAGATCCTTCTGAAGACCTAAGCGGCGTTAGGCTATTAGAGGATTTTTTTAAACGCCTAAATTTTATTAGGCCGTCAGAGGATTCTTCTAAGCCCCTGAGTGCTGTCAGGTGTTTAGAGGAAAATTAAGTTCAGCTGAAAAATATTTGCTTTGTAGCAAGCAGATGTATGAAGTTATATCAAATAAAATGATAAGTATACTTGAAGAGCCCGTGAAAGATAGTTCGAAACGAGTGAAATTGTGAACAGAGAAGGCTTTAGGGGGTTATATACAAAGTTGAGGGGAAAAAGTGAGCTAAGTTGGTGATTTTCTAAAGGGTTTTATGCAAATTTTATTAGAAAAGGCGAAAGACAATTTGTTGGTAGTACTATCGAAGAAAAAAAAACAAGTTGAATTATAAAAAAATATTAAAAATTGTCGGAGTTATGGCCCCTCCCCCGAAGCGCGTTTTTTTTTTGCAGAGGCTTGCGGTGAACACTCTTCAAGGCGAACCGCTTAACTGACATCAAAAGAGTAAAAAAATTATTGAAGAAAAATGTAATGTGGTGTACTTGAACGGTTCGGTTTCCGAAAAAAATTTTTTTTCCAATAAAAAAACCATGTTGACAAAAAAATCGATTTCTGAGGTGTTAAAAATTCTAAACAAAAATTCATTGCAAGCAATCGAAAATTTTTATATGAAAAAGGAACCGTTCAAGTACACGAGATTGTAAATATGAACAATTAAAAAAAAAAATTATGAAAATCGGTTGAAAAGTTTTTGAGATATCATATGGATGGAACTAGCGCGCTGCGAACGGCTGTCATTTGAAATCTAGTTCTCCGATCTGGATGAAATTTCACACAGATATTTTTGAAAGTATGTACTTTCAGAATATGCAATCAAAAAACTTCGATTTGTTGAGCCCCAACTTTGTATATAAACCCTTAATAGAGAGCGGTTCGTGCTGCAATTATTAAATAACAATAGCCAGCCAATTAAGCGCCTACGTAAAGTTCGGTCCGGCTACATATTGTTGTGTCTCTTTTAGATTCAGATATATTCATTAAGTTCTTTGATTGTTTCGACGTTGTTCCTAATTAAGGGGGGGTAGGGTATTAAAATTTTTTTTTTGAAGTTCTTTTATTTGATAGTATCACTTTTCAAGAGTATCTAGTTAGGTTAGGTTTGAGGTCGATTGAAGCAAAACTGCCGGAGATACAGTGCTTCGGGTCTCCCTCCATTCGATACATCCCATATACAAAAGAGCAGTGTTAAAACTTTAAACGCGTTTTTCTCAGATTTAGTTTTTCAAGATCGGTGATCACTGTAACTCAAAAACTACTTATCCGATCCTTTTCAAATTTTGCACACTTCTTTTATACATAAATTACGAGGTAACAACGTCGAGATTTTGTATTATTATAATTAATTTTACAACAGCAAATTCACCTATTTTTATCAATAAATTTTCATAAATTCAAAAAATTCGTCTTTTTTTACTTCTAAAAATTGAAAAGGCAAGGTTAGGTTAGGTTCATGTGGCTGCCTGAAAGGGGCGCACTTAGACCTCAAAAGGCCCATTGTGATGTGATCTGCAACGTCAATCGCCGCCAGATCGCAGAGACTATCAAAGAAATAGTTTCGCAAGAAAGACTTTCGCCTGCGTGCCAGTGCAGGGCACCGGCAGAGGTAGTGGAAAATAGTTTCCTCCTCTTCCTCGTCCATGCAGCTTCTGCAGAAGTCGTTTGAGAGGACACCCAGTCTCTGCGCCTGTAGGTCTATAGGGCAATGGCCTGTGATTATCCCAGTAGCTATTCTAAGGTCAGATCTGCCCCTCGAAAGCAGACACTTGGAGCACCTAAAATCCAGCTTAGGCCAGATCTGTCTGGACGTATGGCATGAAGTCCCGTTTGCCCATCTTTGGTTCGCTAAGTTAATTGCTCTCTTGCTAAGCAACATCTTACAGGTTGCCAGGGGCCAACCAAGAGTAGTCCTTTGCGGTTGGATCTCCAGGGTGGTACCACGTCTAGCAAGCTCGTCCGCCACGCAGTTTCCTGGAATATGTCTGTGCCCCGGGACCCAGCACAGGTGAATTTGATACCGCTCAGCCAGCTTATTTAAGTGGGAGCGACAGCTATTAACAGCCGTAGATGTCGATAGGAAAGAATCAAGGGATAGCAAAGCAGCCTGGCTATCTGTAAGGATACAGATGTCCTTTGGAGCTTCGTTCCCCCTCAACCAATTCAAAGCTTCCTGAATAGCCATGACCTCCGCCTGAAACACACTACAGTAGTCTGGAAGACGGAAGGATAAGCTAATGTTCAATGCCTCTGAGAAAACACCACCCCCACCCTACCCTGTAGCTTAGAGCCATCTGTATAAATTTGAATGGACTCCCTTCAGGGATTGGTGTCCCCATCCCAATCAAGCCTGGTTGGAATGGTCAATAAGAAGCGCCTGACAAATAGTGAAGTAGCTAGGAGTGGTGTAGTCAAGATGCCCCACTTGGAGTGAAAAGGAGTCTAGAACTGTGGAGTGCGCAACTCTGGTATTGGACCACTGAGATGTGGCTGTAATTCTAACGGCAGCATTAGCCACCATCTGTTTACCCATCAGATCTAAAGGAAGTAAGTGAAGAAGTATCTCCAGAGCATCAGTAGGAGTGGTCCGTAGCGCTCCGGTGATACAGATGCAGGCCGATCTCTGCACCTTCCTCAAAGCGTTGAGGTAAGTGGCCTTGTCCAGTGCTGGCCACCAGACAACCACGCCATACAACAGGATTGGCCTAATGACTGCAACATAGAGCCAGTGAGTCAACTTGGGTTTAAACCCCATTTTCCCTCTTACAGGAGTATAGAGCTACAGTTGCTTTCTTGACCCTCTCCTGAATATTAGGATTCCAGCTGAGCTTTCTATCCAGGATGATACCCAAATATTTAGCATCCTCGGTAAAGTCTAGGCGGGTGCCATTTAGATAGAGGGTCAACGGGAGGAATTTTATACTTCCTAGTAAAGATGACCACCTCGGTCTTGTTAGGATTAACGTAAAGCCCACGCCCCACCGCCCACCTGGTAAGCTTGGTGAGTTCATTCTGCATAATATCCCTTATAACAAGCAGGAATTATCCCGAGATAGCTATAGCGACGTCGTCCGCATAGGCAAACACTCCATAAGCAATAAAATAAACAAAGTCTCCACCGTTGTTACCTCGAGAAACTCATAAAGTAACGAAATCTTTTTGGTTTTTTGTCAACATATGATCCAGTAATGAGTTATGATGCACACCGCAAAGTATCTTTTTTTTGTGTATACGAAGATTTCCTGTCAGTTGCTCAATTCCCAATCTTTTCACACGAAAATTTAACAGAAGATTCTTGAAATGTTGCACTATTATGTTCTTAACTTAAAAATAAATTTATATTTACCATATTTTTTGTTTTTTTATTTAAAAATTTGTTTAAAATATTTAAAATTAACCCCCCCCTCTACAACATTTAATACCCTAGAAATACAGCGCTCCTGAATTAATTATTAAAACAAACTAATAATAATAAAAAAACTGTGTTTCGCATACTAATCATTTTGTGATTCTCATTAGTCCAGAAGATCAACTGTGCCAAATGTCACTCTAGAGACACTTTCTTAAAATATACGTTTGGACCAGAATTCAAATATTTCTTAAAGATATATTTAGCAAACTTTTGGTGCTGAGAAATAATGTTTATAAAACACAATTTCAAAATCTGCCTTTGATCAATTTCCTTAAAACTCTTAAAACGTCAAAGACAAACAGCTGATTGTCATCAATCATTGTTACCAACTTATTAATAAGTGCTTAATCATCATTAAGCTAATTAATAATTTAGGAGGGCTGCGTGTCTAGGGTATCACTGTCTCCTCCAAAAATTTGATTAACATGTTTGCTAAAAGTGTTCTATAATCTATTAGGCCGACAAATGTTTCCAAGTATTCGATCTTCTCTACTAGTTCGAATGCACCGTAAATATGCATATATTTCATAATTTCAAACCGTTTCCAATAAAATTCACATATCTTTATCGTCACTACTCTGCCATTGCAATCAAACGTTGTTAGTGATAATTCCCGTCATATATTATTCCGCCGATTGCAGCAGCACTAAGCACACCCATAAAATCAAAGAGTGCAGAGGAGAGATTTTATTAAAAAAAAAACATTTTCCGATTAGTAGAAATTCCGCCGCCATACATTTTCCGGGATGACATCTTCTGCAATATTAGCCGCCAGCTAACCATTTGTGGCAATTAATCAAATTGAAAGCAACGTGACCGATTAGAGAGCTGAGTTATAGCACCGGCTGTAACTTTCAATCAAAGTAGGCAAAGCTCTTTTTTTTCTGTTTTTTTTTCATCTTATTTTAATTTTTCAAGCGATTAAGCCCACGCTCGGAGTGACGTCAACTGTTGGCAAAGGTAGTAATAAAAGAGAAATGTCTAATGCAAGTTGATTCCCTGGCTGTATATTAAACAAAAATTTGGGCAATAAAAATAATTTATAGGCCGTTCCCCCACTCAATAGTATTTGAAGCATTTGGCCTACGTTAGATGGTTAGATACAGCTGTGGGGCTTTGCATGCTGTCCCGTAACTTTTTCTGGATTAGATGCTAGAATTTTTTCCAGTTGTCGTACCTACCCCCTGCACGCCGCTATTATTACCTATAAAATATTCCGTGTGTAAATAAAATACCTGCCCGGTTTAAAATCGAAAATAAATCACTGGATATGACTATTAATGGAGAACCGTCTGGTATAAAACAGGCGACTTTTACGATTTTCCACTAAATTTCGCGGCCGACACCAAATTATTAGTGTGTAAATATGTACCGCTGTCGTTTAATTAATTTACGTCCACTTAACACCTATCCAATCAGCATTAAATAATTACGAGCAATGGAAATCATTTGTCGAACCGATTGCAACCAGTCCTTCCACATTACGAGACGAGCTACGACCATTACAACTCAAGCGCATCCAAAGTATTCGAGTATATTAAATGAGATACAGGTAATAAATATTTGATGACATCGATGGACTCCTATTGATTTTGCGGAGCATGGAAAAATCATGAAAACGAAGTTCCAGGGAATTCGTCGAGATAGGTTTAGTGCAATTTTCAGAATCCTCCCACTCTTATTTCTACTAAATAAAATGGAATTTTCTATCAAGATTTTTAGCCATTTGCGGAGAACTCCGCTGTGTAAGGAGGTTAAATTAAACTTGCAGGCAAGTTATCAAGAAAAACAAGCAGAACCCAAAAGCAAACTATTGTGCAATCATGGCGTACCGAAATATTTATGTATTCGTTTAAGGAGAGGCACCTGATCAGAGGAAGTACTTGAGAACAGGTACCTGAGAAATTTTTTTTGGATAAACGCCGCTCAAACTTGGGCAGTTTCAAAATTTGGGCAAAAAAGAAACAATCATTGCAAAGATAAAATTGGTTACCTTTTACGTGAGCACGGAATGGTATCAATGTTGACAGTGTGGTGGATCTGTTGTATCTTTTTTTAAATATTTACAAAAAAAAATTTTTTTTTAAGTTTTTGTAACCCGAAACAATTTGGCAATTTTTATTTACTTTATCAGAACACGTAGACGAAAATATGGCGTACTGTTCCGCCTGATGAGGTGTAGTATCCGTTGAAAACCCAAATAAAAGTGTTGCGCAAATGAAAAAGCCTCTTAAGGCGGATTTCTATTGTGATTACCTGTTTTTGATACCCGCCTTTGCGATTTTTTCGGGAACAAGTAAGACAAGTACAATTATGAAACTTTTTGCATCCTTTTATTTGGAACATAAAGTATAGAAAGATAATTTTTTTTGGTAAAAACCTAAACATGGGAGCGCTGAATTGGGTCCCTCCAAAAACGCAGCTCCGCACTGTGCAGAGTTTCTTAAAGTAGAGTCTTGTGGTTATCGTTCTTACCAGATTCAAGTCGAAATTTCAAAAACTGTAGAAATTACGCGAAATTCGACATGAATTTTCAAATTTTCCATTTGTTTTTCGTCTTTAAGTGGCCGTAACGTTGCCCTTAATATCGCGAAAAATCTGAATGTCGTGAGGACGAGAATCATTGTATGCCGAACATGTTAAGCCCTGATTTGCTGGAATCGAACAATTTTTTAAATACCGAAATATTGCACACCTGGTCAAAAAACACGCGTTCGAGAAAGACGCGTTTAAAGTTTTCAAAGTGCTTTATCACGACCCGACCGGTCGTCTTGAAATTGCGTACAACTCATGTTTTTGGGCAGATATGTTAAAAAGGTTTCTAGAGGCTTCAAAATATCGAAAAAAGCAAAAAAATAAAAAAATTGATTTTTTGAAGCCAACGCAGTATAAATCCCCCTTAAGTTGTCCTGTGCTTGAAGACAGATCGCATTGCTGAGGAATCGCCAAAGTGTCCTGCAATCTTTCTATAGACGCCATATAAAGTTGCTGTTCCAAAATTGAAATATTTAACCGACTTCCCAAAAACAAAGAGGTTCTAAGTTCGACGCGTAAGTTTTTTTTTTTCTTTTTTTTTTTTTTAATGTACAAACTGTGCATAACTTCGTAACGCGCCGACCGATTTTGATGATTCTCTTTTTGTTGTACAGAGTATGATCCCCCATTTCTAATAGGAGAAAAAAAATTGGCCTAGGGTGGGGAGAGGGGTAGTCTAACTTTGTAACGCGTGGACCGATTTGGATAATTCTTTTTCGGTTTGGTAGAGTATGTTCCGTGGTTGATACTACGAGAAAACAAATGTTGCGGGGATGGGAAGAGGGGGAGGGTGGAACCTAACTTTGTAACGCGTGGAACGATTCGGATGGTTCTTTTGCTGTTGTATAGAGTGTGATCTCCCATTGCTAATAATCTGGTCCTATGGTGGTGGTGGGGGAGGGGGAAGGGTAGTAACTTCTTAACGCGTGGACCGATTTCGATGATTCCTTTTCTGTTCGTTAGAGTATGTTCCTTGATTGATACCATGACAAAAAAAGGTTTAGTGGAATGGGGGTGGGGTGGGGGGTTAAAACTAACTTTTAACGCGTGGACCGATTTAGATCTTTCTTTCTTCGTTGTATAGAGTAGAAGACACTAAAAAGTTGAACCGACTTCAAAAAAAGCGCTAAAAAGCATAAAATAATTTTTAATTTTATATCTATTACGACATTTTGAAGTCGATGCAAGTTAAACAAATAAAACAACTACAGTACCACAATTGAAAATAATACATAATACTACCTGAATGTTTCAGCTTACGGGATCATAAGAAATGACGATTAAATATTTTTGTTGTAGTTGTTTGCTCGAAGCAGAGATTTGGATGACAAAATTTAGCGTGGACAAACTACATTTTGGCTTAGGCGATCAAAAATTGGGCCTGGATAAACGAGTTTGAAACTGGAAAAATAAGGTTTTCACATGCACACGTCGGATAAAGCCTTGACAGACGAGATTTCGACTTGAACAATTGTAATAAGGCTTTGACAAACGGCCTGTTAAAACAAGAAAAATAAAACCTAGGCAAACGAGGTTTTTTTGACACTTAAACAATGTCAAAAAGGCTTGAGTAAACCAGACTTCGACTTGAATAATATAAATTAGGACGACAATTGAGTTAAAGCCTGAACAAACAAGTTTTTTTTAAGTTTTGTGCTTTATAAATAGTTTCATTGCATATATAATACTTTCATTTAAATATCATCACTTTTGTGTCATTACTGGCATAGTGAACAATCAGGTCAAACATGCATTTGTACTTAGTCATCGCAAACAATTAATTAAGTGTCAATTACAAATTTTTATATATAAATTTTTAAGCTATTGAAAAAATATATGCAACAAAATATTTTTTTCCGGCATTCTTAATAATTCTCGTGAAAGTTTTGGAAAAAGGGGACACGATCACGGGACAGGAGAAATTGAAGGAGACAATGTCCCATTTTGACAATGAAAAAAGTGCTCTTCCACCACGACAACGTACCAGCTCAATCATCAAATTTCATAAACCCACTACTCCCGCCCGACCTGCCTCCCTCCGACTTTCTGTTCCTTAACTTTAAGGCAGACAGAAGCATACTTTCAAGAGTTTAACAAATCATATTATTTTCTTTGTGGGTTAAAGAAGTTGCAGGAGGAGAATACGTCGAAAAATAAATAAAAAAATTTAGTGAAAAATTTGCGTTTTCATTCCTAACACGAGAACTTATTATTTTTTTATTGTTATTTATTTATTACTGGTTTTAGTACAAAAGATCAGTAATCTTACAAAAGTATAAACTTATTTCGAAAAAAAATTTATAAAAAATCTGAAGCATGATGAAAAGTATAAGAAACAAACAATAGAAAGAAAAAGAAGAGAAAGTGAGCATTTTGACTATTTATCCTACAAATATAAATTTATGTATGTGCCCATAATTATGAAAATGGCCTAAGTCAATTTTGGAAGTAGTTTAGTGTTTATTTACCAATCTATTTACAAATATTGATATTTTTTACGACGTTCTATCGTAATAACCTTTCCAATAAAAAATACACAAGTTTCTACGTAAGACTTATTGATACTTTTTTTACTTGATAAATTGACTCAGACCACTTTCATAATTATTGGCATATATTAAGTAAGTATATGAGGTACTGCAATGTACAATAGTCCGTCAACCCGCGTAGATTAACTTCAAGAAACATGCACAAGACCGAGGAGCCCGTCGAACGTAGTATGAGGACAATGCAAATTAAGTGGTAAAGAATTCCAATTACATACGTCTGTACAATGTAAAAACATTCACCAATTTGAGACCTAAAACGTGGCAGCAAAATAATCCAATTTCGATCTGATGTCAAAAATTGAATATGATCTATTACGTATAAAAACGTTATTCTTTTTCGCATTAGATAAGTTTTAAGTGAGCAACCAACAAACGAGTTGTTAAATGGCAAGATATGGGTAAACCTACGAAGTCCGTGAATGTAACGAATTCTGTTATAAAACATTCAGCATAAACTTAGAATAAACTAGCCTTCCGAAGGTAAAGTGTGGTAACATAATGGCCTTTGCGAATCTCAGACGTAAGTCACTAGCTAACAATTTGACACTCATTCTCAATTGTTAGACAAGCATATATTTTCCCCAAGCCACTTCAAACGTGGCTGTAACAAATTGGTGATTGACATACATACCAAAACTCCTTACCAAGCTAGCAAAAGGTTGGACTGTATTGTTTAACACACAAATCATCAATAAATGGGGAAATACAATACTTACGCAGCCCCACTGGTCTATTAAGGCAGCAGAGTTGGAAGTCATCGAAATACATGTGAACCTTAGAGTCAACTAAAACTATAAGCAGTTAATTTATATAAAGTGAGAAAAGAAGAGGGCCCAGTATTGATCCTTGAGGTACCACACAGCGAACATGAAAAGGAGTAGAAACGTCTCTACCTTTACCCTTGGACCGAATACGACACGATAGAAAATTACTGACGAGGTTGAGAGCTGAAGATGATAAGTGAAAGTAGCCTCGAAGCTTTTCAAGCTGCTTTTTGTGATTAACTGACTCAAGAGGCTTACCAAAATCGAGCAGTATAACAACAGCTATGTTATTATTATGAATAGAACGAGTGATGTCGGATACTACCTTTAACATGGCACTTTTACAATTACGACGTGCCCTAAACTCGAACTGCCAGCCAAACTAAAGATCCTTTTGAATTATATATGAGGCCATTTGAGCGTTCATTAACTTTTCCAGTACCTTCACAAAGAAACTAGATCTAATAGATCGCAAATCTGGAACGTGCTCTGCGAGTTTTCAATGGAATTTACCTCTCATACAGATATATTACTGACTGGGTAAGAAGATCAACCTTCGCATCTAAGTCAACCATATTGTAGATTTGAGTCCACGGCATAGCCATACACTCACTGACAAGTCCGTCATAATCAATGTGACGAAAATCGGCATATGTGAGTGAAGTTGTTGAGCAAATAAGACCAATAGGAACATCACATATGTCAGAAACAAAAGATCGTGATCAAATTCACTTGGTTTATCAGCAAGGCGATGTCAGGATCTTTCAGTAAGAATAGATCGATCTGCGATGGATGCTGTGCATTAAAATAAGTCGGAGCTGAATTCAAGATGTGCAGATCTAAGTTTTGGATAACGTAATTTAGTTACTGCATTGACCGATCATTAAGTATGACAATTGATGTTGAAATCAGCATCTATTAACAAACAACGATAAAGCGACAAAATCTCATGAAAAGTGTTCTGGAACCCAACTGCAACCTCAGCGCCAACCCTATTTGGAAAAAATGGTCAAAAAATGTAATGGGTGATCAAAAGTTTTCAATCGATGGTCAATCCTATCCAGTAATAAAATATTATGGGGAGCAGCGGTGATGAAGACCTTGAAAACATTCGTGACTAGTCGAGGGTAGTCAATCAAAATTATTGCTAGTCAATAGTGGTCACTCGGTGGTCAATGGAATCCAGTATTAAAATTTTAAATTTTCGAATTTTGGGGGGCCAGCTTCACACAGATTTCGGTTTTGCTTTAAAACCAGCAACTCTTGATATTATTTGTTAGTTTCAGTATCTTTCTTTTCTGTAGAACTCTTCCGCGTTTTATGCGGTCGTCCAAATCGGCATCTTCCTTATGTCTTTCTTAGGTCCGGTTAGTTGACCATCATCTGGTGATCGAAACTTTAACCCATGTACATAAAATTCCTTGTATCTTTATATAAAATGGGAACAGGTAAAAGAAAATTTTCGAAAATTTTTAGCTTTTATTCACTTAATTTTAATAAACAAATTTTTCAGTTATGAAAAAATGACCAATTTTATCACAACTACTTTCTAAAAACATTATTGTTGTTACGCTAACAGCAACCATGTTCTTAGAAAGTTGTTGTGATAATAAATAATATTGCGTTTTTGGAAAAAAAAGGTTAGTTTCTGAAAGTACAGCAAATTACGATTAAATCACTTTGTTCCATTACACAGGTCTACAAAAAATGGAGTAATGATTGGTGTTGGGCAGCTGGAGATCACTTCCGAAGTAGTTTTCTACATAGAATCCGATTCCGAGGTCAGAATTGGTCCACCACGTCAGGATATTAAGATATTTGAGGTTATGTACTCAAAAACTGGGGGTTTTTTAGACATTTTTTTTATAGTTTGCGTACAGGATGAAAAAAAAACATAATATATCTATTGATATGAAATATGAACTTCATAATTGAAAATGGTCGTAACTTTGCAACTTTCGTAGATGACCGCTCAATAGCTTATTTTGAAGGGTAAAAGTAGTATTAAATGATGCAACTAGAAAAAAAACGACCAAAAAAATTTTGTATATCCTGTACGTAACCTCAACAATAGCAAAAAAAAACATTTTTTGAGTATATAACCTCAAATATCTCAAAATCTAGACGTGATATCCTAATTTTGACCTCGGATTCAGATTCTACGCAGCAAATTACTTCGGAACTGACCCCCAGTTGCCCGACACCAGTAGCTTGTAGACCGGGTATTATTTTTTTTGATTTTATGATCGCATAGTTATGGAATTGACAGAAATTAATGTCAAAGTTTATTCATATATTTTTTTTTTGCCATTTTAAAAAGACATAAAAATGTACGTTAATTACTGGACTCATTGAATTTGTCATTTTTTAAAAAGATTTATTTTTTTATTTATTTTTTTGTGTCGTTCTATATGATTGGTGAAGAACGTCGCAATTTTTTTTTAATATCATCTGAGTAACAATTTATTATTAATTCACATGCATATATGAAAAATTTCGAAAAAAAATGTTCAAAATAATGCCATTATAGCACGCGAGGTAGTCATAAAATCAACTTTCAAAATAAGACACACAACACCACAACAAGTTCAGGTTCAAAATAGATAAATGTGAAGAGCTGAAGAGCTTTCCGGTGATCATAAGATGTCCAGAATTTGGTTATAATTTTGCAAGAGCAAAAAGTCACATATGATATTCTAACAGTGCCATTAAGTTTTGGTTTTTCTATACAAATTCCTATCACAGTAACAACAGACCAATTTTCACTATCCGCGCAGGTGTATAACCTTAAGCATTTTCGTGAAGCTGAAGAGCTTCTTAATGACGACGATCCATGATGGATGGACTGAAATTACCCGAAGGCAGAGCAGAACGATTATCATACATTCCACGAGATGAGATGGGACTGGTTGTGCACAATAATAATTTTTCTTTGTGTAAATTTAATCTTAATTTCTTTTTTACCTGATATTCATAGCGACATACATACCTGCTGGAAGGTATTTTAAAATTTTTTTTATTTCGTTTTTTTTTTCTCAAACCTGAGCAATTACAAGACCACGAGACATCTGCCATCTTAAAACTCTCACCTGATGAACTTCATATCAGTCACGTACGTGTTTTAATGAAGTGTGTAAATCTCTTACACACAGTCCAGACAAAGTAAGTACTCACACCCGCACTAAGGCTTTCTTTCCATCGTCGGGTTTCAATCTGTACGTAAACGTTAACCTTCCGTCGTCATGCTTCTTGTATTTCTTATAGGTATGTGCAACGTCTTGCAGGTATTCGGGCACATACATAAGTATTAACCAGTTCGACGGAGATGTTTTTTTCATTTTTATTTTTTTTGGACTTTGGAAAAAGATTGATGCGGAATGCAAATTTTGTTTTCATTTATTTTTTGGCCATGTGATTTGGGCTTTCATCGCGAGGAAATAAAACGTTTTAATCCGCGTACACTCACGTACATTTTTCATTTTTCAACTTCTGGCGGAAATTGTCGCTTTGACAGTTGCAATTTTGTACAATTTGCGGTCGATTTTTCATAGTCAGATCGCAATTTTGCATTTAAGGGAATTTTTCAAAAAGACTTAACGATGATACTTAAGAAATCTGGCAGGTAGTGGAAGTGGAATTTTACTGGTTAGTAAATGTTGTTTCGTTTATTGCAAGACAGTTTAAAAAAATAAGAAACAGTAATGATCAATTAAGGTGTAATCAAATTTTAAATTGATATAAGCCTTTCCCTTTTGGAAATACCAAGAAAAAAAAATTGTCCTACATACGTCAAATGTTTCCCTGAAACTGTTCATTGGACATGCAAATTTTGGTGTCATATTGGAAGCCATAAAACGTCTTAAAGCAATCTCCTCCAAACTGACGACGAATTGAACGAGAACCGAAAGAAGAACTACGGCAAAGTAATAAAAGTCGCCCGTTACTGAATACTTAATTATTATTACTGCTTCGTGCTAATTTCACTTAAAATTTAAGTGTTCAGACCGGTCGTCTCGAGGACGGCTATTAGTTTTGTAATTTCAGTTCGCCATCCTTTCCAACGTCGTCTTAACGTGGTCCTACACAATAAATTCAAACTTCTGAGAAAAATGAAGTTGTCGATTTTATTGGCCTTTTTGTTCCCTTTCCAAAGGTATAATTTGCCGAGGTTAGTTGTGATTGCTTATTTTAAGAAAATTGCATTGAAGTGATTGATGGAAATATTTGAACCCTAGTGGTATAAATTTATGTGTTTGAAGATGTATTATTAAATTCAACACTTTCTGATGCACACAAATCATATCAAATGTAAACCAATACCCTTTGAGTCTTCAGCCTTGGAAGACGTACGAAGATAACAGGATTTTATGTAGGTAGAAAAATTGTAGTTCCTAATAAAGTTAACACTCGCATTGACATGGCATAAATCATTTTATTACTTCTTTCCTGATAACTTTTATCGATACCTCAATTACTTAAAATTGTTGACATATTGATATTAATCCGAATATTGGATAACATTTTCTATTTGATAAGGGTTTTGATAAGCTTTACCTTGATAGGTAAAACGTAATATTTGTGATTCGCACCTGTGTGTATGTACGAGGTGTGATCAAAGAAAACCTGGACTTAGTGGTTATCAATGCAAGCATTTAATCTTTCTCAAAATAATCTCCTTCCGCACCTGTGTACGCTTTTCTCACTGTTGGAAATATTTGTTGTGCACGTTCACCGTCAGTTAAAACATATCACTTAAATGATTTCGATTTTATCAAATGTCTTACATTTTCAGTATCATCTTTAATTTGGAAGAAAAAAGCAAACAAGGTGATGGTAATGGTTCGGATTTTTGAGATAACAAATTGACAATTTTTAGAATTATTTTTTAGAAAACCTTTATTATTTTTAAAAATAATTTTTTTTATTTGATAGTACAACTCTTTAAGAGTATCTAGTTAAAATTTGAGGCCGATTGGAGCAAAACTGCCGGAGATACAGTACCTCGGGTCTGCCTACATTCGATACATCCCATATACAAAAGAGCAGTGTAAAACTTTAAACGCGTTTTTCTCAGATTTAGTTTTTTCAAAGTCAGTGATCACTGTAACTAAAAAACTAATCTTCCGATCCTTCTGAAATTTTGCACACTTCTTTTATACATAAATTACGAGGTAACAACGTCGAGATTTTGTAATTTTTATTATTATAATTAGTTTTACAACGACAAATTCACCGATTTTTATCAATAAATTATCATAAATTCAAAAAATTCGTCTTTTTTAATTCTTAAAATTGAAAAAGCAATAAAATAAACAAAATCTCCACCGTTGTTACCTCGAGAAACTCATAAAGTAACGAAATTTTTTTGGTTTTTTGTCAACATATGATCCAGTAATGAGTTATGATGATCACCGCAAAGTATCTTTTTTTTTCGTGTATACGAAGATTTCCTGTCAGTCGCTCAATTCCCAATATTTTCACACAAAAATTTAACAGAAGATTCTTGAAATGTTGTACTATTATGTTCTTAACTTAAAAATAAATTTATATTTACCATATTTGTTGGTTTTTTATTTAAAAATTTGCTTAAATTATTTAAAATTAACCTCCCCCACCCCCTTAATAAATGTGCAGGATGCGCTGAAGTTGACACCTAAAAAAAACATGGCAAAAGGTTCCAGCGATTAAAAAAAACTATTTAACATATTGAATTAAATCTTTCAGCAATTTGTCGAAAATAATGTTGCCGAGTTAGCTAGCCTAAAATTGTATTTTTCAAAAGCTTGTTATTTATATTTTATCCCCCCCCCCCCTTTTACCCATTTTAGGGTGGAAGTGGAATTTTGTTTGTTTTTTTCCACTAAAATACGCGAGGTTTTTTTTTGAATTTTGATTAATGTCGAAATTAACGAACTAAAATTGGTGCATTGGACCAATCGGGGCGGAGCTATCGCTGGAACAGTTTGCCAGCTATTTTTGACATGTCAACTTCGGCGCGTCCTACACATTTATTTATGACGGCAAAAAATTAAAAAAATAAAATTTGTGAACATTAAGAGTGTCCTAAAACTTTGCAAAAAGTTTTATATAATACCTATAAATAATAAAGGTTTTCCAAAAATCGCCAATTTTTGCCTACAAAATCAGAACAACCCCTTAGTCTTTGGGAATACTGCACTCGAAGGGTCTCTAACGGAGCCCTATTGTTGTTGCTACGCTGTCTGTCCGTCAGTATTTCTGTCAGAGGCTTTTAACTTGTAAATAAATTGAGATATCGACTTCAAATACACATATAATATGTATGTATCTCTAAAGACGAAAATCGTATTTAAAATTACATAAAAAAGTTATTTTCATTGGGCCGTCATATATGCAAATAAGACAAAAGGGAGGGAGTTATTTTTCCTATGCTTCCTATGCGTTAGAAAGACCTTTGCTAATAGAGCACAAATATGTTTTTAAATTTTCTTTTCGCTCTAACACTTTGGGCTTCCTTCAAAATTATGGCTTTTAGAAAAAAACTTCCTCTACGTATCCAGCTGGAAGTTGTACACAATATTACTGAAAACCTGTACTTAAAAAGAAATTACTAAGATTAGTTTATTTTACTGTAGACAAAAAGTTATGAATAATTTTCGTCCGCAAAAATTTTACTCTTAAGGAGATGGCTTTATCAAAATTTCCCTTGAAAGGAATCGAAATTTGACATTATCAATCACTAAGTTGAGAAAAGTGATTGTCTTACTGTAGACTTTTTAGGCGTTTTCATAGAACGGAACCCTTAGTGCGCGAGCCCGACACCTCCCTAATCAGTTTTTAAGATACCGTAGCAACTAAATAGGAGCCAATATAATTTTGGTATGCCCGTCCATCTGTCTATCTGACGGTATGTCACAGCCCTCCCATCCTCTTATTTATTATCTACGGAAGATTGATTGAAAATTATAAATGATGATAGTTTTGGAAAACACTATGTTTTTGGACCCACCCACCTTCCCACAGAGTGAAAAATGTATCTAAATTATTGCTTTTTCACTTACTTGAGTGGGTTATTTTTGAATTGGTTTCATACGATGCAACAAATAATGTTGTAGGACCTTTTGATTTTACCCCTTATTTTTGCGTTCAAAATCTTTATCAAAGCATCCACCCTCCTCCCCGTAACTGCTTCTACTTATTTAAGCTATCGCTGCAAAATATTTGAGAAATTCCTGTATGTATTCGTACTATGTGGGTGCCCAGCATGCTCTTACTCAATTTTGTCCTCAAATCAGTTTGCTACAAGAGGAGATTTTTTCGGTGATTGAAGACTAAGTGTTTTAAAGGAATATTAAACAGCACTATATGCTCTGCCACAAGTGAGGATCTTTGAAATGTCATTGTTTAATAATACAAACATGCATTCTCGGTTGATTTCTGTAGAGTTCTTATGAGAATTAATTACAAAATCAAAAGGATACGCAAAAACAAGGGTGCTGTTATCAGCGAAACTATGAATAGCATAAAATTGAGAGGTAAAAGTCCATGTATAAAGAAAAGCAAACGAGTTGCTAAAAGAACTGAACCCTGAGGTATACCGGAAGTTATTTCGCAGAGATCAAAAGTAACTATATCTATTATTACAAGAATTGAACTGAACTAAAAAAACTGACTATGTGAGGGTGCAGACCAATTAATTGAAGTCTGGCTAGGAGAGCAGCATTCAGACTCCGTCCAAAGTTTTTGAAATATCAAGAAGAACTATTGCGACTCTCCAAAGTTTGAAGACAATGATTCCAACTCTCCGTCAGAACAGGTTGAAAGACCAGCACGAAAATTGAACAGGCGATCGTTGATAAGATAAAGATAAGTTATCTTTAAGAAATATCATCAACTGCGAGTTGAATAGTGTTAAGAGACCTTAATAGGACCTAAGTAAGTGCAATTAAACTGTAATGAGATGGATCGTATGTCTTTCCTCTTTAAGGTATCGGCTATGCACGTTTCCATGCTGACGATAATATTCATGTTAAGTAAGACAGGTGATAAAGCTTGTGCAGAGATTAAGTCAAAATAGTAGCAGTCAGCAATATATAGAAGCGTCTTTATTCCAGTGATGGGCAGAAGGCTGTTTCTTTGCTCTGAATGCCATAGAACAGTTATTATTAAACAAATTGTTGATAGTCGGTTTCATAATTTTGAAGCTATGAGTAATAAACCCTAAACCAAATCAGACCCCATTGAAAAGCAATCAGACCAGTTCAACCCACTGAGATATATATGTATACTCATGATTTTTAGAAAACCATACTAATTTTTTAATAAAATTTTGATTACTGGTTATCAGAGCAGAGGTGCTGTAGCGGAGCCGTGACAGAAACCGATTACTTATCAGCATTACGATGTCAAACAAAATCTAAAATATGCGCGATGTGCCCTATAGTATCAGACACATGAGTTGGACACTGAACCAATTGATGCAGATTAAAGGATTCACCAAATTACTCGACACGTCGACGGGCTGGAGGTAGAAGAATGTCAGA
This sequence comes from Leptarthrus brevirostris, assembly GCA_964036015.1. Taxonomy (NCBI): domain Eukaryota; kingdom Metazoa; phylum Arthropoda; class Insecta; order Diptera; family Asilidae; genus Leptarthrus; species Leptarthrus brevirostris. The sequence goes on along the minus strand of OZ038375.1, from coordinate 24,128,707 downwards.
CCAGTCAGAGCCACTGTATGTGGGCGTTGTAATCACCAGCCAGAATGATTTTCGAAAAAGGCGATGATAACGATCAGCAACTCATAGTATATTGAACCACTAAGTTCCCACTAACAACACAGAAAAAAATTTTTAATTCAAACCGTCTTATCTTGACGTAGACGGCGGAGTTTACCAACTGTAAACATAGGCTATTTTTCTAACCAAGTTTTTGTATGCTATCCTCTATCACCAAGTTGTCCAAAATTGGCGCCCTATAGTGGCAAGCAAGTTTTGAAAAGCTTATAGAATTTCTACTTACAAGATATCTGACATAAGGACGTGCAGTTACCTGAGATATACATAGAGAAGTGCGAAAGAAAATAAGTAGTTTGGGATGTTATAAAACTATAACAGTAATTTAAAGATGGTAGAGCAAGATGAATGCAGAGAAGAGAACTTTAAGTATTCGCGAAACATTGTAAATCAGATATACCATCTTATATTTCGACGTAGCAGTCAATGGAATGAAGCGAAAAACGAGCAGCACTATCTCTTAAAGCCAAACAACAAGAGTCAGATTGCAAGTTGGCCTACAATTAATGGTGGATTCTGAACTACCGATATTGCTGTGCAACCCCAATGCCTCAAAGAATGGCAGCACTACTAATTACAGATGTTCTTAGAATCACACCTTCTAAAGCCCTTGCTACTATTCTCCACCTACTACCGGTGAATCTTTTTCGGAACGGACGCACTGACTACGGTCACTCCAAAATCCTGGACGGCAAAGTCGTAATGAACACTGATTGTACAACACCCAAGCCTTTTTTTAAAGTGAAATGTGATTCCTTTTTCCCTACCAGATCGGAGGGGTAGGAAGGTCGCCCTCAATGGGGAGAGTCAGTGCATCTTTACACTGACGGTTCCAAATTGGAGGGTAGAATGGGTGGGGGTATCTTTTCCTAACGCCTGGACTTCGATATTTAATTTCGTTTACCTGCCTAAGTCAGTGTTTTTCAGGTGGAAATCATGGCTATAAAAGTAGCCGCAGACCGTCTGAAGCACTTAACGTTGTCTACAGATAACATTTGTATCTTCTCATACAGTCAGGCTGCTATTAAATCCCTAACGGGAATGTAAGATGGTTATAGCATGCCGCTCAGTGAGCAGATGAGCTAGCGAGAATTGGTACTATTCGTCTCGACTCGGACATTAATTATCAGTTTGTCAAGCCGCTAGACAAACTGCATGCAAACTGAAAATTTCACAATCATCCCTCAGGACTGCAAATATTACATGGCAGAAGGAACACACCTGCCCGATTACCCTGCAGATATGGCAGAATCTTGGCCAAAAACGGTCAAGCGAGCTCATCGCACTCGGACGAATTATAATACGTGACTTCTGTAGAAGTTGCCAAGATGAGGAGGAAGAGGAAACCATACACTACCTCCTCTGCAAATTCCCGCCTCTACCCAGCCGCAGGAACCGGTTTTCGGAGTCTCCCTATTTTTAAAGAATTAACCGAATTAGGCTCCACTGAAGTCATGGATCTAGCTGAGTTTATCAGGAGCTCCAACGGCTTCGTGATAGGGTTAAAAACCATGTATTTTAGACAGCAACATCTGCTGACTCCCCGTAAACTAGATTCCACTATTGACAGGGAGCTCGGCCTCTTAGGGTAGGGTTTATAGGTTTATAGGATTGAGTGCGCAGCTTCAACTGTGGCAACAGAATGGCAATTGTTGGCCTAAGTGTGCCTTTTTAGGCCGCCACACTAACCTAAGCCCTAATGGAATTTTTGACGTAATCGGTTCCCAGTAGAAAACGACCGCCGACGGGGTTCGAACCTCGGATCTTCTATATTGAGACGGAGACGTTATCACTTGCTCCATCGACGACTAAATCATTTACCATATGACTACATCTACCAAATTCTAATTTACCTAATCACTCAGGTTTCAATCAGGTCAAAATCCGTCCGAAGGGCTGTCAACACATATACGTGGTCAAACACGTCAGAACTTTCCCTTTAACCTAATACTATAGATAAACCGAAAGCCGAGAAATTTGCTAGTGCAAACTGCAGTAACCAGGATTATTTTCATCGAATATATAAATGTCGAATAAATCAGAGTTCAATTAAGGGCAACCACTTTCGCTTAATAACTCATGAGAAGTTTAAGAAACTAACATGCTAAAGTAACAGAAACCATTATTTAGTAGGACCAACAGCACAGGTAAATAAACTGACATTTACGCGGACGTTGATTAGATTAAAATAGCCAAAACAATAACAATTTTTATACAACAAATTGCAAAAAAGTATTTATTTACTTTTTATGCAATTTGTTTTTGTGCGGGGGATAGGGAATGCATAAAACAAAAATCACAAAAAAATTGAGGCATTCAGGCAACCTAACGGCAAAATAACTTAAAAAATTTCTCACTTTTGATTATTTCTTAATCATATTGCGCATTTGGATGAACACTTTTTTATATATCGCGTAAAAATCGTGGCTGCAAAATCGCACAAAAAAAAAATTCCACAAAAAAGGGCAGCATAGAAACATGTTTAAGTGTATCCTTCGCTACCAACAAGATAATGTAACACTTCACACGGCTAAAACTGTATAACATCACGTTGTGAAAGGGATTGCATAATACAATAATTAGTAGCTTTATTTTCAATATTTTTTCTCATTTCTTAATTATATAAAACCAATTATTTAAAGTATTTAAATAAAATTAAAAAATAAAACATTCCCTGCCTTTCTGCACTCAAGCGTATTCCATAACATGATCAATTACAACGAAATCTTTCTTAAATACAATTAATTCGATATAAAAATTATACGAGATTTTCGTTTAATTAAAATTCCTAACCATCGAAGAAATTCCCCAAAGTGTTATTGTAGAAGCACGCAGCCTCTAATCGCAACAAATCGAAGTAAACCGATATCCGTTGGAAAGCTTGATTTTTTTCGTCGTTCATCATTAAGAAGAAATCCGTGTTTCATCATTAAACGTTAATTAACTGAATATCATTAAGAGAGCGAACGATTAGGAAATCCAAAGTAATGGCGTTAGTCATTAAAAGGGTCAAAGATTTGTTTCGCGCGATAATTTTTAAATTATTTTGCTCCCCTTACTCAATAATTCTCTAAAATGTCGTCCACGGTACGCTGGTTGGTTGGCAATGGTATAGTACCTACCTAGCCATTAGCAGACAGAGCACCGAGGAACAGAGCAATCCAATAACAACAAGAACCATCACCCCGGCTCTCTTGCGCTCTCTGAAATTTCTTTAATCTTCTCGCATGAGTTATCGCTAATGAGTTTTAATTTAATTAAAAAATCGCCACACGTGATTTTGTGGTTTGTAGCCGGAAATTAAAAAATTGAGCAAAACTGTGTTGCGAGTAGACGAGGTGAGGTGAGTTCTGGTTTGGTTGTGGGTCGGTCTTGTACTCGCGATGGAGGTAGATGCCTTAAGGTAGTAGGAAGTCATCAACCCAGGTAGATTGCATTGGCTACAGTAGTCGTCAGTGTAGAGCGTTGGCTGCAGCCGGTTGCTGAAAAAAATACCCCATGAAAGTTGCATTAAACGAACATTACCTGCGAATTGCTCGCGCCACGTTTCTTCAAGTCTTTAGATCGTTTAGCCAAAAACGGGGTTTGAAGAATCGCAGAAAATCAGACCAAAAACGACTAATGACCTTCTTTCACTCGCTCGCTGACTTTTATTGCATTCGAATTAGGTAAGAAATAAAATTAGCTCGTGGCTTGGAATTAGAATCGAGAAATTTTGCAGCAAATGAACATTTTCTCGTCGATATTTTTCCCACACTGCACTGTTTGAGTATTGTGGACGTAGGCTAGGCAAATAAGCAAGACGAGTTAGTCAGGCTGCCAGTGATAGTACCTACCATAACTTATTAGACTCGACTACATTCGATTCGACTTCGACACTTGGACACCTAAAAAATTTTCATTAAACTGGCAACGGGGAGACATTCGGGATTGGGATCAACCACGTTGACGGTATGGCAGCTACAGGAAAATTACGAGGACGTCATTAATCAGAGATTCACATCGCCGCTTCGGATTGGTTTATTTATGGCCTCGATGGACACACAAATACAAATTCAGGCGATTTTGATTGAAAAATTAACTTCACGACTCTGCAAGCTGCCCGTCATGATGCCATGCTGTGATTGAGATTTTCTTTTTCAATATGAAAACTGGACACTGGACAAAAGGGGACATGATTTCGTGCGAAAGCTACAAGATACTTACATGCATGGTTCGTGGGGAACCTGTTTAGCACTGCTTTGGGTGAAATTGCCTCATGTAATTACTATAATTAGTATTAAAATATAATAATTATGGAAAAAATGAGTTTTGCAGCAACAGAATTGGTACTTGCCAATTTCACGGATGTAAAATTCATTAAAATCGAGTGATAATAGCTTTAACCTCGATGGTTATTGCGGTAACTGACAGCTGATGACTGGGATTGCTGGAATGTACGAGGTTTGTGAAATATCTTAAGTTATCAGTGACATTTACCTGCCACTGTTACAAAGTGATATAACAATAATATTGGAAACTTTGAAATGAAATGTCTACTTTCGATTGAAAATGTTTTCAAAGTTCTTTAGCTACACCGCCTAAACTCCTTCTTCACTGGTTTGATTCAGATTTTCGACCGTTAAACACCACATAATATTATTATGATTGAATTCTGATTTATTGAAAGCAGCATGTTGTTCTTCATAATATCTTATTTAAAATATAACAATTTAGGGGTACCACAGGGGACCCATTTGGGTCTATTTCTTTTTTATTTCTATTAGAATTATTGATATCCTTACAGTACTGACTAATTCGAAAATTCTTTACTATACTGACTTTACCATTATCTTGCGTGTTTAATAAAATAGTTTAGGAGTACCTCAGGGAAGGCATTTGGGACCAATTTTTTTTTGAATTTGCTTTCTCTAGCGTCCGTAATCTCTTTTAGAACCTGTGCCGATGAACAGCCGATTAACAAAATCTCTTTGCAAGTGGACCTATATTTTAAAGTGTATTCCGAACCACCGACATTACTCTACAATTTCTATTCTCCTTTTTAGCGTAATTTGTTGTCAGCACAAAACAACCATAAGTCGCCGCGTTTGCGCCTAAACTCTTATGATCGAAGGCCAAAACGTTATCAATAACTCCTCTGACGACTAATATAAATTAATTAAAGATTTTGAGGTTTGCGTTGGTATACTTATTGAGGTAGCAATATTTCCTTACTTCACTATGGTTGGAGCCTAATTCGTCAGCCAGTTATTTCTTCATCCAGTACAGCGCTGGAATTTATTGGTGTTTTGCTCGACACGGGTCTGTATTTACTTCTATTGACTGTTGTTATCGGCCTCCTGAAAATTATGCTGTGGAACACTTTAATGAATTCACGAACTCTACAGTCAATTTAAGTCACACATATAATAATAGAATTGTCCGCAGTGATTTTAATGTTAATTTGCTTAATAAGACTAACTCTATCGAAAGTTTTTTTTTATTATGTGTAGATGCTCCATTTAAACCCGGTAAATTCACTTCCAACGTATAATCGTCGTCGCATCATACTAGATGTTCTGTAGATTGAGGAAATGGGGCGATTTGTTGACAGTAGTCTTCAATGTTTATCGTTTAGATGTGTGAATTATAATAAACTCTACATGGTTATGCGATTAAATCAATACTGTTGGCTCTGATGGAATTAATACTCAAATCTTTAAGCAAATATCATAAATACGTTTCTGACTAGTACTTGATTTGCTGACAGGTGGAAAATCGCTTAAGTTGTTCCTATAACCAAAAGCTCTTCTTGCAATAGTGTTTCTGACTACTGTCCCATCAGTATTTCGAGTTTACTAAACTTTACAATTTTTTAAAGCAAAATAACCTATCAATCCCTTTACAGTCTGGTTTCAGTGCAGGTCCTAGCAGAGCAACTATCTTACTGAAGATTACTTCTGACCGAAGATGGACTTGGATCAGTTGGTTGAGTGGCACGATCATGCAGGTCATGGATGCGATTTCAAGTTCCCGCCACCCAGCTCGCAGAAATGCAAAAAACGATACATTCGATTTTCCTCATTCACTTGACCCTAATTCGCATCAGTGTCGATCATGCAAAATTCCTCAATGAATTATATTGTAAATTTTGCTTTATTGCCGGAGCAATGAAATTAATTGGAAATTTACATAACCATTTTCAGCGGGTTAAAATTAGAAACTTTAACTATCTAATCCGATTCCTTTGGTTAGTTTGGTACCTTAAGGCTGTATTCTTGGTCCCTTATTATTTAATTTATATATGAATAATCTGCCCGCTGTTGTACGTAAGGTGAGGATGCATCTTTACGCTGATGATGTATAAATGTACTATGTGTACTATTGTGACCTATTAAATTGATATAAAGGATCAATAATAACCTTGCAAGAATTTACACGTGGTCTAAATAAAATCGTATTTTGCTTAATCCTGTCAAATCACAGTTTGCCATTCACACTAGCGTCAGAAAATTTATGGCTATGATTATCTGCGAATATGCTCAACATGGGCAAGGATTGGGACTTCTTAGGGTGTTATTGCTTTCGAATTTTATTTATGAAAACTTAGTTTTTACTAAACTCGACTCTGTCTGCAGCGCAGATTAGAGGTTACGTTTGATAATTGTGTGCGATTTGTTGTTGTGTGATTTTTCTTACCAATTATCTATAGTCAGCTGCTCTTTTAAAGTCTACTTAAAACGAAAGATATTAGTTTTCTTATAGAACTTAATTCATAAGAGCCTCTCTACTTGTATGAGCAATTAAAATTTTTTAGATGAATTTCTAGTTTTACTGTTTATTAGTTAAGCTATAGTTAATGCTTTTGGATTATATAGGGCAGTTTTCGTTATACAGGTTTAATAATCAAGTGTACTAATAAAAAATAATGTTCTTGTCGCTAGCTGTAGAGGTAAGAAGTTTCATAAAAGTGTTCCCCAAGGTTCAGTACTATCTCCTATTGTTTTTTTAATTATATTTGTATTTTATTTTTGGACATAAATGGTTTTAGTGAAACGTCAACACTAAATTTAAAGACTTTCATCTTTAAAGACTTTCGTCTGGGAGTAGTTAAAATTTTTTACATTAAGTTCTTTGAAAACTGGATAGTCGTGAAATGTTTATGTAACAGTAATAATAAAACTGGTTGAATCGGTTGTGTCAAGTATGTCTTAGTAATGATGTACACTATATGGTTTGATTTATTTACATTAGAAACAATTAGAAGAAAAGGCCGTGAAGTAGAAGCTGAAAGATCAGGCCAAAAATACGGCACTAATAAATGAACAGCCTAGAGCAATATAGGTCTTTCTAAACCTAATCAATTAAAATAAGCACTGGAAATAAGCAGCGAAGGCAGGTACCTTCAAATAGGGCTGTATGAAGAAGTTTTAATAAACTCGAAAATCGTGGAGGTGTTGTGCAAAAAGTACTCTACATTAGTCGAGTGAACAGGCAAAATATTTCTTTCAAGCCAGCATTAAAAGACAAGAAATCTTGGTACAGCGAAGCTTGGACTAATAAAAGTCTGCTGAAACTTACAGGATAAAGGCTTTATGGTATGGAAACGTACTCCTTATGTACGACAACGACTGGGGGTAAAAGAAATTAAAGGTAGTGTAAACTTTCCTCTTTAAAAGAAAAAACCGCACTTAAATATTCCCAGCCGTTACAGAACTACAGCGCGGTTTCGCAACATACAGGCTCTCTTGAGTTCCCCTCCTGTCCAATCGTTGACTGTTGCAGATCATAACCGCGTCATAACCGCAGCCGCAACTTTAGAGGCCAAAAGGATCAAGGAAAGCCAAACAGAAGAGATCCAGTAAAGGAAGAGATGGGGCAGCAGAGATAGAATTTGAGTCTTTCAAACTCGTCCTTACATCTTCTCCATAGTGTAGCTCATGGATTTATTAACCGATTTACTTGAAATTTTAAATAGTAATGTAGAGTGACATAAAGTATAGTGTAAAATTATTGTTTTATAAAAAAAATTATACATTGGACTATCTGTACTGAGGGCTGTGCAAACTACAAACCGGAAGGAAAATTGTTTTCCATTAAGAATTCACTATAGCTCAGTGATTTGTTATTGTTACATGATCAAAAATTGTGACTTGAAATGCACCCAAAATAGAAACAAAATATTCCCCCTTGAGGTATATTTAATTAGGATCAATAGCCTAAAAGAAACAAGGCAACTATAAAACCTTTATAACGAATTTGAAAAAAATTTACGAATTAACGAATTAGAAAGAGGCCCCTTCACAGGGCCAACATAGTTTGAAAGTTTCTAAGAGACGAAAATGTTAATATTTTGGAATGGTCACATTAGCGTCTTAGCTTATCTTAAACAGAAGCTATATTGGCATGATCCAAAGGCTAAGTCGGAAGAAATGTGCCGAAGTTTAAGGATTGTAACGTAAGTATATTATATCAATATTATGGATTCATTTTTCAAGTTGTCGACAGTGTTCTTAATCTTTTCAAAATGTAATTAATAAAATGGGAAATATTGTGCTAACTCGAAATTATAATTTTGGCCATACAATTTTTAAAAATTTAATAAGGAAGTAAAATTTTCTTAGACTTCTTGATTCCAACATGATCCGGTTCGAAGGACCAATTAAGTCATATCTATTTGAGCCATTTATAGCCAAAGCCAAAGGGAATTTGGGTAAGGGAACAAAAATTTCTCATTTTTGTATTGCTGTAAGCTAGACAACAGCCCATAGACGGAGTGGATTTTAACACTGGAACCATGGTGTGGTGATCGTGTCAAATATCCATCGATCCAACTTCGTCTCCTTTGGTAGTACTTTTATGAAAAAATATTAATAAGCTAAGTCTAGGGCAGCTCGTAAAATGTGTTAAAATTTTAAGTTTCAAGTTAAAAAAAAGTATCAGTAAGTTGTCCGTAGAAGAGCATTCGTACTTTATTGGAAAGATTATTATGTTTGTAAGTCGTAAAAAATATAATGCTTAAAATTCATCAATATTTGTACTTTCAAAATTGACTTAGACCACTTTCATAATTTCGGGCATATAATAATAATGAATGACAGCTGCAACTTTGACATATGGGAAATAGCGCGCAATTTAAAATGAAACCTTTTGTTAAGACACCCAAGATAAACTACAACTGCAATTTTATTTACTGCTAAAACAGGACTTACCCTTAATGTTGTTATTTACAAGATAATAACTTTTCGTTCAAAAATAATACGCAAGCGCGGGACGCGAGCACTGTTATTAATTTTTTTTTTAAATTTAAGTTTATCTAAAATTGGCGGATGTTTCAGATAAAATTTATCTATCTATCATTAAGATCCTAAGGCAGTCTATGGAAGGGCGCCATTAAATATTACTGTCCAAATAAAAGTTGAAAAGTGTCCATTCTTTCAGAAGGCACAAGTATTTCGAGAGTGTTGGAAGACCTCTGAAAGAATGGTATACCGATCACCGCCAACGATATATAAAAAACGTTGATTCAACACACTAATATGTATCAGAACGGGGAAGGCAATTTCTAAAATAAGTCTAATTCCCACTCTTGATTTTCGTATAGTGCTTTGCGATTTATAGAAAAAATATTGACAAAAAATGGCATATAATTACAAACTTATGAAACACTGAGAAGTGGTAGCAAAAATGATTACCATAGAATACTTTTAAATTGAATTAATTTTGAGTCGACAATTTTGTTCGTACTGCGTTTGTAATTGGGATTCGAAAAGCATTTCAGTTTAATTAGCTGATAACAAATAGTTTTCATTTCGTTATTTATAAGATAAATCGAATTTATCTACTAGTTCCCAAAAAAAAATCCGGTTCGAAGGACCATACAAATAATTTTGCTACTTAATTCATTAAATAGAAAAATATTTGCAAAATTTAAGATGGAAGTTCATTAAAAACACTCTTTTTTTATTATTTGTTCCTGGAGTTCCCTAAGGGTAAGTCCTAGAGCCTTTTCATTTTAGTTGTATACAAATGATCTACAAACAGTACTTAGAAATGGTCAATTATATATGGATGATATCTAAACTTTCTTAGATAAACCAAGAGGATTACAAGAACGTTGTGTAATACGAAAAATGTTTGATCCTTGTTGAACTCCTGCATTCCTAATGTGCTGAGTCGAGTTTATTCTTCTCAAGAAAACTGAGATACTCCTTATGGGCTTCTGTTATGTAAGATGCAGAAAACTAGCAAATAATACTCATTTACCCAACTTTCTTTTCGGATGGTTAGTTTACCCGAATCTTGGTTCATCCTGTAATAGAAACTTATCCGTGTCCTAAAAATTGTTAACCTTGATAAATGAGCTCGTACAGTATTTTTGCGTATTTAGTGACGTTGAATACGTCGAGTTCTCTTATTAACCTACCTACCGGTCGCTTACGTAGATGGAGATTTTATTTTGTACATGTTAGCCAAAATGGGATATTAAGTGAGCAATTATAACGATTGGAACAGTTAAAGAAGATTAAAAGCATTTAAATTACTTCATTTGATCTAACCATATCAATTTCCTTAGCCATTCAGCATCATCTGGCTCGAAGGACCACGTACATGTAATGCGCCCTACATGAATTCGTTTCAATAACAAAACGTCAAAAATGATTAATTAGCTCACCCCACTAATCGCTCGAGTTTAATGTTCTCCTTTCACATTTATAGAATTTAAATTTTCGATTTTTGGAAAATTTCATTTGCAATGATTAAGATAGAATACCTACAACAAAAGCCCCACTTAACCTTAAAATTAAATTAATACCTGAACCGAATTGTTTCCTCCATCGCTGATTAAAACCGGCCAATCTTCTCGTTATAATTGGTTCAAGTGGCAACTTCAATTCATGAAATTAATACAGCGTCCCGCATGGCACTCGTCGTCAAACATAGATAGGGGGGCACAAGGAAAGGGCAAAGACGCACGTAAGAAGACGAATTATAACACTTCTTAAAATTGACAGACTTCCTTCAACCCTCGCGCCAATAAATTCAACCCCGCACATTTCTTTGCCGGTGGGCCCTACAAAACCAGCTTTATACGGTCGTCCGTAATTAAATTCCCTCCAACATTGGAAAGTTTAAAGTGGATATGCGGATGAAGCGGGGCGATAGAGACAGATATGTATAATCTTATTCACAAATTCGATATAAGAGAGTGTGCATACTTATGTAGCTCTGACTAGCTGTACGTATATAATCCCCATTATAAATAATTGTTACCCTACAACCACGTTCTAATTAGAGCAAAACCTTGTCCAAGATAATGAACTAAAATTCTATTGTTGTAGAATAAAACCCCTCGCTCGCTTTTATATCTGCTGCTGTACCTCGATGGATGGTACACAATTCTAGCTACAGTCTACGGCACAAAAGTCGACGTCGTCGTTGTTGTGTCGTCATCTATCCATGTAGACAGGTTTATAGATGTATTTAATGCACAAATACCTCTTTGATTGACTGCACTGATATAATAAGAAGTTACATTTGTGTACCGCATACAGCTGTTTGGCTTCGATGCGACGGCTTATGGAACGTCTGTCGGGGCAGAGTGTCCGGACGGCAGAACAACACACCAGCAGGGAGAAGGGCTAAAATGTGTATTTTTTTTTTTTGCCAAGAATTTCATCTCCATACGAGCCGTCATTACCCAAACCACTTACTCCCCAGCATAACTGGCAGGATAATATCTAATTTAATAAGCGCTTGTTTGAGTTTGGAGCAATTTTGCGGATTGATTGAAACAAAATTGATTACCGGGCGTGTTTTATTAATTAATAATGAGATCCAAGTTCTACAGTCGCGATCTACTGGAAAATATTTGTTCACTTACCTTAGATGCTCTCAGACAAGTCAAGTTCTGGCAAGTTTGAAAGTGTCATAACCACACTTTTGACAAATGCACGGGCAACAACAATACGGGAACGACAAGCAACCTACACCACCACGAAAATTACAATTTAGTTTGACAATACACGCTTTTTTTCGAGATTTCACTTAGGCACAGTGCTAAACTATTCTTAGAACTAATTTGACGTTTTATTTTTCTCTTTCAGATTAATTTTCTCTGATTGCTCAAGTTGACAGAAGAAACTTTACGGTAAATCACTCACTTTACACTTAAAATTTTGGAAAACAACGCAACTGAAACGCGATAATAATGAACAACTACCGCAACTGCACTGTCACCGACCAAAAGAAGATTTCTCTCTTAATTTTTATATTAAGATAAAATTAAAAATTGACCGTCCGGTCTGACTGTCGTTCGTACAACTCAGCGTCAAGTAAAATACCTACGTCTTGATGAGTCATTGGGCAACACTAGACTGATGAATCGAAATCACGCCGCCTGCCGCGCTTGTATTTCTCACAATTTGCCTGCCCTCTCTACAGGCGCACACATAAATTTCACAAAATCACTTACAGTGTAAACATGCCAAAGCATGATTCAAGATTTTCAATGTATTACAAGAAAACATTCCGAAGCACAATCGGCTGAAACTCGTTCCTTCACCGATGGTGGTCGATTACAGTGTTTATATGCACACAAATATGTTTTGTCTGCAAAGTGGGGGATGATAAGAAAGCGAGAAAAATATGCAATCCCGGAAACTTAAGCAGGACGGCAGTATGACTTAAAAATTCCCCTCTGCTCAACGGTACAGCTTTAGTTGAATGTGTTAGAACACGTTGTCGCCTCGGCCCTCGATTTCAGTTATTTACAATACAAACAAACTTCCAAGTCGGCACAACCACATCAATATTGTTTTGATTCGCGCGCTCATTTTTCATTCTCGCGTTTTGTTTTGGCTCGGCTCACAACGAAAGGTGCATTTACAGATATTAAAACCAAGAATACTGGATAGGATTGAATTGTGGGGGGTGGGGGGGGGGCGACCAGTGCTGTCTTAATTGGGCCTAATTAATAGCACAGATCGAAGCGGTCGAAGAATATCCAGTTACTTAAATTGCCGAGCAGAAGCAGCAGTCGCAGCGGCCCCATGCATCTTTGGTATTCGTGCGTAATTGAACCTTTCACACGTTCCTAATCAGTTTTGCGTTTTTCTCAATTTAATTTCTTTCCAGGGGCTCGTAAAATTCAAGAAAATTTCTTTCAAGACATTTAAAGTGCCACAGTTGTGTCGCCGCCGCCGCAGCCGACACTACCGCCATCGGCCATCGCCAGTACGGGCGAACTCACTCAACTCGCCATCCCTCACGCCAACTGCACATCATACTGTACTTAATAATGCATGCATGTACACAGCCTCGGACTTGTGTGTGTATTAGTGACTGAACACATCTCCGGCCAACAAAGCCAATTTGATATGATAAAAGCGTTTTGCCGGTATCATGAATCTTTTAATGCATTTAACGGATGGAAAATGGGGAAAACTGCTCTTAATATTCGACGAGTGATTAGGCTAATGGCACATTGGGCACAAAAGTAATTTTTTCTCTCTGTCTTCGTTGATGCTATTCACAATATTGTTTATCTGCTCGGAGAATTGTCGGATGAAGTAATCTCCTAATAGCAGGTAAGTGGTGCCTGTTTGACTCGTACTTTCTCTTTTATTATTGCAGTTTTCTCGATTTTATTTCAGCCGCTCTTTATGTGCCACAAATTATTAAGTACGGCCGTTTCGTATAGGCATACATTGCTGCATGTGGGTAAGTTAATAATTGAAGTAAAAGATTTTATAAATCGTTAAAAGGTGACTTTTATTTTTTGGCATCATCGTGCATGAATTCTGATTGCGATTTTGCCGAGAAGAAAGCAGTAAATCCGAGCGCGTCATAAAGTTTAGATCGCGATTAAAGGTGGGTTTTAAAACTTTCCAGTTTTTCGACGGTAGTAAACTAATAATAATTTTTCTTTTTGCAGATTGAAGCTGTACGTCATCATCGTGCGGACTCCTTTCAAAAGCCACCACCTACTTCCGGGTTGTAAATTTAAATTTAATTGTGACGGGAGAGGAATGCATTCTTCCTTTGCCTTATTGTCCTGACCTAATTACATCTATGCATAATTGACCGCTTATTGTTTTAATTAACGAAGCTCTTTTTGCGTGGGTTAGGTTGAGGATAAGTGCTAGATTTGATATATGTACGTCTGCATTTATAACCAGATAGTCGTTTTAAAAAAAAAAATTGTGGTATCTGTCCCTAATTCCTTTATAGTTTCTTTGTTCTGCAATATTTTTAATTCCTTACTTTCACAAATAATCCTTAAATTAACACATATCCCAATATAAGACGTACAACATAGTTGCTTTCTCCCATCAACTATAGCAGGCAAATCTAGCAATCCCATTCCATTTAGAACGAGTGCATTCTTACTCCCGAGTGTATTAAGAAATTGGTTAGCATTCAGAATATTGTTACTATTTTACTTAAGTTTAAAATTCTTTTTTTTATATATGACGTTGCCAAAGCTATGCTCTATGATTGCCTTGGCAGGAAAGGAATTAAGGATGAGGGAAATAGATTAAGAGGTTGAGTGAAGGAGGTGTCGATGTACGCCCCGTTTGAAAATTTCGGGCTCATAAGATTAGGGAAAAACAGAAGATGGTAAACTGTTCCACATTCGTGTTGTTCTGCTTAGAAAATATTCCCAAAAGTTGACAATATATACGTCCAGGCCCCTGCGAATTTCGAGCCCAGCGTTGACGGGCCCATATACAATCGAATGAGTGAATTTCAATTTTAAATATGTCTAGTATATTACACTTTTTCGATCGTGAAACATGTTTCTTATATATAATTAAAATGGAAAAAATTTTCCGTTGATGATTTAGATGACGGGGCCCTTTTTGAAAGCCCGGGCCCGGGGGGTTTCCCCCCTTCGCCCCCTCCCTCTCGGCGGCCCTGTATACGTCCACATTTAACCTGGAGAAATAGCGATAGAAGAGTGAGAGACAATCGACATTTGATCCATGTTCCAGAGAGTCAAGGCCCTCAGAGTAGGGATGGGCGATCTTTCATATCGATCTCGATAGATCGATATTTAAGCCTCCGATCTGTCGATTTTCGAATCGATTTTACGCGGGACCGATTCAGCTCGAATCGATTTATTTATTTCCTATTTCTATCTATTTAAGACGTGCCAAAAATTAAACAACCTCACTCGTGATTTTTTTGCATTATATTTTTAATTTGTGTAATAATCCGACGAATGTAAAAAAAAGTTTGAAAGGATCGTAAATGTTAGATGAATGCATTTGTGATCGTTATAATATTTTAGTGTTAACTGTGCAGTTTAGTGACTACTGCGTAATTTTGTCATTGGTGGCTTGTTATGTTTTATTTCTGGTTTGGTGATTCCCCAACGAGAAAAAAATAAGTTATTTATAGAAAAATCTAAAATAAGTGATATTCGAATGTGGGATTTTAAGTTTTTTTTCAAATTGTTTTTTGCTACACGATTCGACGTGGAATTCCTTCGAAAGTAAGTTGAATTTTTTATACCGATGGCCTAAACGTTATGCATATTAGTTTTCGCGGAATTGCCAAATCAACTCCAAGTGAAATATAAATAGTGAAATAGACAATTATATATGCAGTCACGTATAATCCTAGCAAGAAACTCATGTGGAATACACGTAGATTCGACGTATGTAGATCTTAATCTCCTGAAAGAAGCGTATATATTGCTTGAGTTCTGCACATTTTTACTCTATCAAAGATTTCACACTTATCAATAGTTTTTTTTTAAATCTAAAATCTCAAATTTAGCAACTCTTACACTTTTAAAATAATATAAATTTAGATATTTAAGCAATGGTGAGTGGTATAAAAAAACTTTTCTACAATAAATTAAAAAGACGAAAAATTTATTTTGCGTGCCTTAAAATCTTACATAGTCTTTTATTAAAACAGTCTTATATGAAATGTCTTTATGTTTTCTCAATCACAATTACCACTTCCATAGAAAACCAAAACAGCGTCCATTTTGAAATTTTCAAGGTAGTCATGTTTCTCTGTTCACTTATGTAATTGTCGAAAAGATGATATAAGGGTACACTTTCAGACTTTCAAGAATCATTTTAAAAACAAAGGAGCAGGCTCCTAAAATCTCATCTTTCACAATTATCTTTTTTGAATAGTACATGTTTGAATTTAACGCTGGCAACTTGCTGCGTTGGCCATTTTTTCCTTAAGCAAGATAAAGACAGATGATGAAGTTGAACTTTGAACTTTTACTTGCGGTGACTTCCGTTTAAAACGAAAGAATAAAACACTCCCAGTATATTTTCAAAAAACGTAACCAAGATATATATTTTTAGGGCTGAGACCAGAAACCTTCCCATTTACGAGAATATTCTTCGTACATACTCATAAAATGTTCTGGAATCGCTTCTGAAATCAGACATAGAAATGCTTTGGGGTCGTTTTTTTGAAAATATTCCTGGAATGTTTCTGCTATTAGTAAAAATAAATGTTGCGCCTGCAAATGCGCGGCACAAAAGTTGTGCTTCCCTTTTACTTTTGGAGTGTACATTTTTAGTTGTGTTCCTTTAATTAAGACTAGTCAGTATTAGTATGTTCTTTTAAAAAAGATTCTGTTTCATCGCAATTTGTTTTTCGACTAAATAAGCAAAATTTGTGAAATACCCATTGTTGCTTAATCAAGATTTATAAGCTATAAAGGCTTTTTCTATTATTTAATAAATCGGTTTACTTAGGGTCATAAGTAAACCGATTTATTAAATAATATTTTTATGTAGAGAAACAGTTCTAATTAACTGAATCGATCCGTTCCATCTATGGATATCGATCTTTTTAAGGCGATTAATCGATCTACGAAATCGGAAATAAATTACAGATCGATCATTACTGAATCGATTTTCTTAGTTCAATCCCCCATCCCTACCTCAGAGATTGAGGAATCGCCAATAAGTTTAATACCGTTACGCTGGACTTTGTCCAACGCGGACAATGCGATGTGTCCGGCCCCTGTCCAAATATGTCAGGTGGGGTGAAATATTTCTTACATCTCTTAAGCGATTGCAAAAATATGATCAGTCCAGCGAAGATTGCTGGATATCTCAATAGCCAAAATGTTTGGAGAGAACGAATTGGGTATGTTAAGTTACTGCGTCGACTGAAATGGATTGAGGGTGAACTGGGCGTTTTTTAAGTTACATTAAACGGCATTGAGTTTTCTATGAATTAAACGAAACATGATTTGCTCTGTCCCAAGCGAGGACCATACAAATGCCGTTGTTTAATGACTTAAACATACGTTCTTGATTGACTTCTGTAGCATTTCCACGAGAATTCATTGCAGAAAAAAAAGAATACGCGAAATCAAGGTTGCTGTCGTCGGCGAAATTATGAATAGGATTGAGAGTAAGGGATAAGAGATCCTTGGTAAAAAGAAGAAATAAGGTTGGTGAAAGAACTGAACCCTGAGGTATACTGGCATCTATTTCGTAGGTATCAGATGTAACTCTGTCAATTACTACACGAATTAAGCTGCCTGACGAAAAGTATCCATTTAACGAGATTAGGGTGCAGACCAAATGTTTGAAGTTTGGCTAAAAGGGCAGCATGCCAAACTCTATCAAAAGCCTTTGAAATATCAACAGCGACGATTTTGGACTCAACAAAATTATGAAGACAATGTAAGTATCCGATTGACCGACCAGCGCGGAAAACGTACTGGCAATCGTTGATAAAATGGTTATTTTCTAGATATTTCATCAACTGAGAGTTGATGAGCGATTCAAAAACTTTAGATATGATCGAAGTTAGTGCAATCGATCTGTAGTAAGAGGGATGGAATGCCTGTCCTTTTTTAAGTATCAACTGGACATGACGAGGTTTCCATGCACTTGTTGAATATATGAGGTGAACAAGTTTGCGCATAGGTTTAGCCAAAGCAGAGGCACAGCATTTTAAAACCAGGGGCGAGCAACAATTACGCCCAATAGCTTTGGACACGTCGAGTTTCGAAAGTACCCTAAAAACTTCCAGAGTTCGAAAGGGTAGTGTCTTTTGCCTACTAGTATACTGTGATGTAGATGGAAGTGGCTGCGATGAAGGTGGCAAGTACGAATTAGCAGCAAACAGGTTGGCCTTGTGGTGCTGATGAACAGGTGAAATTGTTCTTTACGGTTTTGACTAGAGATCAGAAGCCCTTACTATCCTTTTGAGTAGAAAATACCTTCCGTCTAACTTTGCCCGACTAATTATTTAATTGCAAATATTCTGCGCATCTCTATAGTTACGTCTGAATTTCTCTGAACGCCACAATTTCTATGCCTGGAAGGCTGCTTCCTTGTTTTTAATGGCTGCGAAACAGTTATTATTGAAGCAATTGGTGTTAGTTTCGTTTAATGCTTTCGAAGCTATGAGGAATAAACCGATGCATTCCAAACCATAAGATGTTCAAGATATAATCGTTGCTTTTGTGAAGGTCTCTCATAGAGAAGCAATCACGCCAGTCCAGCTCTTTGAGATATTTATTAAGTCCCGCCCAATCAGCATTTTAAAATGCAACACTAATATTTTGATGGAATTTAGGTTAGCGGTTGGCAGAGAGAAGGCGGAGATAAGACAATGGTCCGAATTGCCTAAGGGAGCAGTTACCGAAACCGAGTACCTACTTATCTGGATGCGATGTTAGAAATAGATCCAAAAGATGCGCGTATGTCCCATTTTATCAGGAACAGGAGTCGGACACTCAACCAGTTGTTTGGATATTAGTAAGCAGTTTAACAAGATAATGATCCCAACTATAGGGCTTACAAGGATGAAGCTTCTTAAATTCTTGGATTTGGAAAGCAGACCAGCATCGTCAGAGAATACAAAATAAGAGAAGTGATGAAAATTGTTTCAAATAATATACTAGCTGGTCTTCCTATCCTATATTAGAGAAGGGCGATAACACGGGGTTTGGACAATATTTTCGTAGACACCCGATTCGCAGAAAGTGAACACGAAGTCCAGAATGCTACAGGCTCTTCTCATCACTCGGAAAATGATAGTGATTGAAGTTCATACTCGAAAAGATGACAGGAGGAGGTACAGTAAATTTGTTTTAATCTCTCAAAGTCCCGCAAGAAGATGGACTGCAATATATAACTACAACCAGGTGGGAAGTGGGGGTATTCTTTATGTCCCTCTGGTAAAGCGGGCCATGTAACACCGAAATACATTCTCAAGTGTTAGTTACACTTCCAAGGGGTAGCAATCGGACAATGCATTCAAGAACGTAGCCAAATGTCTAATACGGGAGAAGGTTAGGTTAGGTTAGGGTGGCGGCTATCAGCCCTACAGCCGATCAGCCTCACATAGACCTATTAATGGTCCGTTGTGAAAAATCCCCTAAACTCCAAGGTTGTAAAAGCACAAGCCGAGCTCCTGTCGTATTATAGTTGAGTACCTTAAGTATGGGGGCATCTCTGTCCACCTGTCTTTTTTATTTCTCCTACAAAATGTGGGACAATTTAAAAAGAAGAAAGGAAATCCACAACGGAAGCAACTCTGGAAAAATTATCTTCTGAAGATTCTGTGCCCGCTATGAAAGCTGAACTTGCATCGGCTGAAAGTGCAGTAGCAGTCCTGCTAGAAGGTGCCATTGACCAGCTCGGTTCAGGCAAAGGGTAAGAAGTCTACGGTGGTACAGGAGCCAAAAACTCACCAGGTAGGGACGGCAGCTGGCACCAGCGATAGATCATCCTTCTCCCTGGCGACGACGAATGACTTGGATGTGGGGGTCATAGACGCGTGTAGGGAAGAGGGGTTAGAGCGAGCAAGACTAGGGATCTTTAAAGACATGAAGAGCATCTCGAATGCAGAGCTATGGAAACGAAACCTCAGGTGGAACCAGTATGACCGCTAAGAAACCAGGAAATAGATTGAACTGCAATCTTGTGATCCAGACGATTAACTAGGATCAGCTAAAGAACCTTCCGGCAAAATAACTGGAAGTCAAGCTCAGCAGTGAGGAAGACGTCAGCTAAGGTTTTCCGTAAAAATAACTGATGGCGCTACTATATCGAATATCCTTCACTTGGATAGGTTAACCCTGAGATGATTCACAGCACTGGTAACAGGCCATGGCAACTTCGGGTATCACCTAAAGAAACTATGCATCTCTGAAGATGACACCTGCAGACAACGCCTGGAAGATCAGGAAACGGCGGCTCACATAGTGTGCCAATGCTGCGGAAGATTCTATCTGTTGGGATCTCACTAGCTGTATCTAAATAGAATGTGGGAGGTATTCCACAGGAACATGTTTGCACTGACTCACACATAGGGGCAACAGAAGGATGAACTTAGCTGGCACTCGCTAAGGAAAACAAAAGGGACTCGCTTTTTAAGGGTCTGTTTCAGCTTATCCCCTGAAGAACTATTTTTAGTGAGTAGGAATCCCACACTATCGGAGGGCACGGGTTGTTCGGTATCTTATGGAAAATGTTCACCTCTACGGCTAAACAAAAGCGTATACATGAGATTGGTAACACACGGCCGCTACATTAAAAGAAACCAAGAATCGATATAGACAGCATTGTACTGTGGTGTTGTATACTTTATTGCCTGAGGATGGTTTTAAGAGAAATGCTAAATTCCTCCATAACTAAGACAAGACTAAGAGAGCTTGGCAAAAATGTGGTCTTGTCACAAGATTAATTAGATACTCCTCAGATTAAAAGTGAACTCGAGCATAGCAGACTCAGGAGTATAGAAAGCCGAGTTAGAGTAAAAAAAAATATATATATAATATATATATATAAAATTATATATTGAGTGTGAAAAATACCCTTTATAAAGAGCTTCTAGCTCATAGGAAAAATAGTGTCCTTGCCCTCAAAAAATATTCTACAGCTGCCTTTGAAATTACTAAAAAGGAAATAATAGCTGGAAACATGAAAAACTGGACGGAACCTACAGAGCCTCTTATACGTACATAGATCGAGTAAACTCAGATACTATATTCTTACTAAAAATGACATTAATGCCTTTAACTTTTCTCAATTTTATGATAAAATCACCATAGTAGTAATGCTGCAGCTCCAATCCTAAATTATTGTGGTTGGTCTCCAACTACATGGCTTATGACTCGGAGTAACTTTCTAACGAATCCCTGACGAAGATGTGAAGACCACTAATCCAATGACGACGTTGGTCATCGGTGCGGATGCCAACGCGCATCACAGTCTGGAATAGATAGTCACTTTTTTATTGATGACATATTAGATATTAGTCACTTTTTGATTTTATTTGAAGTACTAACCTCTTAATTTGGGTACAGAACTAATTCTTATCAACTTCATCAATCGTGAGGTTTTAGACATAAACTTAATCTCTAAGCAATCTGCATTACCACAGAATGGAGGGTATGCAAGGAACTCCTTTACTCCGACCACACATATATCGAATTTGGACTATCATTACGCAAAAATTATTTATTAGCATACAGTATAGTAGAGAATAAAATTACATATATGAATTCAAACAAGTGCCATTATGAAACTCTATCAAAACTTTCCTAATTAAAAATATTCCTAATGAGGATCCACCTAGAATTGATTCTAAGCAAACTATCAACAAAGTAGACACCTTAAAGATTACTATAATCAAGCAACACAGATCCAGTCCGTAATCCTAGAGGCAAGCCAAGACCTCAATGGTGGTCAGCGAAAATCATTGCCAGGAATGTAGAAGGAATGGATTCATTGAAGCAATGTGGCAAATTATTTAAACGAGTAAAATTAACTAACGATTGGACCTTCTATAAGGAATGTTTCAATTGAAAAAAAATAACTTTGTTAAGAAAGCGAAGTAATATTCGTGGGATTACTTTTGTAATAAAATTAAAAGTCCTTCTGAGGCAGATCGTTCTTGTAAGATCCTCTTAACAACACCACACTCACCAAGCCTAGTAGTTAGGCAGTTAGGCAAAATGGTAGCTGGACAGCATTCAGCCTAGAAACTCTAGAGGTGGGGCTTGGGCAATATAATCCCAGCTGAATTTCAAGAACTCTTCGAGTTCTTCATCCCGTGGCCGAAAGCCATTTATGAGAGTACCTATAACTCACATATTCCATATTCCAGATTCGCTCGGCATTCCTAAGGATTTTAAGCAAATAACTCTCCTAATTTCCGTCTGGCCGAAGTCATGCTACCGCAACAAAATGTCCCCTAGATTTTGGCCACATTCTAAAAGAAAAAATATCCGAAGATACAGCTCGAACAGACACGAACTGATCGACAAGATAGAAAGATCAGAACCTACCCTCGCAGCTTTTCTTGAAAATCAGGGTAATTGTAGTAACGTAAAACCAGAAGTGATAACGGCATCTCTACGACCATAAGATCTTTAAAGCTCACTTATCGAGTTTGTAGTTCTTGTCTTCAAAAGCAGGATAGTAATTTTTGTTTGTCGAATTCATCATTCGTAGATATGCATTCTCTCGCCGATTCTGTGGAATCTAGTCCTTAACGACATCTAGGACACGCCGACGATGTTGCCATGTTTACCTCGAGCAAGCACCCCAAAACCTTAGCTGAGATCACACAACAGGCCCTCTCGAAGCTATCCTTCTGAAGTACAAAGTGTGCTCTAGGTATAAATCCGGATAAAACAGCTGATACACTTCTCACCAAAGCACAGTGTTCCTCCCATTAACTCCCCAACACTAAATGGTTCCAATCATAAACTAAGTGATCAAATTAAATATCTGGAAGTTGTTCTGGATAGAAAACTTAGTTGGAAAACCAATATTTAAGAAAAAATATGTAAAGCGATAGCTGCCTTGCACTCGTACAAAAACGCTATATGCAAAAGATGGGATATGGAGTCGAGAGGCCGGCAAGCGCTCAGCCAGAAAGCACTAGAAAAAGGTTAAAGGTTAGCAGCATTACTGATTACAGGTGTATGCGAAAATATACCCTCCAGATCCTCAACGTAGTGTCAGTGAAACTCTTCGGTAAGTGATCCGTGTCCTCAACAGCCATTAGGCTCACTTCAGAGTACGGAAATTCCAACATTTTGGATAGAAGTATAGTGAAAAATATTGAAAGTGCACTTGAAATTTCACTTCTCCACACCAGGCAGGAATGGAAGGAAGGAATAGGAAAATCAGTATATCTTTACACTGACGTCTCTAATTCGTAATTGAGCACCTGGACCTCAACCATTTTTTTCAGTTGAAAGACTTCTGCAGTGTTTTCTAAGTAAAAGTCAAGGCTGTAGAGGCAACATTAAATTATCTGAAGGACAGAGTAATGTCGTTAAAAGATATCCATCAAACTGCTATTAAATTTCTTACCGGAGAGTATATAACCTCTAATACTATTAAAATATGCGGCTCAGTTTGGGACACCTTTGGCTAAGTACATTAACGTACACCCCAGATGTGTACCAGGGCATAGTGATATTTTGGGTAACTCTAAAGCCGGGTTAACAAGAATTCGGTACTATTTTACCAGACTCGGATATATGTAACTCACCTGCTTTGCAAGCTGCTAGCCACATGTAAGCTATCCATTCATCAAGGCGGATAAAGAGAAATAGAAATGTTACACCCTTCCTTCGACATAAAGCATTCTAAAAAGCTCATCTCACCCAATCGAAATATCATTAGCATTGTCGTGGCTGCCATCACTGGTCATTGCCTCATAGGAAGTTCCACCATAAGGCTCGGCGTAACCTCGATTGACTTTTATTGGAGATATCAAGATGAGCAGAAAAAGGAAACCATCCCCATCTCCTCTGCAATTGTCCGGCTCTAGCCAAACACAAAAACTGGTATTTAGGCTCGCCAGTTTTGAAGAAGCTAGACTAGTTAGGTTCAGTTGGAGCTCGAAGTGACTCTAGGCATTTGATTAATAGGATAGCATTCTAACCCCAACGTGGTATCACAATGGGCCGCTAGGCTGCCATGCCAAACTAACCTAATCTATAACTATTAATAATAATAAGCATAAATATTTTATATTATATAGGCTTCTTTCCATTGCATGTAAAATTATGCCCATATGAGATAGGCAAGCACTTTAATGGATATGTCATATGTCAGTGACACCAGCTCACTGACTTCTGACAACGAGAAATTAGTTTTTGACAACTGGAAATGATATTTAAGTACAAATTTTCTACAGTGTTGCCAGACTACATATTTATTTCATGCTGGAACGGGGAAATTTAAGAAGTTGTTCTTCTATTTCATATTTGTTCTATGGTAATGATATGATCGATTCTTGTAGGGCAGAGATTTCGAGATTTATTTTGTAAGTTCGATTAGCGCAAGTGGAACGGAGAGCGGGGGAACGTAGTATTTAACTAAAAGATTATTCTGGAAAATAAAATATAAATAGCAAAACCTGGTAGTAAGTAAAAAGCTAAACTTGACTTCGGCTCTACAAAAAAATATTAAAACGAATTAATTTCGTCATTTTCCCAAATTGAATTCTTTAATTAAAATTTGGCTTATTTACTTCCTACATTTTATCTTAAACATCCCAAGAGAATCAGTAATGAGTTCGGTGTGAAAAAAATTAAGCCAATGGTTCACTCATTGTGGTGACTGTTGAGTAATTACTGCCATATTAGCGTATCTGATCAATGCGGTCCAAAGCGAATACCAGAATTGGAAGTAACGCTCGACGCCGAGGTCAGTCGTTAATTATAATTGATCTACTCTTGCTGGACCGCTGTGCCGGCCATATTGAGTTTTAACAGCAATCTCCCAGGTGATAATTCACGTTTTATGGTTTCGAATATCGAGCCCGCTTCATTATGCATGCATAAATTAATTGACATAAATTCTTCACTGGTCTCAACGCGGCCATTAATAATTACCAAAAATCACACACGTTGTTTTAGATACATACCTGATCCCATCGGGGACGTGGTTAGTTAGTTTTTAGGCATCGGGAAATAAATTTGAAATTTAAATTTGAAGCGAGATAAGCGATAATTGAGTGAAATCTATGCACTTGACAATGGCCAAGGTGCACAACCGTAATGACGGGCTCAGCGAGAAAATAATTGACTTGGATTTTCGCGTTATCGAGTTGGAAACATTTGAAGGCACTTAGCAATGATGGTACCCACTGGCATCCCAGATGGATGGGATGATATAACCTAACACCTCCTTATTATCCAGTGGAGATCAAAAGTCGATTGCAATTGTCACTGCTTGCAGGCTCTTTATCTTGTAAAAAATCTGAAATACTTCACAGCTTAGTGTAGATATGACCAGATTTATAATGGAACGGCGGTAAGGGAACAAAAAGGTTCTTGCGGGTATACATGGTTATCGCGGGCAAACAGGGCAAACTGGCACTCCAACCGGTATGCTAAACATACTCCACAGGTAGGTGTCAATTAGTGCTAAATGATGGATGCGATAGGCGATACCTCATCTTTATGCTAATGAATATGGACAGGTAATTATTTTTATTTATTTTGCATATGAAGCAGTCCTAGTTGCAGCCAGTCTACCAGTTGGCATCGCCAACCTACCTAGTTTTCTCTACTGTCCGTTTAACATTCGGGCGCTCATGGTCTTTTTACCATTTTTGGTCTTCAGCAATTTTTCACTTCTTTGTCGGCCATCTCAGCCGTCGTAGGTGTTAAATGCGGACGAGGAATGGTGTGAGAAATTAAATTAAAGGCCTCTCTGAATGAGCTCCTAATTGGATTTGTTATAAACAAACAGTGGAAAACCCGGTTCTGGCTAATACCAGCTGTACCTATACCCCGGCTAGTGTGAAGTCGAAATCGTTTCGCTAGTGTTTCAATAAAGTAACAAACCGGTCGAACTAATTGGGCGCATGTAAACCGTATCCAACATGTAAATATGTGTAAATGGATCCAATTAAACAGAATTATATATGCGTGCCTTAAATGTAAAAAAGATGAACTCCAGCTGTAGATCCAGATCGGTTTCATACATCCATCCATCTATCCCTTTGAGTTTTAATTAAGTTGTTCATTTCGAAATCGCTCAACGATTCCTCCTTGGTCGATTTAAGAATACTCGTTTTTGTGGAAATTTCGAATTTATGACTAGGAAGCATTTAATATTCATACCGAGATTAATTGGAGATGATGGTTTTTTCCTGTTTTAAGATCGGTAGATAAAATTTGATGTGGATGGGCGGATTGAGTGATCAGAACATGAATAAACTGCCGAACAGTAGCAAGATATTTAAACAAGCAAATGTCTTAGGGTTTTATTGTTAGTTTCCTTGTAATGGCTTTTGCCACCTACTATTGTTTGGATGCTAGACAAATAGGAGCCCGTTCACCTAATTCGATTAAAAAAACTCGATGACTAAATTTACGACAGAATTAGATTTGAATTTTAGATTTAAAATCATATTCAACGGTTAGCTCAGTTAGAAGCTCGACAGTAAAATTTTTGGAATAAATTATATACCCTAACCACAGGTGACCGCCACAAAATAATTACCGGCCAATTGCGAGTTAGACACAGTACTAAAAAAAATTTAACAGATTTAGTTATTTTTTCCGGATAGCTGTAACTTCGCTTTATTTTTCCTAAAATAAATTTTTTCAATTAGTACAAATTATTACAGATTTTTTTTAACTTGAAAAGTTAAGTGAAATAGGGGGGGGGGGGTAATGGTATTTTTTCGTACATTTGTAGGAATAAGTTAAAGACTAGTACGACCTTAAATTTAAAAAAAAAACCCAAGGAATATGGAAAATTGAGGGTGAGGTAGCCGAAACTAAGAATAGGATTAAAAATGAAAGCAAACAAGTCATTATTAAAAGGAAGAAATAAGATTGGTGAAAAAACCGAACCCTGAGATACACCGTTATTTATTTCGTAGGGATCAGATGTGACTCTGTCCATAGCCTCAATGATAAATTGGATAAGATTCTTCAGAGGTGCGATGCACTTTATTCAAACTCTGAAAGACTATTCGAAAGGTCCAATGACCTCCGCTCTAGGGTCATACGACTGTCCGACGCTTTTGAGGACTTTCGGTCGCTTTCTTGTGACGGCGCTGCCACCTCTCATTTAGGGTAACTGGACTGCTGCAGTTTCTACAAGTTCTGCACTTATCAACACTATCGTCTCTGACGTTGAAAATCTTTACGGCCCTAATACGTTTCATGGGCCTACTGCCCCTGTTTTAGTCGCCCCAGGTTTGAATCCTGTATCTTTCTCCGAGGTCGCTTCTTCTCCCTCCTCTTCTGATGCGACGGAGGTTAGGAGTTTGGTCCCCAAAGTTTCTGCCCATCCGGCTGAGGTCCCTTCTGATTCGTCTGTGATCCCCGTAGTATCTGTCGCCCCTGCCCTTCCCCCCTCTACATCGCACCATCGCCGCAAGTGTAATACAAGACGCCGGAAGGGTGTTATTGCTGAGGACCGTGTCGATGTTCCCCGGTGACCGGTCGACCCCTGAGCCTGCTAATGGTGTATCTGCTTCATCTTGCGCTGCTACTGTTGCCTCCAGCACTGCCTTGCCAGCCGATCTTTCTTCTCAACAGGCCGCACCTCTGGTTGGTTGTGCCTTGAGGCAGGTTTTCTAACGGTACCCATGACAGAGCAATAACTAGTGCTCCAAAAAACTAAGTACGCTGTCCCTTTACTATCAGAATGTAAGGGGACTAAGAACTGAACAGCAAAGGAGAAGCTTTAGTGAAGAGGCCAGAATCAACTCTTGGAGAAGCCTCGAAGCTAAAAATACAAAAATGTAGCTACATTACATATTAAGCTCTGTTGAGAGGAATCATAACGATACTTTATCCACAACGTCCTACGATTACTCCTTAAGAAATTACAAATTTCTGTTACTTACGAAAAACTTTTAAACAACAAGGCGCTAAAACTTTTAAACAACAAGGCTTCTAGGGCGGACGGCAATGCGAATAAATCTCTGAAAAAAAGTTGGTATCTGCTTAGAAATAATTCAAACATGTCTATTAGAAGGCGTGTTGCCAGAGCAGTGAAAGCTGAGATACCTGGTATTGCTAACAAGAGGAAATAAACCAGCACAATGAGAATGCTTTATCAGAATATTCATTTGGATTTCAAAAGGCACGCTCCTCTGTGGACGCAATCAAAATGATAGTGAACTTGGAATCCTCAATTATTGAAGATAAACTGTAGATGATAAACCGAAGAACACTGCGCAGAGGTCACACTAGCCCATTACCATGGCCAAATCTCTCTGGGTACTTTAACCTCTTGTGGGGCATATCCGACTATCCAACTCGATGCCTTCCTTCTCTACGGATCTTCTCCATATGTTGGCCAACTGGGTATTCATAAAGAATTCGTACATGGTCGCTTGTTGTCTTTTTTTGAATATATAGGACGATATCTCCAATTAAGGACCAATTGCTAAGTTGTCCGCTTTGCAAAACTCTTCGGAGCAATGGTATCTGATGTCCTTAATTTTCACAGTAAACCGTTCTTGGGGTACTTCGAGCATAGTTTCATCAAAAGCAAAGCGACTATTTTCAAACTATTGTATTTCTATCATCGCAGCTGGTAAATAGGTTGATTGGATTTATACCCATTTTAGAAAGGCCTTTTATAATATAGATCCCAATTTCCTTGTTTTTAAACTTACCATGTTGGGGTTCTTATCTTCTAAGCTTTCTGATCGAAGACAGCGTGTTCTGGTTCGAAGTTCTCTCTCTCTCTATGGTCGCTTTTAGTTTTCATCAATGAATTTTAAATTGTATTTGAAGTTGAAAATGTATTGGAAAATATACAAAATTTTTAATTTGGAGTACATGGGTCTTTCTAAGATGCTACCAAATATTGTTGGTCCCAAACCAGACAGAAGAGACCACTATTTTAAGAAAAGTGGGCTCTGTGCTTCTGCATACGCTCCCAATCGGGTTTAAGGGACTAGCGGTGCACCAGTCAAAAAAGATACTTTTGAACAGTATACAGACTCAGTGCGTTAAGAACTTTTAGTGCCTAAAGAACACTAACTGAAGAAGTAGCTTGTGTGATCGCGGCACAGAAAGAAAATTCCAGGAAAAATACGGTGCGACTGTCCGTAATCGTGCTGCAAGTAACATATTTCGTCAAAATTTAAGCAACATCACTGTAAAATTTACGATCCTTTAAGTAATTTTTACTGTGTTCATGGGAAATTTTTAAGGTTCTCCGAACTAAGGTAAAATTAACCAAACTTGAAATAATTTTCTGTACTCCTGAATTTCAGATTAACTTAGTATTCCAAATTTCTTCAATTTGTTAATTAAAATAATTTAAAGTGTCAATAAATAGTGAATAGAGGCAGATCTTTTAATCTCGTTGGAAGTAAATTGTTTAAAGTGAAGTTTGGCATAGTGGTGAAGACGTTGGATCGTGCTGCTGAGGACTATAGTTCGAATCTCAGATTGTGTAGCCAGCAGCTGAACACATAGTTTTTCCTTGCCCGCGTTTCAAATCTGTGCGTTGAAATATATCGGGTCAACCGGGAATAATGGAACATATGGTCCAAAAGAAAAAAAAATTGGCGCGACCGGCTTGATCAAGCTTTTTATTTATTTTTTTTTCCTAGGGAGTTGTAGAGGGGTTACATGTTTCGTCGGCAGCTTTGTCCATCTTTTTAAGATGGTAACTTAGAGAGGGCAGTGTCCACTTAAAAGGGCGGTTAAAAGTCTTAGCTCTGCTTTGCTCTCTTATACAAATGCTGAGTGTTAATATTAGCTCTATTTGACTGAGTGATATTATATACTCTGTTGTAAGCAGTTAATAAAACTAGTCACTGGGTTTTGCACGGTATGTTTGCTTATTCCTTTTATTTTCAAAGAATTGATTTGTTTTATGATCTGGCTTTTTGAGTTTTCAGAGAAAGGTGCAGTGTCTACAAATCAGGATTTGGCGCTTTCTCTTGCAAAGCGGTCGGCAAGACGGAGTTGAATCAATGCGTTGAGCGGCAAGACCAACATGCCATGGGTCCCGGGTTCGAGCCCAGATGACCGTGAGCTTTTATTAAGAAATTAAAATAATCCACTCCGTCTCTGGGCTGTTGTCTAGCTCGCAGCAATGCAAACAAGACTCAAGTTTTCAAGGGTTCTTACGCTCCCACGTTAGTTTTGCCGTCCATTTTGGAACTATTGGTATACCATATTAGGCTCCTCTATCGAGTGAGTTATTATATTGGTATACAATATTAATGAACTTTTCGAGGATTCTCTCGTTTCCAGCTGAGTCATTAGATTGTAGGAGATCTACCCTATGTAGCCTAATAATAGTAACAGCTGCATTTTTCCTTACATGTAAGTGCAGGGAGAGGAAGAGCCTTAGAACAACTTCTTTTGTAAGCCTGAGGTTGAACAGGTGCACATGGACATGGAAGTTTTTGCAGACGTGTAGTTTTGTCTGTGCTTGTGGTTTGTCCATTTTTGATCACCATACCAGCGCGGCGTATGTTAAGAGGGGTCTTATAATTTTTTTAGATTTAGTACGATAAATCTTTCTCAAAGCCATCGGCATGTCCATGAGGCCGCTATGCCTCTCTGGGGAATTGTAGCTTAATTCCCTCAAGGGTCCGAGCTATTAGATTCAGGTTCCTGTTCCTCGTGAATGCTTTACCGGGGTTGGCAAGAAGGCCTTCCTATCCTTGACCGAGCTCGTAATACAAAAAAGGAAGATACCAGGATAAAAGCAGGTGGGAGAATGATAGCACTGTGACAATCATTCCTGGGAATTAATACTGAACGGCGATCCCCAAGGGAGAGGTGATTATGGTACATCAATGGTGAATCGCGCATGTTAGTGCCAATGGACTGCTTGTATCTTTGGGAGATTTTACATCTACCTCTAGAGGTTTGTTGATATTTAATAACCGTAATTTCGAAATTCAATTCAACAACTAAAGGCAAACAGATGTCCGATTTTTTACTACAATTCGCACTCCCTAGTACTGGTAACCATTTGTGGAACATAGGGCGAGAGAAGAACTTCACCCGATTCGAAACAACGTTTGCAAGCGTATTTCCAATTTAAAGTGGATTCCGAACCACCGATATTTTACTGCAACCTCCAATTTCCCTTTTATCGTAATCTGGTGTCAAAATAAAACAACCACGCGTCGCCGCCGGTAGGATTTAAACCAGGGACCTTCGGATTAGAAGGTTGACACGTTATCATTTACTTCACCGACGACTTATAATAGTCAAACTTTCGATTATTCTTTGCATGATTATAAAAGGTTAGGTTAGAGGGATGTTGCTGCAATCATCTTTCAGTCAGGTTCACGTAGACCGCTATATGGGTGCACTGTACCCCATAAATTCATGGAAATTTTACCTCAGCATGGTTTTCAGCTCTACGCCCTGCAGCTCTGCAAATTCTAAGAAGGCACTAGCCAGTATCCGCTCTCTCATTGCCTGGAATATTTATGTGTTGAGGCACTCAGCATAGGGTCACCTTGTGACATGTGGATATCACGTCTAGGCTGCTCTTGCACCAACGTTCAGACGTTGGACTCTATACATCTAGATATTAGCAGAGTCGCTTAGTGATTCGCAGCTATTTCTGCCTGAAAGAAACTGAACTTTTCGGCAGTCTACGTGATTCATGCAAGGGCCATTTGTTTAAGTATACCCCTGCTCCTGTCCCTGCACTCAATCTAGATCCATCCGTATGTGTGGAGATTTCCGAAGCTTTCACACCTTCATTCCTGTCCCAAAACTCTTTGTAAAGTGTTTCCACATTTGAAAAGAACCTACCATAATGCGAACAGATTCAATATCTAAACAAGAGCTTCTTTAGACAATGCTAAATCTTAGATTTTACCATCAGTTATTTTACCGTGCACTGAATTGTAATGAATATAGGTCCTTATCCCCTATGTCGAGAGTTAAATAGTTTCTTTCAAACTAATATCAATCCACGTAAAGTACAAAGCACGGCTTAAATGGCAGTACTTCGACTTACATTTGTTACAAACATAAAACAACTAAGCTAATTTTCATTTACATTTCAATCGAGCAGTAATTATGTTCTTTGTGAACTTAATTACGACTCCCCTGATTTGAAAACGATTCGCATTTCGTTTGAAAGACCTCACAAATACACGGCGTTAATGAAGACTATGTCTGAATTGCCCCTTAATGTGTGGGTTTTATATTATATTTTTTCCTTGACCGCAACAGAAGTGATTAAATTAAGTTTTACTTCACATTTCAAACTTCCTCGCATAATAAAGGAGCTAGCTACCTGGTTCTGCATGCCAGTGATGACCTGATTCAATGAGCAATCATTTTCAATTTGATTGATAGAAATGGAAATGAATGGTTGAAAGCCCGTTAACGAGTTTGTAGAACTCAAAAGAAAAATTTCTTACAATAGGTAGTCACAAGAAGGGAACGCTCTCATTATATGCACCCGGTTAGACCCTCAATAATTTTCTTTAGTTGAAAATCAATCAGTGTAAAGGATTTCCATGCATTCTAGCCCTTTTTTTGCCAGTACGATTTCAAGTAAAAGAAAGTGAAAAGTTTAGTGCATGGCTAAGGAAGAAATTTAATGAGTGAAACGTGTTTTATTCGCTGTAAGGGAAACGTCACCAGTTGCAAGTCAGCACTTTTGTTTGATAGATATGCAGTTATGTGTCGAAAGGGTGCATACCCTATCAGAACGCAAACATTCCTGGATTAAATTGACAATGAAAAATGAAACGACTTTACAGCACTAACTGAAATATCATCATTTCCATTTCCGCGCATAATCATGCGCAAAATTTGCAATTTTAAATGGATTTTGAAAGATGATGAATACAGCTGAAGCTCTGAAACCAATCACTAATGTAATGTAATCTACTATATAAAACAAAAATAACTATGTGTCACAATAACAGAAGTAGTATAAAATTCAGCAAGTTAACCCTTCAGCTCTGATGGCTCCTCTTTATATAAAAATAAGGAAATGCTAAAAAGCGTTGTGATCTTTTGAAAAATTGATAGTTTTTGTGATTTAATTTTTTAGAAAAGTGTTGAATTGAACACTTGCAGGAAACGGCAGCACTTTATGCACGTACCAAATATAAGAAACGTCTTTGATGTGAAACTAAAAATAAGTAAACGTAAAGAGGTCCAAAGTCGTATGTGTATGCCATAAATAAATAAGAAATGTCCGTCTACGATGCTCTAGAAATGACATCTTGGAGCTGCATAAAAGGTTCAATTCCCCATTCCATAATTGATGAGCTCTCGTCGTATATATTCAAACGCTCCAAGATGGACACTTTACGATAATGTGAATTTCCTCCAGAGTGGACACTATAAAAATTTCAAATTGGATTCGCTTGCTCCAAAAACAGACACAGACAGCCCAGTCATCCCAGGCAAAACTTTCAACTTTAAAGTTTGGTAATTACAGCACGTTGAGTGACGCCACAAAACGCCCTTACGAGACTCGAGGAAACAATTATAACTCAGGCTCAACTTCATTAAATGGCGTAAACTTTTGCGTGCCCGTCTTCTCAAACAGAGGGCGCTGAAAGCGAAGGGGATGATATAACAAAGCCCAAAGGCGGTTTTATGTGTGCCATGCAATTAAAACATGTGAGCCAGAAACGAGCTTTGTGCCTGGTTATAATCAAAGGATACACCTACAGTCTAGCTAACTGGCGTGTTTCTGAAAAGCACTGAAATGGGAAGTCTTTGACCAGTACACCCCGGAACTTGTAAATGGCAAAAGGTTTCTCCTTGCTGCGGAGAACATATATGGGTGCGGGAAAATGTACCTTCGTAATTAGCTACTGTTAAGGTAGTGTTGGGTTTTTAACGCTCTGACATGTTCAGTTTAACTTGAAAATTAGACGTCTGACCAAATCGCTAGATGAGCCTTTGAGCTCTTCAAACTTTGCTCGAAAATCAGGTTCCTCGTACAAGTTTCTCTGTGTGCTTGAAGCTGAATATTAATTACGAAATATCCTCGTGTCTACCTTAATTAAATTTGAAGAAATCTGTGGGACGGGCATGACGGAAACACTATCTAGTACTTGTTGTAAAGTTAGCTGATAAACCTGAGAAAGGAACTTCAAACTAGCTAACTAACTAAAAGTGCTGTACTAAAGCACAAGCTCTGTGCTAGGTGTTCAGGTTAAATTTATTTTGTTAACAATGTTGATTTTAGTTTAGTGCTGTGGGAAGACGGCAAAAATTTCTTATATTTTTAATTATTTAATGTTTTTCCGAAAAAAAATTGCTGTAATCTATAAGTTTTGGTTAGGTTGGTAAGGTGCTGCCAGAAGACATCAGCCAGCATCACTTCTGTCCCATAGATTCTCAGATTATATCCTCCTAAGATTATATTCTTCTAAATTTCTCGTATTTATCCTGCTTCCCTAAGGAATCTCAAAATACATCTGAGCGCTATCTTTTGCAACTCTCCCAGCCCCGAGAAAAAACAACTGCCAGGTCACCAGGGCTAGGCGTTCACGAAACACTTGTCGAAATTATTCCCGAGGTTCTGCAACTCGAGCAGAAATAATTTGCTATTTTATTTAGTCTTCTAGCATTGCTACATGGAAAGAAAATTTCTGGAATATTTTTCAAATGTAATCGTTTCCAACAGTCAGTTACCTGAATTTTTGCGGAACAGCGCCGTAAAATCTCCTGAACGATGAGCCCCGAGTATCTGTTCGGTTTCGAAGAATATTTTTTTGCATAGCCTGCAGCTATCATCCTCGAGAATGTTCATCTTCTTTAGATGACTCCTGAAGTTGCCATGTCCTGTTAGTAGTGCTGTCAGCCATCTCAAGGTCCTACGATCCATATCCAGGACCTTCCTCTGTTCAGCACTTCTGATCGCTAAAATCGCCATCTTAGCCTGTCTGCATGAGGCCATGACGTGCCGCTGTTCCCAGTGTTCCTTTGGGGCCCACATTTCTAAGAGGCCCTCTACCGTGCCCCTGCCTAGAGCAGTGAAATGCTCCGGACCTTAGAAACTCGAAGCGTTTCCTTCGATCCCTGAATGTCCTGGGACGCACGCCAGTTTAAT
Organism: Leptarthrus brevirostris; assembly: GCA_964036015.1. NCBI lineage: Eukaryota > Metazoa > Arthropoda > Insecta > Diptera > Asilidae > Leptarthrus > Leptarthrus brevirostris. The sequence continues at coordinate 24,093,629 of OZ038375.1, read as the reverse complement.
CTCAATTGATGAGGCGTTTAGTTTATGGACACACTCCAAGGCCAGCACTGTGCTGAACTCTGTACCGTCCCTACACCTGATCACCGCTTGATTGTAGCGTGCCACCACTATCTTCTTGCCCCTCACCCGGCCCTCCAGCAAGTAATCCAGTGCGTAGACCGGTGTCTATCAATTACCCTTACTTTGCTTATACCATCAACAGGCATTTATAATTCCGATATCTTATCATTGACAAGTTCCAGTATTTTTCTATGTCCTTGGTTATCAAGAGATCTGTACCAGTTTGCGCCTCGATCCATTCGAAGAGCTGCTGATGCAGCAGTTCTCTTCACATATATGTCTAAAGGCAGCAAGCCCTTTGTCCTTGAAAAACTCCTTGATGGCCCACACAGCGATTTTTAGATTTTTTCATATTTTTGAAAGTCTACATCTAGGCTAAGAAGACCTGTGAAAATTTCATGTTGATATCTCTATGGGTTCATATGCTACAATTAATTTTGTGAACAAAATCCCGAAAAATCACTCGTTATTTGAATGGGGTTTCAAGTGTTAACCACTTGAGTTGTGGTGATTAAAATTGTAAAAAATAGAAAATGTTGCAAGGAAAGTTATATAAAGGAAACATTAGTTTTGAAATTCGTAGTGTCTTTGTCTATGGTTCAATTCATAATGTCTTAAATTACTCTACGTACCTATAGGCATGGGATTCCTTCCCAATGTTCTCATTTACCGTAAATAATACTAATTGACTACCTTTTTTATGTCACCAACCCCGATCTTACAACCTCATAGAATTGTAGGATAAACAGTAGACAAATAGACGATCAATGCAAACAGCACAAACTCACTAACCAAACGAAAAAGACGCAAATATTGAATTAAAACAAAAGATTGAAGTTATTGCCAATCTTTAATTCAGCAGAAAGTAGTAGTGCCGGAAACTACGATGGAAAGTCCACCTCCATATGTTGATCGTGCATCATCATATTTCACTGACAAGGAGGAAGCACTCAACTCATTAAATGAATGCCTTTCATAATGAGGAAAAACTTGATCATCGACATCGAGACGAGAAATATATGAAAAGTAAATTGAAAATTCTGGCAAAAATAATTGCTAAAACAAATTTCTCAAACGACATATGAAGACAGTGACATTGATGAGTCGTTTATCAGGATTAATACGTCATGTTTTGATCGTAGAACAACATCCTCAATACCTCAAGGATATCAAAAATACCTTCCAGAATAACGAAGCTGTGGTATTACTAGATTTGTCGGAAAATCATTCATTTCTTGTGCAGAATGCTGTTTAACGATATCATCGGATTAATTAACAGGCTACAATGCATCCCTTTGATGTATATTTCTGCAATTTAGTAATAATTAGTGACAACACTTTGGCTGTACATATTTTTCAACGACAAGGCGGAGTGGAACTTCTTCACGACTTATCACGGAAATGGGGTTTCCGATGAATTAGGCTGTATCTTTTCGTAACACTTTATCTAGAGGCGTTAGGGTTTTTCTGGTGTACCTCAGGGAAGCCATCTTGGTCCGCTGCTGTTTATTCTTGCCATTGACGACATTGTCCCCCTGATTAAACACTCCAAAGTCTTAATCTATGCAGATGATATAAAGATTTTCTACTGCGTTAGAAACAGCTATGATTCTTCCTGCATTCAGGATGATTTAAATACCTTCAAGGTTTGGTGTGGATCAAATGGCCTGCAACTTAACCTGGATAAATGTGAAGTTATGTCATTCTCTAGGAACTTTAGTCAGCTCGTCTTTGATTATACCTTTGAGTATACTAATATCCGTCGCGTGCAGTCCGTTACTGATCTTGGTGTGAAGCTAGACAGAAAGCTCGATTTAACTCTGCGCATAAACTATATTGTGTCTAGGAGTAATTTAGTTCTGGGTTATGTCACACGGTGGTCAAGGGAGTTTTCTGATCGGCAGACCTTAATTCACTAATATTTTTCTTTGGTTAGACCAATTCTCAAGTATGTATCTCAGGTTTGGTCACCTTGCTATGCTGTTCATTCTAGACGCATTGGGTCGGTACAGCGGAACTTTGTTAGGTTCGCACTAAGAGACCTCCCGTGGAATAATCCATTAAGGATTCCTCCTTATGAGAATCGCCACCTTTTGCTTAACTGCACTGGTCTTTATTCATCAGCTTTTGAAGTCGAACATAGATTCTCGTGCCCTCGCAGGTAAGGTTTCTTAGAGACATACCCCGTATAGCTTTAGGAGACTGCCTTTATTACATGTCGTTCACCCTCGGTCTAACTATGGTATGCATAAGCCCATAAGTCGCATGCGTAGAGCCCTGAATGTGTGCCCTTTTTTCGACCTAACCCTTACTAAAGAATCGCTGAAACGATCTCTGTTCTCTGTGCACTCCTGATTGTTATGTTGTGCGTAGTCTAGTTTTGATTATTTATGTTTTTTGCATGTTGGTGTGGGAGCCTCATTCATCTCAATATATTGTTATAGTCTGGTGAATAGGTGAACTGATTCTAGGCCTGAGAAGTATGCCTTCTGAGTTAGAAGGGTTAATTCTATTAAAATAACGAGACATCGACGTGATTGTCTCATAAAATCTATAATTAGTATAATTAGTACGATGTGGATGTATTTTAAGAAAATCTTGTTTTTCTTAAGGAGGAATCGATATAATAAAGAAGACAGCAAAACCAAATAAATATAAAATAATCAAAAGCGAAAACAGTGTTGGAGTTATATTATCTATATTCAAGAGAGTCAAGCTTTATGAGGTTAACCCTATCTTAGTAAGGAGGCAAAGTGAAACGGTTACTCCTAAAAACGAACAAAGTGACGCTGAACTGATTCAACCCGGCCAATACAGTCCCAATGAAATGACGACCAAACACAACAAGCGTAAGTTCAAAATTGATCTAACGATGCCAATGTAAAGGCGGCTCATTACATAAGGGCCTTCAAATTCCTTTGCGCATCTTTTAATAAAACCCAAAGTCGAGTTGGGTTTAATAACAAACGCATCAATATGTTCGACGAAAGTACAGCGGCTGTTGAGTACTTAGTTAGTAAGTTAGTTTCAGTCCACAGTAGCAGAGGCCCGATTAGCATGCAACGTGCCGTTGTGGTACCACAGAAATTCTTGACGCGATTATACGAAGGATAAAGTATAGTAAAAGAATAGTTAGCGGTCAAGAGGAGGTTATCAGATCCGCCCTTTAGCAATCAGGAATGTGGATGACTTCAACAATTTTCCTCCCCGATATCTCCACCAAGTCGTTAAAACAACGCTAATCGAATGCCCGATACCTTGCCCTGGTCAGTGCCAGACATTCGCACAGGAGGCGCAAAAGATTTTCTTTCGAACCCTTCTCCCTGCAGCTAATACAATGTGCGTTAAAAGGGATGCCACGCTTTGCGGCATGGTTCCCGATTTCCCAATGACCCATGCACACCGCTGTCATCCTGGAGACGTTCCTACGGGTTCTAGTTAGGAGTTATCTAGTTCCTTTTATATCTAAAGTTGAGTCCTTAGCTTTTCCAGTAAGCAACCATGCATGATGATTTGATATCGTCAGTATAACATAGATTTTTAGAATATCTTAAGATCGGGCCAAGATGGCTTCCTTGAGGCACACCGGAGGTATTGTTAATATACAGTCTGTTCAACAATAGCGTGCTTTCGATATTTTTATCACTATGAAAGGTGGTTATTGATGGTGATCCTGAAGTCCAATCTAACGTTGTAACGCCAATTTAGTTATTTGCGTTTTTGTATGTCATTCTCAGAAAGAAGGTGTTTCAAGTTTGTGCATTGAAACTGGATTTTTTTCTCCTAGACTTAGCTTCGGGCAGGAGTGTTGAGTGGTATTTGTTACAAACATCATGACTATCGCTCTATCCTCTTTACTTGAAGCCGCTCGTGACTTGCCACGATCTGACAAATCGTCGACATTTGCAGATGCTGAGTAATATTACATCAATTTGTTTACAGAGCTTTTAGACCTTTTCAACACTTTCGCTGCATTAGCGACTTTAAATTTGGGGCCTTTCGAATTAATGCACAAAAGTATAATCTCTATGACAATTCGACTTCAATGGTAGTCGAATCGATATTAGAGAATTTCGCCCGAAATATAGCAGAGACATCTTCCAAATTTTTTGAGTAATCGAGCACATGCTCTTGTTGAACAGAGTGTACCGGGATAGAGATCCTCGAAACAACATTCGCTGGGTCCGACATAATAAGTATGAACCCATTCGACAAACAAGGATAGAAACCAGTGGGCAACAAATTTGTCAATCAAAATTTTGCGATTAATTCTGTCAAATACTTTATTAAAATTAGTGAAGATTCAATTCACTTGCTTACTAGCCTCAATTTCAGATAAGCAAAAGTTGGAGAATTCCAAAAGGTGAAACTAAGACAATGGTAAACTACTCACTTGCGATTCTTGTGAAGAGGAATAAGGTATGATTTTTCAGATTTTGTGAAGGTAGCATTAGAAATTGATAAAATAAATAAATGAGGAATTTAACACTACCTAGAGACATAAGTATTTTCACAGATAGTCAGGCCGCTATTAAATCCCTCACGGGAGTATACGCCACCTCCAAAACAGTTATAACATGTCGCTCAGCACTAAATAAGCACATGAAAGGATGGCTCATCAGGGTGCCTGAACATAGTAAAATGTTCCGGGTAACTGTAGAGCCGACGAACTAGCGAGAATCGGTACCACTCCACCTGATTCATACATTAACCACCAGTTGGGCAAACCGCTGGCCACTTGCAAACTGGAACTCTTACAGGAATCTCTCAGGATTGCAAATATTAATTGGCAGGTGGAACACACCTGCCTGATTACCCGACAGATATGGCCAAAACTTGACCCTAAACGGTCAAGAGAATGAATCACTCGCGGACCGAACTGAACTGCACTATACGAAATCTAACGAGAAAGTAATCAGGATGGCTTGAGATCCCTACTTAAGTTCAGCGATCAACAGCAAGGCTGAATAGCTTCTCATTTTCCCCCAACAATTTATGTCTCACGAGCCACCAGCTAGCGCATACTAGACTCGAACCCTGCGGCGTTCCAGACGATTTGCACCCCATGGAAGGCAAGCAGCAACTGATCGTCCTTAGACGAGGCTGCAGATATTTGTTTCATTTAATCCCCTATCTGAAAGATATGGTTGGGAGCAGGATAGCTCCCCTTCATTTAAAGGGATATTGGCACAGTCAGAATCTGTTGATTTTAAATTATTTGACATTTCTGTGGAGCCTTCCATAATTTAAAATATCTTTTTCCAAATTATTTTTTATGCTATAACTGCTAGTAAATTCCGTCGCACTCCAAAGATTTTTAAAAGGATTTCGGACATCCTCTTTTTTTGCTATCATATGTAATTTAAATTTAAAAATATTTCGGAATTGTTTAAGGTATCTATTGCGGGACGTTACAGCATGTATTTATTTTTAATATGAAGTAACAATTTTAATTGTTGAACAAATTCTTTGAATTACTGCAATCAACACCAGACTAGAAGACTAAGAAGGTCATTTATGAATTGTTAGGGTCCATTGATGTCTATACTACGGTCATGCTGCTATGTGCGTATCAATAGTTTATATATCTAAATCTTAAGCATAGTGTTACTTGTGTACATAGAAAGCTTCCCTAACTCAAGATCTGATCTCGCTTAGGATTATTTAACATATTCCAATTTGCGTAATCAACTTATTTATAGTCTAGAACGATCTTACAAACCAAAAGTGCACACCCCGATACCGTTTCAGTCAATTATTAGCACAAAAAATTTGTCCACGTCCTTCATATTTCTTAGACCTTTCTCCTACAGATTTTCACTATTTTATACTATCAACTAGCAACTATCTCAAATATTTACATTTCTCCGATAGACACCCCAACGAAAACTGCTTCAAGGCCTTCATCGCGTCCAGAAATAGTAGCGTCAATGAATCCTTTTCCTCAGAAGTTTTCAAGAAATTTTGATGATTTTTTTTTTGAAAATCTATGATATTTATATGCATTCATTGACGTGACTATAAGGACTACTAGAAAACAGGAATTATGGAACAAACGATAAATTTTGTTGGAAAATATTGAAACAAGTAAAATTACACATAAAACGGCCATTTCATATGCAACACCCAAAAAAACGTACTGACATTTTTTTAAGAAAATTCCGGTAAAAATTAGGGTTTACAAATAATTTTTACAGAACAGCACCGTAAAATGTTCTGAATGATGAGACCCGAGTATCTGGTCGGTTTAAAGGGATATTCCGAGCATAGAAAATAATGAAAAAAAGTATTAGGAAAAATATAAACAATAAATGTACACATTTTGAGAGTTCTTAGCAGTCTTCACCACTAAGCAAATCTTCACTTTAAACAATTCACTTCCAAGCGTCTCTATATAAATTAAGCAAAAACTGTTCAAAACTCGAGCAGAATCAATAAATATTACAATTTCAAAACACGACCGGCATTTCTGATAAAGACAAGCCAAGTTCTTGGGCTCTTCCTCAACAGACACATCAAAGATTTATCTGTTCTTTACTTGCTGTACGCCTTCGGAAGGTCACTATTTGTCGCCATCTCTTTCTTTCCTTTTTTAGCGCATAATATCTTTGTTCGCTTACCTAAAACCTGACAAATACAATTCTACAATGAAATCATATGCAACAAATTATGTCAATGTTCAACAACCAAAAAGCTTTTAAATTCCAGTTACCAACTTTAATAATATCGCTTCAAAATTAACCTTCCGAAATTGTCTATCCGTGCAAGTGCGGGGTGCGGGTATGGATAGGGCAGCCCGAGCATACCCACTCGGTACCCTCCCAAGCCATTATCAAAAACAATTAATGCTTCTCGAAATGGAAAATTAATTACACAGTTTATTCGGACGTTTCCAAAATGTGTTCTTGTCTGGATTAAGTTTCTCATTTAAAAGTTTCTCCAAATTAAATTTGGTCGGTTGAGGATTTGTGGATTCTCGAGGAAGGTATGTGATGTACAATGTTCCACCAGCACAAGTAGGTACACATGCTGTCTTACAAACATATTCATATCAGGATTCTCAGGTCCTAGAATGCAATATGTGAGGCTGTCGGTTGAATACCGCCTAGGAAGGGGAAATTGGACTGGTAAGTCTCTGAAATAAATCAAAGTTTTCGGAAAATGCGCTTGACGCGGAAGACGTGTGTTAATGCCAGTCAGTTGAATCAGTGAAGTTAAGTGAAACTAAGTTGGATGTTTACTGTGTACTTAAATTTACATGTAGTAATAATATTAAGATGGTTTTCTTGCACTTAATTTCAAGGACCTCCAACGTGTCACCTATTCACAGCATCAAAAAGACAAAAACCTAACGAAATTCTCATTAGCAGCACTGGAACAGAAATAAAATATTTCAGGTCTGACCAATAAATCATCCCTCATTATATGGACGAGAGGGAAGTCTTTAATATTCTGAACAGTGCCAGTAATATATAAAACCTTTTGGAAAAATTGTTTTTCTTCATTTCGATATGATCAGTCAACGATGGTAGCATATAAAAATTCCATCAATTTAGCAGGGTGAACAAATCAATGGTATCAACGTCGCGAAATCGACATGAACGTCTCCGTAGTAACAGGGTGCAGAGATGTTGTTCGAGTAACAATGCCACACTTCAGGCTGGAACTTATTAAATCAAATTCCTCAAATGCTAACTCGTCCGTCGTCTCTTTGTGATGAAATAACGAGCTCAGTTGAGTTGAGTTTGCAATTCAGCCGGGAATGAGTGAGTTAGCGAAAGTAAAAGGCTTCGGGATCTTCTTTGGCCACGAGGAACAGAAATTGGTCTGATTCTGTTGTCCAATTATTTGCTCACCTTAGACGAATCGCGGCCTTTAAGATTACTTTCAGAGCACCGGTGGTCATTAAAACGCGTCCCACAACACAAAACAGACGAAGATACAAAAACTCTTGGGGGTTTGTTTAGGCCTTTGCTTACGTGTCCCAGTTTAATTGACATTTTGAATTGATGATGCTCTGTTCCAATTAAGAACTGCATATCCCTTTGTGCCGAAGAACTGATAGTACCTTATTAATGGTATAGTTTTCTGATCCATTTTCGTTTTTCTGCACCGAGAAAGACGATTATCTTAGGCTTAATTTAAGAGAAAATTAACGCAATACTTGATGTCGAGATTCTAAGGATAATAAGCGAAGATTTATCAATTTTAATGAGGTACGATCCAGGGAGTTAGTGCCTTTCCGGTATAAACGTGTATAACGCTATATGGTGACTATATACGGGGATCGGGGTAAGGATTTCATGTTCTAAAATTTTTCACAAGGATTATGATGAAAATCTGTGGCCCCTGGTCAACTAGTGATAACTTTAAATTTGAATTTTTCATTACAGTCTTTTAAAATATAACGACTTACTCCTTTTTTGTATACTTATTATAATAAAAATATAAAATTAAACATTAAAACAATGGTTCGCTAGTAGATAATATCTTCAGTGTTCTAACGTTATATTTGTAATTTTATATTATTTTAAAAGGTGGATGAAAAATTCAAAATTGGATTTATCACTACTTGTTTATTTATTTACAAATTTACCAAATACTGACTACTAAAAACTAACGAAATCCGAACAGTAAATACAAGCAAACTTAAATATCTAAATAAATTACAGAATCAAAATGATTGACTAATAAAAGCAAAACAAGTAGATCAGTTTACACATTTAGTATAGCCAAGAAAACAAAATATAAGAATATAATAAAAAGAAAAGAAAAGCAAAAAGAAAATGCAAAGCTGATCTTAACTAGTACTACGATACTTGAATAGTAATTCTACAATGTTCATCTAATTAAATATTACTACCAAAAAGCAGAAAAGCAATGGAATGATAAATAAAAAACGAGATAAAATCTCCAAAAAAAAAAAGAAAAAAAATATCAACAAAAACAAATACATTTCAAAAAATAACACCAAAATTAGATTTAAAAAAAGAGAAAAAAGAAATTAACTCTACACAAGCCGAATGAAAGTCAATACAATCAAAGCGACTATTAAATAAGCGAGACATTGAAGTTATAGGCTCATTCATTCCATAGTTGGTGCGATGATGAGGGATATGGAAAAAGTTACGAGCTCTCAAGGAACGAGACGGAACCGACAAGTTCAAAGCAGCCAACAATTCGGGGGAATTAATCAAACCTCGCAGACAGTCAAAAGCAAAGATGATCCCAAACCTGTTACGTCTAGCCTCAAGAGGCTCCAAAGAAAGAAGCAGAAGACGATCTACATAGCGCAGCAGACGATGAGAATCAGCCCAAGGAAGGCCTCGAAGGACGAATCTCACAAATGTCCGCTGGACAGCCTCATAGAAAGGAGACCAAACCGGTGAAGCATATTCCAAGATTGGTCGGACAAAAGCGCAATAAAGCAGCTTCGTCAAACTTCTTTGACCATCTTTTGATGAAGTCCAGGGACGCATTGACCTTACTGATAATAGTGTCAAATTAATCCTCAAAAGATAATTTGGAATTGATGATAACACCCAAATCTGTGGTTTTGTCAAGTCTGTTCAATGGGCTACCACCAATAGTGAAATTTTAAAGCAAGGGATTTCTTTTACAAGAAAAAAAAGCCCAGAACTGAAAGCTTGTAAATAAGAATCTTGTGATTAATTCTATCAAAGGCCTTACTTAAATCAGTGAAAATGCAATCAACCTGCTTTCCAGCTTCAATTACAGGTATACAGAAGTTTGCAAAGGAAGTAAAGTATGTCACAAAACAAAGCATAGAGAATAGAAGCCAGGGACACATTACAATTTTTCAAAAAATACGCAGGAGTGCCATCAGGACCACATGAGGAGCTATTATTCAAATTCGTTATATATTTCAATACCGTAGCCTCGTCGAATACTAAGTCTTTGGAATGAAGGGAAGTCGGCGGAAGCCCCGTCAAATGAGTAAAATCCTTAAGCCTAGTATCAGTGTTGGAATCAAAAAACGCAGTCTTAAAGAAATCACCATAGAAATTGGCAATAGTAAGTGGATCATTGCTTTCACGATCATCCAGTTACATTAAGGAGGGGTATCCATCACAGTTGCGCCTGGAGTTCACAAATTTCCAAAATTGCTTAGGCTCAGCGCTTATGGTTTTCCTAGTTCTATCTTTAAAGTCAGTATTATAATCCTCAAGAGAAGACCGAAATTTATCGCACAGAGTGGAGTAAACCAAGTAGTCAGAATCAATCCTTGAGGAGCAAAACCTCTTCCAAGCCTTACCTTTCAAGTTTTTTAAGTGATTAGTACACCGATTGATCCAGGACTGAAAGGTACGCGAATTATTGGATTTTGAAATTGGAACACAGTCTGCAAAACATATTGATAAAATATCCTAGAAAGATTTTACAGCCTTGTCAATGTCTAGCTCACCCAATCACTAGTTGACCAGTGGTCATAGAAATATTTTTGACCAAATGCATATCGCGGTGCGCGCGAACTGATACAAAATGTTCCACGTGCTAATGTGGAGTTCTATTTTCAATATGTACAATTTTGTAAGTAATGTTCTCTTTAACTATTATTTATTAAAAAAAAAGAAATAGAATTTCCCTTTTAACGCTGAAGACGAACTCTTGGTAGGAGCCAAGAAAAAATTAACCTATTCCATCAAATCGGTGGAATTAAGCTCCCACACCAATATGTATAGGAAAAAAGCAAGCAAAAGAAAAGGAAAAGGAAGAAAATATGGAAGGAAACTCAGCACACAATATGCATAACAGAGAGTCATGGTAGCACAGAGAATATATAGTTTTTAAGTAATTCTTTGCTAAGAGTTAAATCGAAATTGGGACATGCATTAGTAGTAGGTTAATTGATCCATGTCTGCCATAATTTGATCTGGAGGAATCAACATGCAAAGTCTTCACAAGCTAAGTTGGGACTACTTGGAAACCTTGCTAACAAGAGTGCCTAAGTCAATATTTGAATTTAGGAGCTGGTCAATAAAGCCCAAGTCAGCGCAAGTGAGACAAAACCGATCACAATGGGTCATTTTTGGTACCTTTTTAGACAGTCATTTAACCTAACCTAACTGATTACAAACCCTGCAAAAGAAGCCGATTGATGTAGGGCGGGAGTATAAGCGGATCGTCGCAAGGGAGACCACTTAGCGAAAATATACCAAAATTCTGCTGTACCAATTCGACACGATTGAAATGAACAACGTAGATGGGTGACCGTACCTGAGATGCATATTCTAGAATAGGTTTAATGAGCATTACAAATGAATAAAGTTAGTAAATCCGAAAACTCTCTAGACCAAAGCTTTATAAAGCCTAAGAATAAGCTACTTTTAGACACAATATAATTTATATGCAATGTAAAATCAAGTTTCTTATCAAGAATGCGACGGAGGCCTTTCCCCGCAAAGATGTAATTAAAAACTTGTGGATTGAGGCTCCTGGAAAAGGACATATCCCCTAACCTTATATTTTTCAAAATTGATAAAAATTCCTTTTAAATGAGGGTGGCGTCACCACTATCCTTAATATAGGAGAACAGAACAGAACTTTAGAAGGCTAAATCAGATGGATAATGTCATCAATGGCAAGAACGAATAGTAGAGTGCCGAGATGGCTACCTTGCGGCACACTAGATGAAGCCTAAAAATTCTTCAGGTAGCGCCATGGAGCTTAGATAGGAAGAAATTTAGTCGGGAAGTAAAGGGGGAAAACTCAGCCTCTTGAGTTTAAATATAATTATGAAGTGAGAAAGTTTAACAAAGGCTTTACTGAAGTCCACGTATACACAGTCCGTTTGCATGCCTCGTTCCAACAGGTTAGTAGTCGTTGATCTACCGGGCAAGAATCCATGCTGATTGGGGGTGGTTAAACCGCGACAAAGTTCAATAGGGTGCAAATACGGAGACGGAGTTGGAGCAATTGGTTGAGCGACACGACCACCATAACAAAATTCCCGGGTTCGAGACCAGGTCTCCCAGTGGGTTTTTAAAAAATTAATGTAAAAATCCACTCCGTCTCTGAGTTTTTAAAAAATTAATTAAAAAATCCACTCCGTCCATGGGCTGTTATCTAGCTCGCAGCAATGCATCGTAAAAACACACTATTGACTCAAATAACTTAGGTATGTAGAATAACTTCGTGATTGGTTTATAATAAGTTATAATCTTCTTGTGATCCTTTTTATAAAAAGGGACTATAAAGGAACCCTTTAACAATTCAGGTAATTTACCAGCTTGACCGTACTTATTGAAGAGAATCCCTAATGGAGTGGGAAGGGCACCGAAACAGGACTTAACGAATGTAGGAGGGATAACGTCAGGACCGGAGGAGAAGTCCGATTTGAGTTCTCTGATTTTGTTCACAATAACATCCCGTGATATATGGAGCAAAAAATCAAATGAAGCGGGACGATCCAAAATATGACCAACATTATTTACAAAGGCTCAAATTTATCAGAGGGAAAGCCACTCTCAAAAAATGAAAAAAAAAACGTTTTCTAATGTTATTCACTTTAAAATTTACTGTGCGATTTAGAAAAACTGGACCGCCTAAGATCAAATTCTTCCTGGAATAATCGGCAAATTTTATGGTTCTCCAAATTAAGGTGAATTCAAACAAACTTGAAATGGTTTTCTTCGTTGTGTGATACTTACTGAATTGGGATAAACAGTGATCTTGCGGAGGCGTGCAGCAGCTAAAGAAATCTTAATCCTATAAAAATAGTAATATTTGTTGATTCTGTTCGAGTTTTGTACAATTTTTATTCTGTTTTTTGTGTAATTTATGTAAAGACGCTTTTTAATCTCTTTGGAAGTGAATTGTTTAAAAGTGAATATTTGCTTAGAGGGTGCTGCCAAGGAATCTCAATCTATGTACATATTTTATTCCTATTTTTTTATATATTTTTTATTTGAAATCGACCAGAAAATCGATGATCATCGTTCAGATAATTTTACGGTGCTGTTCCGTAAAATTTAATTGAGAACCGTAACTTTTACTGGGATTTTTTTTCCAAAAGTTCCAGAAGGTTTTTATATATCAGGACGTTGCGCGAAATGGCCGTCTTTTTGTGTATAATAGAAAGGATTGAATTTAAGGAAGAATTTTATTTTACTTGTTAAAATATTATCAAAAAAAAAATATTATTTGTTCCCAAGGATATTTTAAGTCTATAATTCCTTTTTCCAGAAGTCCTTATTTATGGACGCGATGAAGTCCTTGAAACAATTTTCGTTGGGGTGCCTCTCATAAAAATGTAAATTTTTGGGATACTCTACTCTTATTCCGTAAAGATAGTTTAGAAATTAGACGCTTTATTAACGATTTTGGAAAGCAAATCTCTCGTAATATGATATTTTTAACAAGCTTGAACTCGTATTTAAAATAAGATTCGCAAAAGTGATCCTGCAGTGCCGAGTCATCATGGATCGTCTTACTTTTAGTTGAATAAATTTCCTCTTGAAAGTAGTTTTCACAAGTTTTCACAATTCTATCCATTCTCTAAAAATAAAACTGTAAAATATTTGAAAGCAGCTTCAAAAAGCAAAGAAAAAACCTTGATAGGCTTATTAATTTACTTAAATTCCAGAAAAGTTTCTCATTACTCCTCAATATTTAATTAAATTGCACGAGTACTGGCCCGGCGAACTTTTTAATTGCGAAGCAGCGTAACTTTCGCGAAAATTAATTTTAACTACACACCACCGAAACACATTAACAAGTAGCGGGAGGAACAGCGAAACTAGAGCTAAAGCATTCGCACAGTTTTTGAGTGCGCGGATGTTAGTTTATTACTCCTTTCGCTATTAATCTCATCTCAAGATGGTGCTGAGCTCATTTTAAACTTTTCAGCAATAAAAAACTGGAAAATAATATAATTAGAAATTTCAAGAGTGCTCCCCAGCTTCCAGCTCCTCCCAGCAAACTCGTAGCAGACTTCGTCCACCCGACTCAAAGGAAAAGGATCATTGCGCTGCAGGAAAATTAACACTAATTAACTTTAGATACTTGATAAGTACTAAAAAGGGTTTCTTGCGGATTCTCGATATTTAACCTGCTGCAGATTAACTCACATCAAGAGCTCTTGTGGAAAGGTAACTAGTGATTGAAACTGCCAAGTTATAAGGAACTTCGTCGGGATTATCCGTATTTAAGGAACTGCCATGCGAAAGGTTTGAAATTGTATTGAAATAAATTTAATGAAGGAACAATTACATTTTCGGTCTCAGTTACTCCAAGGCCTAGGAATGTTAACTTTACTTCTTCGCCTCAAACTTATGCTTATCTTCATTACATTTTTAAGACTTCAACAAAATTGATGTCTATTGTCCCGAATTGGAGATTCCATTACATTAGCAGAGCTAAGAAAAATATCTTTTGTCCCGGAAAATCTTACCAAGTTACTGCCTAATCACCGGCGAATCCATTCAGCTTGGATACCGTTCTACAGATGTCCTTTGTTGACACAATGTGCACGTATGTTTGCCTTTAATTTTAGAGATTTCTGATTGGAAAAGTTTTCCATCAATTGACGTTTTCAGGAAGACTTAAGGGATTTCATAACGTGTGGTAGGATCTATGAATTCCTGAAAGATTTCGTACAATCAAAATTTTATTTCATTTCGATTCACGTATATATTGTTCAGAGGATAATTGAAAATGCACTTGTTTTGATTGAAACTATTCGCTATGATTTGATTCATCGGATAACTCTCTATTGCATTGCACAGAATATCTTCAAAGTAATGTTTTACACTTCTATTGAAATAACGTGAACAGATTGAGAAAATACTGGGGTTTGAGATCCTTGAAAAACTGCAAATAGAAGTAAGGCACCAATGGTGGTGGTTTAACTGTTTAGCTAACCTGTTACGTCCTTCCACAAACAATTTGTCAACGGAATCCAGACAAATCAGATTAGGAGGAAGATAGGAGAGAACAATGACATACATTAAGGATCTGGTCTTAAATGATCATCATAACATCAGCCTTAAGAGATTTTTATTGAGTCTAAGTTCGTTCTCCCCATAGGTTTCTGCAGGGTAAGTACCTGTTTTGAGAGCAGGTGGCGTTGCTGAGAGAAGTTCGCAATACCATCAAAAATATACAAAATTGGGAAGTAGGAGTGATAAAGACATTCTCGTCGGTTGGAAAGGTCATGACCACGATTTTTTTTAAGGATTCAAAAGGTATAGTCTCATTACATATTCTGAGAAAGGGAACCCCAGCATGGGGCAGTACAACAGTGAATTAATTATTGGATCGATTTGGCGTGAAATTGAAGGAACCACGGCCGTTGTCAGAAAAGGTCATCATTGAGACAGAAGAATTTTTTGAAGAGTTTGATAAATCGAAATTTTTGGAGGGTGCAAGAAATGGCATTAATGTTGGAAAAAATGTGTAGTCCTTAAAGGAGATTTATGAGCAACTTAAGATTTTATTGCTGACACGGGTAGTTGTTTATCCACCGCCGTTTGGTTAAGTTAGGTAAGGTTAGAGTGGCATGTTCTCAAGGGGAAGGCGCTATTAGGCCACAATAGCCCTTTGTGATACTACGTTGGGGTTAGATGCACTTCGCTATAAAAGATAGCTAAAATCATTTGAAGATCCTCATGAACCGAATTAGATCCCTGATG
Organism: Leptarthrus brevirostris; assembly: GCA_964036015.1. Classification (NCBI taxonomy): domain Eukaryota; kingdom Metazoa; phylum Arthropoda; class Insecta; order Diptera; family Asilidae; genus Leptarthrus; species Leptarthrus brevirostris. Next base: position 24,077,916 of record OZ038375.1, on the reverse strand, counting down.
TCAACAAATCCTAGTTTGGGTAAATCCACAGAAAAGGGGGAACCTAAATGCCGGTTCCTATGGCTGACTAAAGCCGGACAACTGCAGAGGAAATGAGAGGTTGTTTCCTCTTTCTCCTTACCTTGCGAACTCCTACAAAAATCATTTGAGGGCGAGTCACGTTTGCCAGCATATCTGCCTATAAGGCAATGACTCGAGAAGACAGTCACAACGTCACGGTTTAGGTCGAAGGTCGGCAATATCTGCCGGGTGATTAGGCAGGTATGTTTGCCATTTATCGTTAGCAATCTTGTTTAACTTTCAGCTTTTATGTGTCTACCGACTTGCCAAGCTTATAAGTTATATCCGATCTGGTTTAAGTAGTGCCGCTTGCTATCGGCTCGCTAGTTTATCGGCTCTACAGTTGCCCGGAATGTCACTGTGCCACTTTACCTATGTTCAAAGCTGGCAGTGTTAGAGAAAGTTTTAGAAGCAGCTTGACTGCCTGTGAAGACAGTCTACGCTATCTTCCAGACATTCTAATGCTACCTGTATAGTCATGATTTCTGCTTGCAAAACACTACAGTGCTTTGGAAAACGAAAAAAAAAGCTTAAGCCCAGGTGTTCCTTGTAGACACCCTCACCGCTTCACTTTATACTTCCGTTTAGAATTTTGGAATGTCCATAGTCGGTACGTATCCAAATCTGGACTAAATTGAGACAAATGGCAGTTGTGAACGCGTTTAACTTGGTTGGTTTAAGTGGCGAGTGCTACCAAGCAAAGCTAGCACCCCAATTAGCACTTTCCGCGCCATTTTGAAACCACGACCTGGACCGACCCGGTTGTGGGTCAACTGACTATCCTAGGTACCAGGTAATATAATAGAATACCGGAAAGGTACCGCCCATGGACCAGGTTTTGTATTTGGCTCAAACAAACAAAAAGTTTCCAAGTAGTGAAAAAATCTGTGAATGCAGGATGATAGAGGAATATCAAGGCTACAACTCGGAAAAAAAAATTAGATTGATTGAATATGTCTTTTAGTTCGGCGGCCAGTTGTGATTAGTATACTATACTAGTATAGCAGTCATCCGCTGAATGTTCTCCACTGCTTTCTAGTGGAACACCATTCCCAGTGCAGGCTACCAGAAGACCAGCCCTTATGTAAATATAGGTCTAATAACACTGGCATAGAGCCATTACACAATACGTGATTGTATGCCCCATTGCCTTTTTGCTACCATCGCCATTTCTTGGATGTTGGGTTTTCAACTAAGTTTCTTATCCTGATAGAGTTGGATCAATTGGTTGAGTCGCAAGATCACCATTTTATGGTTCCAGGGCTTGCGACTCGGTCTCTCCGTGAATTTTTTATAAGAAATTAAACAAGCCACTCCGTCGCTGGACTGTGACAATGCAAAAACATTCCCCTTACTTGAAACTCCCTTCCAGACAAAGCCATGCTAAATGTATAATATATATATATATATGTATAATATGGCCATATCATATTTAACTAGGTTACTTAGTTTCACTCTCATCCCATTCAGTATTATGAATTCAATGGGAGCAACTTTTACAAGGCTTAATCTTGGGACCTTTATTATTAAATTCCCTTTGTATGCGCGATTGGGAAATATAAAATTCTGGACTCCTTTAGTGAATGAATTTCTATAAATTTTGTTCTCTTAAACATTAGTAGGTGTGCAATTATGTCCATTTCTAGCGAAATAATTTTCCTTCTTTTTACTACAACATTGCTTTGATTCGTTGGAGGACGAAAGAAGGGCTGATGGAGGGAACACAATTTGGTTTTTGTTAGCACATCTCTTCACCCAAATTAACTGAAAATTCTACCACACCCGAATGTCGGTTATTACGTATCTAGTTCGTGTGAACAATTACAGTTTTCTAGAAATTTCTACTGCTTTAGATTTTTACAACTGACAAGTACACGCACGGACGGATACCTTGTTGCATGTTGATTCCACACTTGTGTCGGTTTTATCGATTTAGGTACGGAACTCTAAAACTGATTTATTGTATATTGTAAGTAAAAATAAAAAATAGAATAAGTAATAGGCCAATGCCCTGAAGAACGTCATTATTACTGTTATTGTCGAATATTTGGGAGCGAGAGATGGAATACTACCAAGTTCTGTGGAAATCTTTTCGCCAAGCTTAAAAAGCCCATAAAATGCATGTCTTGAAGAAATTTAGTTAAGTGAAAGTCAATGCATTCGAAATGGCAGCGATACAACGACGGTGACAAACTTCCAGGAAATATTGCGGTTCTACTCACTGTACCGGACTATACAATTTACGATCCCTCCAGCAATTTGTTTTATGTCCATAGGCAAAACATAACATCACCGTAGAATTTTTGACTAATAAAATTTACTGTGTGATTTAGAAAAAATTTACAGCCATGAATTACCGGTAAATTTTACGGTTCTCAACCCCAGTAGTCTTCGTTGATATTTGCGGCTTGTAGTTTAGGAAATTTTACGGTAAATATTAAGGCAGCTGATAGTTGAAATAAGATTACAGCTGGGATCCGTAATTTTTACCAGAATTTTCGTATAAAAATAATAGAACATTTCATATACATACCATAAAAAGGAACTCTAAGAAAATAAGTTTAATTTTACAAATCTCCGCTGGATTATCACTATTTCATCAATATGAACTTAAAAAGGACACCTATTCTAAAAATGATTTAACGAAAGTACGTAAAAAAGATGTTTTGTTATATACGGGTCGTCGTCGTTTTTTTTTTTTTAGTATTTTAAGGAAACGTACAGACTGGTGTCCTTGACAGCGTCAATATTATTGTCTAATGACAAATTGGTGTTGAGTACCATTCCTAAATTTTTGGTTTTATTAAAATTGGTCAATAAACCACCGTCAATAGTATTATTTAAAACAAGAAAAAAAATTGCACTAAAAGGACATAAATTGATGTGTAAGAAAAAAAGATTTAATAGAGCACTATTTTCGGAAAGGATCAAAATAGAATTTAAGAAAGGACAGTCATATTCATCTGCAGAAAACTTTGGCATCGTCATAATAAAAATGAAGTTTCGAGTTTGGTCCATATATGATTACTTCGTTTATTTAAATGACGAAAAGCAGTGGTCCAAGATGTCTGCCTTGAGGCATGCCATGAAAAATAAACTATTTCTGTAGAGAGTGCATTGAAAATTGTGCGATTAATTCTGCCTTGCTTAAATACTTTCCTTTTTTTACGAAAAGTTTCGGATAAGCCCAAATTTATTAGTTGTGCAACTAAGTGCTCGCTGTTTGTCAATAGATGGCTCGAGCAGTAAGTGCTGGTCGATTTTGACATATCCAAAACGTCATGAAACAAGCTTATACATATGGTAAACAAACCGTTTTGACACATTAATGATTTTTTTTTTTTGCGTAATATACTTTTAGTTGAGTGAAAATGTCTGATTTAGTGCCAAATAATCTTCATTTGCGGGAAGTGTTGATTTTCTTCTTTCATTCGAAAAAAATGGCGGCCAAAGCGCATCGAGAGCTCCAAAAAGTTTACGGTGATGCTGCTCTAAGTGAAACAACTTGCCGTGCTTGGTTCCGTCGTTTCAAAGACGGTGATTTCGATGTTGAAGATCGTCCGTGTGAAAAAAAGGCCGAAAATCTTCGAAGACGCTCAATTGGAGGCATTGTTCGATGAGGATCAGTGCCAAACGCAAGATGAGCTTGCTTCAGCATTAGGAGTTACGCGCCAAGCCATCTCCAAGCGATTGCATGCGTTGGGAATGATTCACAAGCAAGGAACTTGGGTTCCTTATGCTTTGAAGCCAAGGGACGTTGAGCGTCATTTTTTCACCGGTGAACAACTGCTTCAGCGGCAAAAAAGAAAGGGTTTTCTTCATCGCATCGTGACGAAAAATGGATTCATTACAGCAACCCAAAGAAAAGAAAGTGATGGGGACTGCCCGGTCATGCTTCTACGTCATCGGCTCGTCCGGTGGGACCAGGTCGGTGTTATTTATTATGAACTGTTGAAACCGAACGAAACCATCACTGGAGAACGGTATCGACTTAAATTGATGCGATTGAGCCGAGCATTGCGCGAAAAACGGCTACAATATGATCAGACGCACGAACAAGTAATTCTGCAGCATGACAACGCTCGGCCTCACGTTTATTACTTGTTGGAATTTCATCAAAAAAACAGCGAGAACTTAGTTGCGCACCTAATACTTTTGAATTAAATTATTCTAACCTTTAAAAAAAATAGGAGGTGGGCAAAAGTAAATTTGGGTTTATTCGAAATTTTCCCTTCGTCTATTAATTCAATTTTCCTGGATCTTTTAATTTTCTATAGTGGATTATGTCTTTTCCTCCATCCATTAATTTTATCCAGAATATCTTAGTTATCTCTAAAAAAAAACACACCACCATGTAAACTTGCATTTTGAAAATTCTTCATTCACACGTAAACTTCCATAATAATTCCATTCAGCCAATTCCCTGACAACAGATTCAATTAGTGACTTGCCAAATTCATGCTCCTTTACACTTCGAAACGGATAGATATTATTTCTGGAAGTTATCTCGTATCGACTCTACCTTCAATAAATGCATCCCTGAAATTTCAAATATCGAAAATTGCTTCTATACTAAATAGAACAGGGAATCCGATCATCTATCCAAGGAATTCTGCATCACTTTCGCGTGTCTGCAATCAGCGAAGAAATTCTTGTGCCAAAATGTTGCCATAAACTCGAATTTGCCGTCCTTAGTTAATATTAGAAATTCTTTGTGCCACCGGTAGATGCCAATTTTGCAATAAAGTAATTATCACTAGCTATCGACAAAAGCAGTTAATGCTCCAGAGTTGAGCCGGCAGGCGCTCCACTAGCAGTAGGATTCGGCAGGAGAGAAGGCAGCCCTGGTATTTCAAATTGGATGCTGTTGTACATGATTCAGACTTAATTAAATGGCTTTTACTGGTACTGCATATATGATGAGTCTGATGAAGACATACCGGCTCGGATGCAGACGTATCCCCTAACTTGAGCCAGAATAACCATCGGCAGCACTAATACGAGCACAAGTTGGCAACAATAATTAATTAACGATAACGAAATATTCTCAAAGAGACAATGAACATCATTTGGGTAATTGCAAATAGTTGTAGTCGAGTATTATGGTTAATTATTAAAACAATTAAGTTGGCTCCCGTACAGAGCAGGCCTCCCCGATGGGGTGCGCACATTAGGACGGGGGGTTTTAGTTGCCGTGTTCACATGCTGCTGATGCCGAACCTGCAGACTATTGAGATAGGGTGAATTGGATGGTGGAAGCTTCCTCGGCTACATGTATTGACATATAATGGAAATTAGAGGCAGAACAGAGTATGTATAGTATACTTCGATGGAAGGTTGTCGGTTGTCGCGCGGCAACCAAACCCAAGGAAGGTTGTCGTCATTTAGTCGATTGTGTAGAGAATTCTGTCTATCTGGGACTTTGGGTGCTCCGCTTCGCTAGACTTAATGTCGCTATTTCTTACGTTAATTCGTCGAGAAAATTGGAAAACAGGACCGCTTACATGAATGTGAGAAAAAAGACAGCAAGCAAAATTTGACACGCAAATAAACAATTAACGGCGAACAAGGACAACAAGCCTTTGTGGATTTGTTTTTTGAACTATAAATTTTTGGGGTCGTGTTCAAGGCGGTTGGAAAGTAATCGGTGTTATGTGCCAGTTACGCAACATTTTTTTTTTGGGTGAATATTCTCTGGTATGTTTAGGTGTAATGTTCTCTGCTCAGGAAGTCACGGCCGTGAACCTTTTCATTAATTTCATGAAGGTTAATTAACTTAAACGAGAGTAGGAAATTATCGCTATAAATGCATTGAATATTGAATTTTATAATTTAAGTTAATTTTCTTTTGATTCTCTGGTTTTATTATTCAGTTATAATATGATTTCTATGGGTTCGTGTCAAATGTGTCAGTATGGCAGAAGTTGTAGTGTGCTGATTATTATATAATAAAAAAAATACAGATGGATTGAGAACCGTCTCCTTTTTGTCGAAGTCGGTTAAAAGTTTATATGTTTTTGTACTAAAAAATTTCAGTTTGGGAACCACTGGAAATTTTAAAAAAGATGGAAAATTCAAACAAATCATCCATCAAAACACGAAGTAGCGTTACTCAAAAAAACACATCTCTCTCTAGTTTCCGTTACACCTAGTGGGATATGGGGCGGGAGAATAGAAGGACTTCACCCTATTCGAAATTACGATTGCAAGTGGAGCTACAATTTCAAACCACCGATATTATATTGCTCTGCAACCCCCAATGGCTTTTTTATTGTAATCTGGATGGAAGGTCGATACATTATCACTTATTCCACCGACGACTTATTTGGAAACATCACTGCTCGTTTTAACTGAAAATACTACGCCATGATTAGATATTCGAAGCCAACAACGATCCGAAGCACACATCTTGCAGGGCTAAGCAATCTTCAGATGTAAAAAAACTAAAATTGCCTTCTCAGTCACCCTTTTTAGAGATGCTGTGGAATAATGTCGACAGACATACAAAAATATAAAAACCGCGGAACTCAAAATGTCGAAAGTAATATGTGAATGGGAATTAAGATTACTCATGCTAAGGAAAAATATGTCGGCACACCAGCACGCTTATACAAAGGGAAAATCTGCAGAGACAATACTTCATGAAGTAGCTTCGCTAGTGACCTAGTGGCTTTCTGTACAGATAATGTGAAAGGAGCTTATGATGGTATGCTTCTGGACAAAATCTGTAAAATGACTAAACACAGAACGCATTAGACTTCACACATGCTCTACAACCCAATAATCTTCCTAGATCGGTGCTGATGTTGGCCAACCTACTACTTTGCTCACCCAGAACGGCTATAAAATAGGATGTTATGATATCGTAATCCTAGCAGCAGGAAACCGGTACCTTGTAAAATTTTACAAAATACGATCCTACTGGACGGAGTTGGATCAATACGTTGAGCGGCAAGACCAACATGCCATGGGTCCCGGGTTCGAGACCAGATGACCCCGTGACCTTTTATTAAGAAATTAAAATAATCCACTCCCGCTCTGGGCTGTTGTCTAGCTTCCAGCAATGCAAAAACAAGCCTCAAGTTTCCTCACTTCCCTTACCCTAATTGCCTTCCGGCCAAAACCATGCTAACGCATCAAAGAATTGTTCCCCAGGATTTGGCCACATCGTATATATGCATGAAAAAAAATAAATTTATAACTGGGAAATGGGCTGCGAGTTGAATGTAAATCCACGAAAAACCGCATTCTGTCTTTTCAGAAAGAAAGATTGTCTGCTACATAGCCGCAGCTGCCAGACTTCATCTTTAGAACAGTTGGATTTATTCAGGACTAAGAACCCCACATGGAATCCATATTTGCCCTGGTATAGTCGATCTGACTTGAAATCAATCGGGCAAGCGACTTTGTAGGGACCATTCCCAAAAGGTTCGAATGTGAAGCAAACGAATCACTTACGGACTCTGCACATATTAGCTCTATACCGACGGCTCCAAATCGGAAAATTACGAAGGCGAGGGATCTAAAGCGAAAACTTAGATGTGGAAAGGGTTCCACTCCTCGAAAAACACACTACAGTCCTTCAGACAAACCTTCTTTGGAAATGGAAAATTTCCTCTTAAACTCAAATATAGAAGGAAGAAGGATAGCTATGCGTTCGGACAGTCGGTCCGCACTCAAGGTCTTGGGTAAACCGTTTGCCATTTTCAAAAAAGTTATCGAGTGCAAGGAAATCACTCATGTGACGCAATGTTTTTGAAAATTTTTTCTTACTTGAGATTTGGTTTGAACGAAAAAGGGACTTCAGGTTACAGGCAACAGGCTAAATCGGACGGCGTCATGTATTGCCAGCATTTCTTGTTGGATGCCTTAGGGGTCGATTTTGGGGCCTTCCCCTTCTGTGGTGAGGATTTCGAATACCTTTCGAAAACCTTTACACTGCTGATTGCCAATTATTATCACTGAATTGCCTTAACAAAGCCATAAATTCAGACTTTCTTTTTAATAACAGGATGAACTGTTGCGACCCATCAACTCATCTCTTGCTAGAATATATGGAACCTTGAGAAGGCTGTGGACAACCTAACTCTTGGGTTGGTAAGCGCTTCTTTTCCATACAAGTTGTTAGGTTCTGGAACTGGCTTCTTCCATATATTCAGAGAGAGGCAAATAGCATTTTGTTGTTATTTTGTTTTTGAATTATCTAGGATATTTATTATATTTCAACCACTTACAAGTGTTCCACGAAAATGAGCTATTGTAACAGACATTGCACCAACGACGCATTCTATATTAATTGGGATTCTTACCCTATGACCCTTATGCTGGGGGGCCAATATGTTATTCCTTATTTCTTAAAAAGAACTGACATTTGGATCAAAGAAATAAAGTCTACCGGTTTGGACACTTTAAGTTTAACATTGACCTATTTCTCATATGCCAACGTAACTGGGTTGCGGTCTAAGGTCTTCTTTTTTTGAGTTGTATGCCCCTATCGGTGGTGGGGTCCTGTGCGCTGTCAAGACGGTTTTCTTATGTCTTTGTTGTTGACTATCTATATTCATGATATGTTTTCAACTGATGACATCTTGATTTTTGGTGACTTCAATCTTCCTGCCATTGGCTGGGAACTGTCCGACACTGACAGTCTGATGCCCTCATTTGTGGCTGCCTCATTATGTTTTGCCATTTCGTCTGGTTTGGTGTACTTTTAGGACGAGATCTTTTTTCCCTGGCTTGACGCTCCCTCGAGACATCTAGGAACCTGAAGGGCAAGGCCTGGAAGAGGTTCTGTGCCTTGGGGAGTGACCATGATTATGCATGTTATTCTGATCTTTGCCATCGGTTTTCCTCTCAGTTGCAGGTCTCCTATGCCGAATTTTTTATCAACATGAGATCCATGTTGCCTATTCTTCCTCTCTAACTTATCGTCACTGTGAGAGTGATGATCCCTCTACTATCGCCAATTTCTTCGCGAATTTCTTACGTACTGCCTTCTAAGATTCTAACAGTGATTTTACCCATTTGACGAGGCTTCCGGCTACTTCTTTTGAGCCCATTGAACTAGTATTTGACTATGCATCTGTTGCTGAGCACTTATGTGGTCTGTTAGGCGGCTTTTCGGGGACCGCAATGACATTCCTGCTTCATTCTTTAAAAAAAAAACCAATCGTCTCTTGTCCGTTTTCTTTGTTGTTTATTTAAGGGGGTCCGCTCATGGATTGCTCGAAAAAATAGGTGGTTTTTAAGGAAAATTTTTTTTAGGAGTAAGGAAAAAAAATACGTAAGAATTTTACATCATGTTATTTACTGAAGATTCAAGATTTAAAATAAATTTTTGTGGGTAAAAAAAAATTCAAAATGGCGGACTTATGATAAGATTTCTAGCAACGCCTCGCCGTAGAAAATTAAAACGGTGTGCATGATGCAGGCCGAAGTTTTCATCTGAAGCAAAAAAGGAAAACACATTCTTAATCGGAAGAACTTACCGCACAAAGTAGACCTATAATATCATATAAAAGTAAAAAATCTACTAATAAAACCATTGTTTAAAAAAAGTTCAATTTTTGACTATTTTTTTCTAGTTATTATTGCCCTAAAAATATATTTTAAACGATTTTTTTATGAATGTTATAGGTCTACTTTGTGGGCATTTAAATTATCTACAAAATAAAAAAAAAATTATTCAAATATATTCAATAGTTTTTTTAAAATCCTGCACACCGTCTTAAAAAAGAAAATAAAGAGAAAACGGGGTTCAAAGTTTTATATATGAGAAAAATAGACTTACGAGGATTAGATGTTAATCAGCTATACCCGGCCCGTAGAGTAAACCCTCGGCTTCCTCAAATAACTCGTTTGAACCTATACATTACTATTTTCGTCAATGAGAGAGATTCAATAAGAGTCGCGGCATGCCTCGCGCTCGCTCGTCCGGCAACGATTCTCTTGGGGATAGCTTTGTAACTATACGGATTCAGACTTTGAAACTTTAAGACAACATTCTCAGAACACAAATCTAACGATTGGAGCGAAAAACAAAATTCGATAAAACCATGAGCGGACCCCCTTAACCTGTACTTGTGTTCCGGTCATTTCTCTATGCTTTATAAGAGATCTTTGATTATTACGCTTCATAAGAAAGGCAGTAAGCCTGATATCATCTTTAATTACCGACCGACTGATGGCCTATGTCATGTCGCAAAGATTTTTGAGGCTTCGCTTTCACTGCAGGTTATAAATGTGTTCTTTCCAAAAGGGCTTCCGTACAGGTAAATGATCCTCCTTGAATTCCTGAAGAACTCTTTGCCAATTATTAAATCTGGTTACCAGGTGGACGGTATATTCATGCATTTTAGCAAGCCCTCGATAGGATTGACAATCGAGTCCTTGTTCACAAGCTTATTCTGTTTTGGTTTTCTTTCCGTTTTGCCGATTGATTGTCTTCTTATTTGTCCGGTCGTACGCAGCGTTACCTCAGGGGTGCCTCAGGGTAACGTCCTCGGCACGCTACTATTTATTTATATATTAATGGTGTTTCGCTTCTTTAATCCAACGGACTATGCCAAAAGATTTTGCACTGTTTCACAAGACTTCAACTGTAGTCTGCTCAATATTGACTTGGCAGCGTTTTGTGAATGGTGTGCTCGCAATAGCCTTCCCTTAAATGCTTTTAAGTGCATTGCTATGACATTCTCCCGCAGCAGACGTCCCTTACTGTTGATTACTCTGTGGATGGTATTGTCCTGAGTAGAGTTGAGAGAGCTAGGGATCTGGGTGTGGTTTTGAACTCTTGGCTTTCTTTTGAGGGCCACGTGTCATCGATCGGTACTATGGCTAATTCGATGCTACTTAGCCAAACTGTACTGCACCTTTGTTAGATCAATTCTGGAATACGCCAGCCTTGTATGGGCTCCCTACTTCGTTGCACACATCAACCGCGTTGAGGTGGTGCAGCACAGATTTCTAAGGTTTGCATTTCGTGATCTTTCCTAGAGTTTGAGAGTTGAGTTGAGAGTTTGAGCTGAACTACTGACGGGGACGGACGTGCCGCCGTGTCTTGCTCCCCAATAAATTTTTAAAGCGGTTGCGAAAGCGAATCGAATTTAAAAATTTCAAAGTGCTAGTGCCATCTTGCCGGAGTGAAGGGCTTTTATGCTCTATTTGAAAGCACAGTCTGGTGAGTCCGTTCCTATCTATTTTTTATTTTCTTCCATCCAACATTCAATGTAGTACAATCGTGCTGCATTGAATGCGTTTAACGGGTCTCCACTGCTGAGCATTTAGCTGCCTTCGTCGAGATCAAAGTTCAGCACAGCAGGCATAACACTGCTGCTGGCTTTGTTTTCACAGAGGCGGCTTTGCTTTGCATCTGTGGATCCCGTTCGTCAGTCCTTGTGTACGTTTTCGTTTGTTTTGTTTTGGGCAAATTAAAACCGGGACTATGCAAAAATTTTTATTTAATTTTTGCAACTTTCGTGGCTTAAAAAGTAACCATTTTTCGGTTTACTGCCACTTGATCGCGGAAAATCCGGCAGTTTTTGCACTAAGCGAAACCAAGGTTGTTTCCGATTCTGATATTAATCAGTATCACATCCCTGGTTATCACTTAGTGCCGCTCTTCTCTCCTCAGAGGGGAATCACGGTTGCCATTCTCCCATCTCCCTCAATTCTCTTCTACTAATCCAGAATTTAATTATGTCTGGATTAGATTTAAACTCTATCGGCACATTATTCACTTCTGCTTTTTATACCGCAGCCCGAATATGTCTGACACTGACACTGTGTGCTCCTTCGATAAACTGTCTTCCGATATCGATAAGATTTTGGAATTATCCCCCTCTTCTGAAATCGTTCTTGCTGGAGATTTCAACGTCCACAACACACAGTGGCTCAGGCATTCTTCTACCACAAGCCCGTCTGGAAGACACGTCGAGTTATTTAGTGAGTCTTTTAATTTACAGCAACTGGTTGAGTGTCCGACTCGTGTTCCTGATACTTCGGGGCACAACGCGCACCTTTTAGATCTATTTCTAACATCGCATCCAGAAAAATACTCGGTTTCGGTGACGTCTCCCTTGGGTAATTCGGACCATTGTCTAATCTCCGCCCAATTTTCCATCTCCTCTCTGACAACCACTAATGTAAACTCCACCAAAAGATTAGTGTGGCATTATAAAAATGCTGATTGGGCGGGACTTAATAAATATCTCAGAGAGCTGGACTGGTCTGATTGCTTTTCTATGAAGGACGTTAACAGAAGCACCGATTATATCTTGAACATCCTATGGTTTGGAATGCATCGCTTTATTCCTCATAGCTTCAAGAACATCAAACCAACTAACACCAATTGGTTCAATAATGACTGTTTCGCAGCCATTAAAAAGAAGGAAGCAGCCTTCCAGGCATATAAATTGTGCCCTTCAGAGGAATTGAGACGTATCTATAGAGATGCGCGGAATATTTGCAATTATTTTCTACTCAAAAGGGTAGTAAGGGCTTCTGGTCTCTAGTAAAAACCGTAAAGAACAATTTCACCTGTTCGTCAACACCACCACTCATTTATAATGGGAATGGACAAGGCCAACCTGTTTGCTGCTAATTTTGCTGCTAACTCGTACTTGCCACCATCATCGCAGCCACTTCCATCTCTATCACAGTGCATTAGTAGGCAAAAGCCGCTACACTTTCGCACTCGGGAAGTTTTTAGAGTACTTTCGAAACTCGACGTGTCCAAAGCTACTGGGCCTGATGGTTTCTCGCCCCTTGTTTTAAAATGCTGCGCCTCTGCTTTGGCTAAACCTCTGCGCAAACTTTTTCACCTGTCATATTCAACATTAATATTTCCAAGTGTATGGAAACTTGCTCATGTCCAGCCGATACTTAAAAAAGGAGAGGCATGCGACCCCTCTAACTACAGACCAATTGCACTAACCTCGATCATATCCAAAGTTTTTGAATCACTCATCAACTCTCAGTTGTTGAAATATCTAGAAAATAACCATCTTATCAACGCCCAGTCCACCCCCAACCCATTTCAGTCGACGGAGTGAATATACCCAATTCACCCTCCCTAAAGATCTTGGGTATTGAGATATCCAGCAATCTTAGCTGGACTGATCATATATTTGCAATCGCTAAAAGTGCGATGAAATGTTTGGGTTTTCTACAGAGATGTAAGAAATATTTCACCCCACCCGACTTAGCGTTGATCTACAAGTCCCACATTAGGCCTAGACTTGAATATAATTCCCATATTTGGGCAGGGGCAGGACACACCGCATTGTCCGCGTTAGACAAAGTTCAGCGTAAGGCTGTTAAACTTACTGGCGATTCCTCAATCTCTGAGGGCCTTGACTCTCTTGAGCAACGACGGAATGTCGGTTGTCTCTCACTCTTTTATCGCTATTTCCATGGCCATTGTTCTAACGAAATCGCTAGCCTGATTCCTTGTAGACTCATTACAACGCGCGATACAAGATCTACAAGTCGCTCCCACCCCTTTACTCTCCGGGTCAAATTTGGACGTACCGTCAAATTTCGGGAATCTTTTCTTAGCAGAACAACACGAATGTGGAACAGTTTACCATCTTCTGTTTTTCCCTCGTCTTATGAGCCTGAAACTTTCAACCGGGGCGTACATCGACACCTCCTTCACTCAACCTCCTAACCCATTTCCCTCATCGTTAATTCCTTTCCTGCCAAGGCTGTGCTTTAGCATCATAGGGCATCCCCTGAGCTTTGGCAACATCATATAAAAAAAAAAAAAAAATAAAAAAAAAAAAAAAAAAAAAAAATAAAAAAAAAATAGTGACCCTGTTATGCATTCTCCCTATGCTGACCGTTTGAGGCTCATCTCTCTGGACTTTCTTGAAAAGTGACGCAATATACTATTCATATTTGATTTATTGCAGGGAACGATAAATTCACCTGGATTACTGATTGCTGTGAGTCTCTTTATTCCGCCCCGTTCCCTTAGGAGGCACGATTTCCTTCACGTTCCTCTCCATCGAACTCTGCATTACATGCATGAGCCTATTACGTCGATGTCTCGCCTCTTTAACGAGCAATACTTCAACCTGGATCTAAACATTTCCAGGCTTCGCTTGAAGGGCCAACTTAAGCTTGGAATTAGTTAATCACTCATTCTATTTCGACTAAGTCTATTGCCATCTTATCTAAGTATACCTAATTGTATGTCAATTATGTTTTGTTTAGAAGTCAGTATAGGCGAATCTTTGTTGAATAAATAAATGTCTTTTACCTTTAATACCTTTCCTGCCAAGGCTGTGCTTAGGGCATCCCCTGAGCTTTGGCATTATCATAAAACAAAAACGAGAAAATTTATGTTCAACATTCAAGTTTTATGACCAATAAAATGGACGTTAATGATCGATAAGATACATTGTGATATTTTGTTGAATAGTAATTGACATAATTGGAATTGTGTCGACAGAATTATCGATTAGCATACATTATATTTTTTATTGCCGTATCAATCTACTCTGGATTAAAAAAAATCTATTGGCTAACGATAAATAAGCAGCAGTGAATATTTCGAACAATATAGGTACCTGTCCTTGAGCGAACTTCTGCAATAGTGATACTTGTGGTAATTAAAAACGTCAGTGAAGTTTTCATTTAGCCAGAAGTACGCAGTCAGTAATGAGGTGGACAATAATTCATTATAATTAGTGAGAATTCGCTTCCTTGTTCCATTTTCTGGCGCTCACAGATTTTTCCAAAATTAATTAAGGAAAATAGCTTTCGTCTTTAGCGTTCATCCAATTTTCTGCGTTTCGGGAAAGCTGTTTTTTTTTATTAAAATCCAGGAAGCGTCATAGTTTCACAAAGCGACAGAGAGAGGATTCAGTGCTTTGCCATTTCCATTAATTAAAATAAAATTTTAGCAATTAAATTTATTAATGCGAGTACCTCGTGCAGGTGGACGGAATAGTCCCCATCATTAGTGGCTGAGATATCGTTTCTACCTGCAATACGAGCAGAGCGATGGTTGGCGGTCGGTGTCGGTGTCAGTGGCTGGGTGTGCATTCGCACACACACTCGCTTCGATGCGGCTAGAAATATTTCATTAATTAGTTCACTAAATCGATGGGCTATAACATAGTTTTAATTAAGTTCATTATTTTTAATTGGATGCGGTTTGTTCTCTTCGTTAAGCGAAAGATAGCAGAGCAAAATGTTTTGTTGTTGTGTTGAAACTGCTATTGCAGACGAAAATAACAAGCTTGCCGCCTTCTCGACCCTCCTCGATCCTCAGCACCACTTACTCGTCATCCTTCTCGGTTGGTTGCAAAATCTTTCTGCACTAAATTGGAGTGAGAGGCAACAGTGGTTTTACTGCACACTGCACAGTATACGAATATGCTGCAATGTGCTGTTGCAGTTCCCGCTCCCGTTACCGATACACTATGCTAGGTACAGCTGGCTCCTGCTCCTATCCAATCCTACCCTGGCTGCCTTCTGCTCATCAATTTAATTACCATCTCTGGGGCGAAAGATATTCCAATTGATGTCAATTATACTTTGTCTGCCATTTCCCAGTCCACAAACTTCCAGTCACCAGTTCCACCAGTTCACATATCTCTCGAGCCACTGAGTATGATATCGGCTCCAGTTTGGGACTTTTGTGCCTTGACTTGGGGAGCTTTGGTTGACTTTTTTTCGGTTCTTTTATAGGAGCACAACTCAGGGGGAGTGAATTAGTGTGATTGCTCGAATTATGGCATAGCCATGATCAGCGTGGGAAACCAATAATCAGCAGATATATCGTGACCAGAAAATGTTCGACGGCATAGTGAGGGAAATGTTAAATTACATAGAGTGATTGATTAAAGGGTGACAATTTGCTTGATTGTATCTCTGTATTGCAAAATTTATATATTTCGTAAAATTTAACTAACTGGTACGAACAGACAGTAAACCTATTAAGGATTTTCATTTCCATTTTAACAGTATTTTCCACAATATTACTTCATTCAAAGATTTAAAATGGAACTATACATGTTTGTGAAGGATAACAATAGATATACTAACATAAGGGTATCATAGAATTCGGTATATGTATGCACCTTCTATAAGCCTAGTAACAGGAATATATTATAGCACGAGTTACATATGATGTTTGCTAAATGTGGTGGCTATGGGTAAGACTTCTATTAACAACAAAGTAAATTACAACATATGGTAGCAAAAGTACTCCTTTAAGCAGGAATCGTTTCATCCGACGGAATTATAATAGCTTTTTTGGGATTTCTATAACGTTGTCTTTATCGACTAAATTATTATACAAAATTATCCGTTCAATTAAATGATCATATTAAAGCCATACAATTTTCTTTCGGAAATAAACGTTTGCTTTTCCAACATGATAATGCACCCGCGCACTTTAATTGGTTCAAAGATTTAGCCCTAAATTACTTTTTTTCTTTCAGACTGCAAGAAATGGCTCGTAGGAAAGAAAGGGTTTAGAAAAATGGAGAATATGACTGGTAAAGATACAAAGCGACTACATTAAAAAATAAATAATATATTGTTGTAAACAATTGATTTCGTTCTTAATTTCTCTACTCTGCCAAAACTTATCCAATGTTAACTTAACCCCATTTCTCAATGATTCTTCGATGTGTTGTAAAAAGGATAGTTCTGACACATGGATGGTTTGGACGTCGCTGACAGTGGCTAAATACGTAGGCCCCCTGGTTTTCGGTCAGGTTTGGAAAAGTGCGTGCTTACTTGTTTTTACAAATAAATTCTGTTTATTTTTCTTACTTTTCTTGAAACAATTGTCACTACTGAGAAAAATAAATTAAAATAAAAGAGTGAAGTAACAAATTCGACATGCGAATTTATAGTTGTTGTCTCCAAAGTTTCAGTAGAAAATTAGGATTAATTTACGTGAATACATATAAGTCTTATGTGAAGATAGAAATGATAGCAATAATAATAATTTGTTTTTATTTAAATTGGCTCTTAATTTATCGGTATAATATCGTTATCAATAGTAAAACTCTTACAAAAACTAGCTACTCTAAAAAGTTTACAAATATTAAAAAGACAATAATAACAATCAAAACGGATACACAAAACATGACACAAGATATAACGCTATTCAGAAAAATGTTAAATAAAAGTAACTCCAAAACGTAAAGGCAAAAAACCTGTAAAATAAAAATAAATACAAGAAATTTTAAAATGCCTCCAAGTGAGTGCCAGCTCTAAGAAACGTTCCCAAAAATTTAAAAAAACAATTCCGAAACAAAACCTAGAGCTAAACCTAAACAAACGTACACAATAAACCGAAACCGAGAAAAAATTAAAACATTAATACTACTTCGGGAGGAACACTGCTATTAAGTAGATGTCCTCTCCTTAGAGCCATTCGCCACTTTTCTAGTCCTCTGTGAGCACTCATCCAAAAATGTAAACGAACGCAAAACAATTTCGAACCTGTCCCGCGGGACCAGTCTGGAGAGTCATTGACGTCTGCAAACTGCTCCCATCATCCTCTCATTTCTACAATCCCAACGTGAGACTTTTCTTTCCCGCAACACTTGTAGCAATACCAGAGCGAAGAGAAATGTCCCTACTGCAAGCCTATTCCCAGTAATAGACGAGAAATCCGTTCCGCACCGACGATAAAGGTTGTCAGGTGCAGTTGAATGTGTCCGCCTTCGTTGCCAGGAACTCTAGACTTAATCGCCTCCTAAATCAATGTGGTTCTTAAGGGCACGGGTGTGTAATTGTGGGTTAGTGGAGCTTTTGCCCAGGCTCAATCCGCATGCAGTACAGATAAATTGTCAGGGTTCGTTCACCACCACAAACAGTGTAGGCTCCTTGAATTCGTCGATCGACAGCTGATTTGGATACACGAGGCTATAATGGAGAAGCTTGAAAGCTACATCAGATTCACTGTAATTGGAGGGATAGCTATATGTTCCCCATTATTCCCAAATCCCCTAAGATGTGCGCGCCGCCTATTAATACCTGAGTGATCCGTAGGATTTACCCCTACGAAGAATTCGCGCAGCCGACGTGAAGTAAGTGTATACTGAATATAATGTGCAACGGTCCATTCAGTGCGAAGCGTTTATCATCTCAGTGCTAGGTTTTCTAGTACAGAGACGTCTAAAACGCTCTCATACTGCATCCACCAATTCATTCAATTGTGTGTTGTACGGGTATATCAAAATGTTCCCAGAAGCATCATTGAGGTCTCCAAGAACTTTAAGTTGTTCTGTATGGTCCGTAACACCACGAGCATTACTGCACATCGAATATACTAACTCAGGGTTCAACCTGATCGGAATTGCTGAAAATCCACCGTATTAAAGTTCATTCCATCGCAAACGACCAACATTATGTCTTATTCTGCTCCAGGCCGTAATTGTGGAGATCAGATCCTGGACAAAGTCATGCCAATATGGTGGATTAACCAGAGCAGATGGTATCGCTCCCCCCACAGTAGTTACTAGAGCTGCGAAATGAAGTTAACTCTTTGACAGAAAACTCGTTGGAATGCCCGTACCTGAAGATAACGAAATTTCACGACTATGTCTGTACAACCCAAACCACCCTCCTCTAATGGTTGGCAGAGCGTACTTTCAGCAACCCATTATCATCCTTCCCCCTTCTAGGCAGGTCGTCAGCACACGCTAATATAAGTAGCCTCAACGATCGACGAAGATTTACCAACAGCGGCTCCAGTTAAGTCATAAAGCATACCCTGCCTGATACCCCGACAAAACGGAATAGGAGACAATATATGCCCATGATGCTTTATGAGAATCACTGAATCTCTATATGATGTTCTTTACCCACCCGGACGGAATCCCAAACACATCGAGGACACTCAGTAGATACTCGACACTATCAAACGACTTTTCTTGATCTAAAGAGATCACAGCCATTTGTGACCTGGAAAGTAGTAGGACTGTGAAGGGTGTATTACTGAGGCTATCACTGATCGAAGTTGAATTCCCAGTGTTTTGCAAACTATCTTTTAGTCTACATTACAAAGAGTAACTGGTCTCCAGTTTCTCATCCTCTGAAGATCTCCCTTCCCTAGGTATTACACGCATAGCGGATCTCCACCGACTTGAGGGAAATTCAGTATGTCCAACCATTGTAGAATTAGAGACATCCAAAAGGTCTGGAATCAAAAGATTAATAAAATGTATTAAGAATTCTGGAGTAACACCATCATAACCAGGAGAAGTATGTCGTCGAAGATGCTACGTTGCGGTAAACATATCATTCAAACCAAGAGTTCTGTCCAGGAATTTTCTCCTTTCATCAGAGAAAGTAGGAACATAATGAAGACTCAAGTTTCCTCACTTCCCTTACCCTAATTCCCTTCCGGCCAAAACCATGCTAACGCATCAAAGGGTTGTCCCCTAGGATTT